>JARHVA010008178.1:37500-350000 GCA_037957365.1 Torreya grandis | reverse complement strand
ATAATCATAAAATATAATGACATCACCAACCTAGTATGACCTATGCATGTTGATATTTTCATCTAAAATGTCACAAATAGAATTTCTTTCCACCCCTCTTTTTATTCTCATGTTATTATATCCCTTCAGCTTCCTTCTTTTCTCCCAAATTTATTTCATTTTATCTTACCTAAACTAACTCTTTTCCCTCCATGCATTTCTTATCCACCCATCTCTCCCAATTCCATGGTGGAGCAACAAGTAAATAGATCAATGCATGGAAGGTTTAACTGAACTAGAATAATAGTCCACCAGCTCACACAAAACATATTTTGATCAAAATGCATATGGTTAACTTGAGTCAAACTCATATTAGCAACCCTAAATATTTTTGAATGTTCCCATATAATTAAATAATCATTTTGATAGCTTCAAAACAATATGCATGTTTGTTGATCCCATGCATCAACATTAAAAAATTCCATTACCAGAATAATTTTAATGCTAGGTTGGCTTAAATAGAAAGTCATTTAACATTATTTCCATATGACAAAGTGGCCATAGTATATGACTTAATAATAAGATTGTTTAATGAAGATTTGACAACCATTAAGATGTCTAATAATTTTTAAACAATGATATCACCCTAATCACTTTACATGATAATGTATTTATTAAGGATAAAAGATTTGATAATCATTATTAGTCAATAATTTTATATTGATCACCATGCCAACTAATGTCCTCCATCATAGTTAATGAATAACTATTATTTACTAATGAGTTAATACTAGTTATTTAACTACTAAAATAATAATAGTAATCATATAAGCCATCAATAATAACTTATCAACCCATTTAAGAATAGTATTAAAAACCAAAAAAAAATCTATTTATTACTCACCCAGATATATCCCAAAAAAATGGTAAGTCAAAAAAGACAAGTACATAATTACTCATACATTTAATCAATAATGTGAATAACCATTAATATAGTAATAGAACCATACTAGTGAAATCAGCAAGATCATCAAATAGAAAATAAGATCACAACATATATATATATATATATATATATATATATATATATCAAATACATACTATTTATATCACAACACAAGCAATTAGCACTAATATGTGGTGTGTGCATAGGTATCTATCATGTTTTTGACATCCCCCAACATCTCCATCTACATCACCCTCTCTGATGATTGTCTTCCTTCATGATTCTCTAAGGGATGAATCTCTCTTATATCAAATTCATGACAAGAAGGTAGTTACCCAATAACATCATGATATATATCCATAATATACTGTTATAAAAATTAACAACATGATCATAATGTAAATAATATACAAGTGCAACTAACTCATATAAATATAATCATATAATCTAAGAAACATAAAAATATCACATAGTAGCATATGAATTATAGGTTATTTAAATAGTAAATTTAACAACCATAATAATCCATGGATAATCAAACAAATTAGCTTAGTGAGAAATTGGGATGTGATAATTATGATGTAAATAAAATAATAATAATTGGATCAGTGGTTGTCCCTTCTATAGATTTATATATTTATATGGTTTAGGGTAGAGCCTCAAGGATGTCAAAATTTATTCCTCATTGTGTAATTAAATTTCAAGGTGAGTTATAGATGCTAAGTAAATGCTTACTAGATACTTTCTAGATAAGAATAGGCTTAACCTTGATGTGTATATATAGGATACTCTTTTAGTAAATGATTTCCATATATGAAATGAAATACGTGTGGGAAAACATAAGGGAAGGGTTTTAATTTTATAAATAATTATTTATATAGCCTAGGACACCTCTGGTGAAGTCAAATGCTACTGGTAAACAATATTCTTTAATTATTTCTAAAATTATTTAGGATGGAAACACTAATTATTGAGAGAATAATGATAGTTTTATTAGGATGATATACTATTTTGTCATAGACTAGGTATATATTGTGTGTAAATGAATAAAAAATTAGAAGGCCAACCTTATTTGATGATAGATATCAAGGAAATAACGTGAACAAGATTCAAATGTGTATGCATGATTCATGTATGTTAAGGACTGGTCAAAACATTTTTAAGTGTCTAACAATAAATTTGTGGTCTAAAAATTCCCCATTTTAAGTATAATATTGAAAGAATTAGGGTATCTAAGTGTAACCACATTTAATATTTTTAGGTGTATCTTATGTATCCAACATTATCCATATATAACCTATAATGAATTGTCTAGAAATTAGTGTCCACTTATGATATAAAATTTGACATAATCTAAATATATTCAATCATTAAAAATATTTAAAATTTAAAAATTATATAATTAATACACCCATTTGTATGTATACCAATATGATCTGTTAAATCATTAGATAATGGGGTGATTATGCCCCAAGGAGATGATGGTATTAAAACCATGGGTTTATAAGATAGATGAAAGAACCCTAATTGAATATGGATATGTGATTATAAATTTTAGAAAGTAAAACCTTAACTTCACTACTCATTAGCTTTTGTATGAGAATGGGATACAAAATCAGTTCCAATGAAAATGTGGAGCCCCAACTAAGCTCCAATGTAAATATTACAATTATGAACCAATCACTACAAATATAGTTTAGATTTAATGATTTATATGTATAATCATATATGAGTATATTGGAGTAAATCTAGGTATTTCTAAGTATACCTAAGAATATTTAAGTAAATATAAGTATATATGAGTAATTCTATGTATACATATGTAAATTTGAGTAGACATAAGTAAATATGAGTTTATATGAGTGAGTTTGAGTATATATTAGTACATTAGAGTATATTTATGAATGTAATGGCATATTATATCATATAATCAAATAAAATGTGAAATTTAATTCATATAACCTATGTTATAATATCCTAGTATTTTTCAACTATTACTAATCATATTGTAGTATATCTCACATATTCCCTAAATATGCCTCCAATTTATATCAAAACTATCCTAATATATGTCATATGATATTGATTTATGTCAATATATTTCAATATGAATCAATTTATTTATCATATACGCTAATCTAATATCTTAATAATCTATCTATGAACAATTGATTTTATATGATAATCCCACTATGTATGCCCCCATTTTGAGGTGAGGGATGTATTCCTGAATATCAGTCATTTTAAAATAAAAGAGTAAGATGATTAATTTTATATAAATAAGATGCAATAAAGTAATTCATGTGATAACATTATTAGATTATGTCATTAAAAAGAGATTAGATCATCAAAGCATATATATGAAACATGTTTTTCTAAGACATAAATGTATCATGTCAAGTAAGTTTATCAAATAAGAACATAGTAATAGTCATCATAACAATAAATATATAAGCACTTAATAATAACAACACAAAATATGAATGATATGTATCATGGCATCACACACAAGTATAATAATGTATGATATGGATCACAACATCATAATATCATTAGACAATCCTATATGTATCCACAAATATAATATAGTTTCATATACATGAAACACACAATAGAACATAGACACACACATGATAACACAAAGTGTCACACATAATATGTGTAGACACTATTTCTAATTTATATAATACCTTAGTATTATACACTTGAAAAATACATATCATGGATGTACCTTCAACTTCTAGACCTTTTTCTTTGCTTAAAATCTCATCTACACTACCTCCTTACACCTAATTACATATATCTTAATCTTATCAATGTTATTATGATGACTTATACCTGTTATCATACTCAAATTTTTATAACCCTACTTATCATCCATCACTACAAATTATAGAATTGCACCCTTTTTTCAACTTCATGGGCATATGTGTCCTAGTTAGACACCTATGCCAATGCATGTGTCTTATTCTAACATAATTTTTCACTTCCCTAATGTCATCCAATTTACAAATGAAATGAATTAATATGGTTGGCCTAAGTGATTTAATATGAGATATAATCCAAAGGGATTGGTACATATACAAGATCAATCTTCAGTCATTCATCAACTAGCATAAACTAAAAAACTCACAAGGTAATTTACCAAAGGCATTCAATCAAATATTTAAGTGAGAAAATCTTCCCTATTTTATCTTATTTACATATCAAACATAGTGATAACACAATCTATAGGTCTTAATTACTGAAGGAACATCCCATGAGCAACATTTGCCAAGTTAAAATCAAGGTTATTATTGTTGGAGTGGTCATGTTCACACTGGATAGTGGTTTGAGTTATTTACAATCCAATTTTGTCTTTATCTATGTTCACACCCACTCATTAATTTATGTTTGATTTGTATTTTTTATAGTTATTAGATTATTTGTATGTGTGCATGAACAATATTTTATTGTCCACCTATTTATACAATTCCATATATTTATGTTGACAATAACAACAAAGTAATTATTGAAAAACCAACTCATTTGCATATTTATTAGACATTCCTTAAATTCCTTTAGATTGAAGGAAGAGAGCTAAAAATTATATAAACTTTTGAGGAAATAATGAAGAGACTTTATTAGACAATTTTTTTTCTAAGCTTTGTTCTGTGTATAATGCCTAAGAACTTGAAACTATGGTAATGCCATGTAAGAGAGATGTGTATGGATGAGAAGTATTATAAATAATGACATTATATCATATCCCCCTTCTTCATCCATTACTAAGTGTCCTAGCACTGTTTTAGGTCCATGTGATATTGTTTGACAATTTTTTGAGGGTCTATTATTCTATCTTTGGTGGATTTTGTTTTGTTTGGATAGGATGTACAGTGATATTCACATTTGGTTGTATTGTTTTTAATATGATCTAATTGTACATGTAACCCTCCACCTAGCTATCTCTCTGAGGATTTGATTTGTGTTTGGAATTTTTTTATTTAATCATTTGATTTACCAAGATTTGACTTTGGTGTAAATATAATTTTTTGCATTGGAAAGGATCATTAATATAAGTTTGTTTTTTGTAGGACCAATTTCATTGGTACATTATTTTATTCAACACTTCCCTCACCATATTTATTATTCAATAATTTATTTGGCATCATACTCTTAATGCTTTCTACTAAAAATAGTCTTAAATAATCTTCATCATGGCTAGCTATACATCAGTATGCATTATCCACATATCTATTATCCTATCTAATCTCTTATTGAGATAGCTAGACCTACACCAATCTAAAACTCATCTCCTCATTTTTACAATTCATGATAGTCTCTTGGCCTAATAGTACTCCTTAAATATAGTACTCCACTACCTAGCATCCCTCATTGACATCCATGTCACTTTCTTATGAGGACATATTGGTCCTTTGAATGTTCACTATAATTTTGGTAGCTTTAAACATCATTCCTCTCAAGATTATTTTTTGAGGATTTAACTACTCTAGCTCTTGCACTATCTCTACCACATCCCACTTCATCATTTATTTGTCGAGAATAAAATTATTGGAGACTATTTAGATTTCTTAGCTCTCATGGGAGGAGCTTTTCCATTGACTATCCTATGAGCCATCTTCCTCATAAGGTGCCCCACTTATCTAATGGCCTTTCCATCCTTTAAAGCTAGCTCTCTTTAGTTATCCAATCTAACCATCAATAAAAGGTTAGAATTTCACGTTTCTTAAATTGAAAGTGTTTTATATAAAACATAAATATTGATTTGGTTAAAATAAAAACATTTAAAAATCATTAGGCTAACTGAAAAGTAAATATTTGCAATAATTATCCTAGAATGGTGGTCTAAGGTTTGAATTTTTTTCCTTTTTAAGATAAAAACTTAGTTCACAAGGGAATTTTTTGAGGGAGATTATTCATGAGATGGTGTATTTATAAGAAGGGTTTCCTTTATATATAGTGGTGAATTATTTTGAGAAGTGAATATTTATAAAGATGGAGGCAAACATTTTATAAATGGAGGTGAATTATTAAATAAAGCAGGGCTACAACTTTTAAGTGGTGAATATTTATAGAGGGGGTGTCTAATATAATAAGGGGGACTCTTTTTTGACCCAAAATTATAATTGCATGGTAAAATTGATTATAAATTTGGCCACTTAATTTTTTTTAGTGGTAACATTCAAGGCTAAATTTATCATTTTTTGGTTCACACTTTCCATATCTATTATTGAAGACAGAGGGTGAGTTTTGGTTTCATAGGAGGTCATATCCCCTCATAAAAACACTTCATTTTTTTGTGTGATTTGTACATAGGATGCATTTCTAGTAGAGTCTAATGTCCCATTTTTAGTGTTATTTTTTATCTTTTGTACCACTTTTTGTACTCATTGACACATTTATAGCAGTAAATGACATTGATTCTAGGGCTCAATTTTGTTCTCATTTGGCTATGTTTTTCCATTTCATGTCTTTAAGTGTGAATTATTGCATGAATTTCTAAACTTTAGAGATGAGGATAATATTATGCATCTTGCATTCTTAAAAATTGAGGCACTTTTTTTCATTCACCTCCATGTTTCATATAGTTTACATTCTATCATTGTACATACCAAGTCACCTAAAGAAGTTTAGGACACTATTTAAACATTTTTTTATTAGGTCACTTTACCTCCTACTATTACTTTTCCTTCTACTCCCTCTCATGGTGAGGATTTTCCTAGTGACATTATTAATGTTTTTCCACCATATTTTCATATTTGGGAGGGGTTAATTTTTTATGGTGATATCCATGAATAATATGTAGCATCTACTCTTACTTTTATTGGTTATTGTCCTCCATTTTTTAGTGAGGACTTGTTTCTTGAGGAAGAGAGACTTATACCACCTACTCATACTTATAATTTTATATATTTAATTATTGGTGGTCACTTGGATGAGATATCTACACTTATTCCACATATTGATGCACATTCTACTTCTATAATTGTTTCTCCTAGTCCTAATTCTAGTGTGATTATTAATAGTACCCTATCAGAACCTAAGTAAACCATTGATATTATGACCTCTTTCCTAGAACTTCAATAAGTGCACATGAAACTAATGAAATGAAATTCATTTTCAAACTTCTAGGTTCATAGAAAATATTCTTTCATATTATCTATGTAGAATAAACTTGTCAGTCTATAGCATCAGACTAATATGTTGAACACTCATACCATTGTTCCTAGTCTACCATGTATTGTTATTGAATATGGTATACATCCACTTGATGAAATTTTACAATGTGACCTACTATATCCTAAGTAACCCATTGTTCTTGTTCCTCCTCTTGTTTAAAATTATATTTCCAGGCTTCTTGTTATTACACACTATGAATATCCCACTCAATTTATGCATGCATATATGCCTACTTATTTTGAGAAGCATACCACTATTTTTAGATCTTACATATTTCATTCCATGGGTCACACTAATTGACTTGTGGGAATTAGTAAGCATATATAGGGTATTTATACCCATAGATATCTTGTTAATTGGATTGTTAGGCATGGCATTATATGAGATAGGTATTTCATATTCATTTAGATATTTTGATAGAGATCCATATTTTCTTTTATTCATACTTTGTGAGGATAATGAGATACATATGGGCTCTTTATCACCTTAATTTAAGCCTAATAAATTTAAAACTATAGTATTCAGATGTGATTCATCTAACATTTTTTTAGATATTACCTCACATTCTTCTACTTTGGATTGTGCACCTAATCATATGCAAGAATATTCATCCACTATTTGTGTTTATTTATGGTGGATTTATAATCATTCTTGGTGGTGTCAATAGTTTTATTTGAGATGATTGTATATATGAGGTTCTTTCACTCATATTATTTAACTGCACATTATCCCTCCTATATATTAATGCTCCTTGGGTATGATTTCCTTATTAGGCAGAAGTGTTTTTTGGAGCCTACATCTCTCATTTCATAGCTACTAGCTACCATAATTTCACTTCATTGTGGACTTTATTATGTCACTTGGTGATATTATTATTGTATGGGACCTTTATTTATAGTGACATTGAGAGTCATGGAGTTTTTTTCTTCATGAGCGTATGTTCCATGTTGAGTACTTTATTATTAAATTGTTGACTATACCATCACCACTAGGGACATATTATTGAGACATTTGTATCTTTATGTTTGATTTTGAAAGTACCCTTCATATTTTTCATGGATCTTCACCTCCTTCTAAAGAGTAGCTAGTCTAGTGAGGCCTAGTGTCATTATTTCATTATTTTATAATGGGATTTTCCAACTCATATATATATATATATATATATATATATATATATATATATATATATATATATATATATATATATAATGTTAAAATGGGTGTATACACACACACACACACACACACACACACACACACACACACACACACACACACACACACAGAGATACTTGGATTCACTACACCCATTTTAACATTATGGGGGTTGTACACATACTAATTTAATTGTTTTTATCCTTATTAGTTCTCGTTGTACCACACCTCTATTGCTCTATTAGAGGTAGTAGATTGAGTGCACTTTTTTTTATGGGATCCATTCCATCAAATGTACCTATTACAGCATTATGATGATATTTCGGTTCATGATTCTTACAATGCATTTTAGCATAATTTATCTTCTCCACTTTCATTATGGGTTTTACTAGTTTTTGGGTACCTTGTAGGGACATATTTCATCCATGGTGACTATTTTCCCTAGTTTTTTTTTATAATGTTTTTTAGAGAATAAGACTCATACGGATTACATTTTCCTATTTGACTTCATAGTTATAGTGACTCAAAATCCATGTATTCTAGTAAGTTATATTGGTTAACATATGGACACTTTATATTTTAGTTTGATTCATATAGGGTCCCTGATCATGCCTAGTTATCGGGACCCATTCAATATCTTTACTTTTTCTTTTCTCACTTTTTAATTTTCACTAAAGGGAGGGTGTTTTAATTTTTATTTTCACACTTATTAGTGGTTTTATTTTATTCCAAAGATGTTTTTATGTGTGCACAAATAATATTTTGTTATGCACCTATTTAGATAATTCTCTATATTTGGGTTGATCACAATAACCAAGTGGTTGTTATGAAACTAAATAATTTACTTATTTATTAGGCACTCCTTGTGCTTATCCTATATGGTAGGAAGAAAGACCCATGAATTGTATATTTTATTAAGGAAATAATGAAGATACTTTATTGTATATGATTCTTTTTTGAGTTTTGTTGTGTGAATAATGTATAATAACTTGAAAGTGTGGTAATGACATGAAAGAGAGATCCTAAATGCATGAGAAGTATTCTTAATTCTAACAACTATTGTACTTTTTTTATCACACATTGCATCCTTATGCACATATTTTTGGTTGGTTTTTTGACACAAAAACTCAATTAGGGGTTGTTAAGCCATGTCTCGAAAGGAAGGTTTCTACAAGAAAAACCCTCTCCAAGGTCTATATTTACTAGGTCTTGATAATTGATCTTCACTTGGTTGGTTGATGTATAACTATTCCATACAAGGGGCCAATTCTAAAAAATAAGATTTTAAGGTTAAATTAAATTTAACATCTATGAAGAAGTGGTAAGTTTTAAAGACAATGCTTGCATTGGCTTTCCTTTAAATAAATCTAACATTCAAGGATGTGCATAGAAAGACTATATCTAATTTATATCAACATTTTATCATGTCTATATATTTAATAATGTTTTAATGGTGATAAAGAAATTATAAATTAAGATATTCATGAAAACTAATATTGCATTCACTCATACCCAAGCTCTGAGCTAGCATACTCATAAAATATAAGGGATGAATGAGAGAAAATGCCATGTTCCTATGAAGATGAATTTGAAGTGTTTGATTAATCAAATCCAAAGAAACCAATCCTCAACTAAGTTAGACCTAGATTAAATTTAACTGGATGATGGTGTAAGAGTCTAGGGGGAGCAACTAAGAGAAAATAATACCATAACCACCATATTCATGTGAAAAAAATGGACACCAATCTCCATAACAATATAAGTATCAAGATATTTCATTTTGATTAATCAATGTTGGGATTTACCATAGTCATTAAAAAATAGATTTCACTTATATGACTAAAACACCAAACTAAGAGAGTGTGGAGATATTACTATAAAAAATAGTAAAATGCATAAAAAAGGTCTAATTCAATATATCTCTATTAAAATTCACCCAAAACCAGCCTTATTCACATCTATTGTTTGATCCTTTATAGACCTTCCAATTCGATAATTCAAATCATCTAACCAATAAGATGGTTGTAGAGCTTAATGATGATTCAAAATGGGGAGGAAAAGTGGTTTAAATTTTATGGATCCACCAACTAAGACACACTTTATAATTAGAGGCCATGCCTATTTAAGGAAAAATGTTTGTTTTATATACTCCATTGACCATTTATTATTGACCTCCACATACACGACATGTACTAATCCATGTCTTATGGTAATTTGTGATAAATCATTATGTAACCAAACACACTCCTCATTTGTTATACTATGTAGAGCTTACAACTCTTAGGAAATCATGTGCCCTCATTTTCATGAATTTTTTTCCACCTTATGCACAATTTATTTTCCTATTTATATATTTTCATGCATTGATCTCCATAGATTGTAGTCACCATATCTAATTATGTACTACTGTAAATCCTTTACACTACCCAACTCATAGTATTTATTTATATATTCACATGCCCACACTTGTCTCCTATATAGTATATCCACATGTCATCTTATTATGACCACATGGATTGTCATGTGTCACTTTCCAATAAGGTATCTTGTTATTTAAACTATTATTAGGTATCTGGTCAATTGAACCATTAATAGCTACCAACATGGAAGCTCAATCGTCACGCAACTTGGAAGATAAAATAACTCAACTAAATTCTTGGTAATGGATAATAATTATAATTTTTCTTGTATTTATTTATATATAAATATGTAATATAAACATCCATACAATGGTTAATTCCATACACAATCATAACATAGATATTATACTCCACATATCTACTCTATAACACATACACTATATCAAATTCTACCATTTTCCCTATTCTACCTATTAAATAGAAGTGATAATTCCTACAAGTAAAGATTCCTCTCCATTGAATGTGTAGTTTTCTATAACATTTGAATTAACTCTATGTATTCACTCTACACAAACAAACTAAATTGTCCCTCACATGTTTAGTCCTAGGACCCATCATGTGGATCATTGGTATCAGAGTAGTAAGCTCTATTCCTTTCTATTCATGTAAACAATGATCACAAGTCAATAAATAATGTTTATTAATAAATTCTATTTAGGTTACTTGGAGGAATGTCATAGTAAAAGTAATATGGTTGATACTTAGAAATAACATGAGGTATCCCCAAAGGTTTAAAAGATTATTGTTAACACACTAGACACACAATGTACCACACTTTTTATCTGGTTTCATGAAATAATGATACAAATCAACTCGATGCCTTATAAAACACCTCCATAGTTCACTCAAAATAATTTTCAACAAAAAACCCCTTTCAAATTGAAATTCAATATAGACATTCCTTTGTTTGAAGTCAAAATCAATGATAAAGTATCAAATTCCTAGATTTAATAACTCAAGGTGTATTTCTCAATAAATCACTTCACCAATACTAAGAAGAATCACCTTTAAAATATTGAAGATGTCCCTTTTTTTTATTCACTTGTGGGACACTTTTAGTGTGCAACATGGTAAGAGTGCATTCCAATCAAATCTTGGATGAAAATTTTAATGCATTGAAGGAATAATATTACCCTCTTTAATACCTTAAAGATGAATACATCAAGTTCCAATAACTACATCAGTACAAGGATCGATCAGTTGAACACTACACCAACATATTCTATGACTACTCTACATGTTTGCAGGATAACTTGATTGAACAACATAAGGTGTTGAATTACATCAATGGACTTTCACGTTATATGCATGTAAATATGGATTTATTGGACTCTAAGACATTAGGGAAAACATATCATAATGTCATCAATATTGAAGCCAAGGAAAAGATGAAATAGAATCTCACATCTTCATCCAACTAGTGCATAAGAGCCAATACTCACATAAATATATACCATATCCTTCTACATATAATTAACAACAACACATTTTTCACAAATTATAATAACACCATAAGACTAATCAACATTCTAAGGTGTAATTCCTTCTACTTAAAATAAAGGAAAGAAGAATTCTAGTGATAAATGGTGTGATTACCATCATTCATCCACCCATGATGACTCTTAATTACATGCATAGTAGTCCTTGTTTGCACAGTTAGCATCAAGACCCATGACAATGGATGACATTGATCTAGATGCCTCTTGTCTAATCATGAAAAACACTATGATTGATATATTTGAAGATCATGAATGTCTATTCCACACTATGTTTTAGGTGAATCATTATCCTCTTCCCATCATCATCAATAGTGGTGGTCATAATAATATCATTATGTAATCCATAACATAGTTACTTAGACTCACCACTACCTTTCTTGCCAATCAATATTATTTGGGGTGGCTAAAATAGATGAAAGATATATAGATCTAACAATAATTCACTTAGTATAAAGTTAAGGTCATGGAGGACAACATATTTTATTACATTTCACCTCTAGAGGTGTATGGCATCTTGTTGAAAAGACCATAACTTTATAATCGAGAAGCTACATATCAATCCAAGCCATAGTGTTAGACTATTCATGTCTAAGATTGCTTCTACAACCTTTTTAAGTCAACACCCATGACCAAATTTACTCTTCTCTCTACCAAGCAATGTCAAAATTTTGTCTTTCATGCATAAAATATTGTGTTACTCATGGCTCACCTTGATACTGTTGTGTATTCAAAATTGAATCGCACCCTTATAGTTTGCAACACTCACACATTGTCATAGTAGCAAACAATCAATAAGTTATTAAAGTAACAAATCAAAGTATTCATAGAACTTTAATTCCTTATAACACACTATCCCATAAATAACCACATATATTTGGTTCTTAGATCCCCTCTTCTAAATATCCATTGTATCATAGATAGCTTGGGAGAATGATGAAATCTAGTGCTAGATACAAGATCTCCTTGATCAAGGAAATATCATGTCTATCTCTTCACCTAATTAGAGTATGATAGTAATTTTAACAAGAAAGAATAGGTCTAGGTGACTTTATATAAACTATCATTCACTTAATAAAATAATAGTAAATAATCGGTAATCACTACCACACATTGACAACCTTCTAGACTAGATCCAAGGCATGAAATAATTCACCAAGATGAACTTAAAGATAGGTTACCATCAGGTTCTAGTCCATCCTGAAAACATCTATAAAACAATATTAAAGACATGAGAGGGATTTTACAAATGATTTGTCATGAATTTTGGCCTAACCAATGCATTATCCTTATCCATATGCTTGATGTATGCTCTACTCAGGTCCTTCCTAAATTCCTTCATTGGGAGGGATTGTACAAATGGTTGGTCATGAATTTTGGCCTAACCAATGCACTAGCCATATTCATATGGTTTATGTATGATCTACTCAAGCCCTTCTTGAATTCCTTAATCATGATCTACTTGGACATCCTAAACTTTATCAAGACTGGGAAGAGTATATGGAGTACATCTTGCTTGTCCTCATCAACTTACATCAACATAAGTTATAGGACAACATATAAAAGTAAAAATTTAGTGATACATGAATTCAATACATGGGTTACATTATTGATTACACTGGCATCTGATTATATCTAAATAAGATTAAAGTGATCCAAGATTGGCCTAGTCTATGTAATATCACATAAAGAAGGATTTTTATTAGACTTTATAACTTTTACCATGTGTTCGTTATTGTTTTATTTCACATCTCTTGGGCTCTCAATTAGACAACATGTACAAAATCCAAGTTTGATTGGATTTATGCATAATAATGTACTTTGAGGCACTCAATAAATGACTCTATGAAACACCTATTCTCATAATGATTGATATTATGTACTTCTAAATTCATTTTTATACATTTGAATATGAACTTGGTGTAGTGCTCATGCAACATGGATAGTAAATCACATACCACTCAAAGACATTCAATGACATAGTGTAAAGTTAGTCCACCTATGAGAAATAAATAAATACTATTATTCAAGTAATCAAATAATGGAATGACTACATTTTAGGGAGGAGCTAGTTATTCATTTATATTATAATAAACTTCATTTATTATGAACATAAAACAAAATGGAGAATTCATGACATATGAAATGGATGACTTATTTACAGCAGTTCCATCTAATGATCAAACACAAGAAAGGAAAGGAAAATAAAGACATGCATTTCTTGAGTTGACTATTGATTCACACACATATCATCATCTTTGACACATGTAACAATAAATTCATATAATGCATACCCATCTACTCAATTAACTAGGAATTCACAGTGACTTGCACCAACCTTGATTAAGGTAAACAAATTTAGGAGTTATATTTGTCTAAAAATCCTCTCTACAAACTCTAATATATCAATGTTCTTGGTGTTTCACCTCACTAATGAATCACCTAGGAGGTACACTAAAATGAAACCTTGAGACACTTCAACATGATAAAAATTATAGCCTCATTGTAGTTTCACTTGTAATAGCCACACATGTGCATAGACATAGAGTGCCACATCAAGTCTTGTATTCTTTATTGAATTTCCAAGACCATGAAAAGGAAGATATGAATTTACACACCTTTACCAATTCAATATAAACCATGGGAATATATCAACATATATTTCATGATTGGGATATTAGTGATGAGATGACAACATGATGTTGTGTTTGTTGTGGTGGATAGGTTTTCTAAGATGGATATAATGATCACATGCAAGAAATAAATTAACACACATAACACTAAATATGAATTATTTAACCATTTTTGGGTTAATTTTAGGATAGCAACATCCATCATCTATGATAGAGATATGTACTTTGCAATTCATTTCTAGCAAGCATTATGGTATTTGATAGGTGCATAGCTAGATCAATCGATGAATTTTTATCAATGGATAGATGGGTAAATCAAATTAATCAATCACACACTTTTTTATCTTACATGAATGTAAAAACTCACATATTATCACATTTAAGATGATAATCTCTTATATACTCAACATGCCTATAATGGGGATATTCATAGCTCTATTAGCCATAGTCCATTCTAGACATGTCTTAGGGTTTTAACCTTCAATACCTATAAACATCTCCTAATGTGAACTATCAATAACTAAGTCACACACATGAATAATAAGTGGACATAGATAATAAGTTTTTATGACACATCCAGTTTCTTCATCATTGATTTTAATAGATTCTCTCTCATACACAAGATAAGTACATGGAGTTCCTTAATGCACATTATACACCTCATAGATTTTATGTTGGTGATAAATTTTAGATGAACCTTCATAATGAGTGATTAAAATTAATAAAATATAATATCAATACTTTCTATAATGGTCCCTACACCATTCTAAGCATCATTGGTAAGAATGCTTTAATTCTTGATCTACATTAGTACTTGGGATTACATTCAATTTTTAATGTGGAACTTTTAGAGCCTTAAACTTTGACACTTATTGATCCAACCATAACATAATATCCTTATAATTTTGATCATGAACACTTTTATCCCATAGAGAAGGACTAGATCATTGAAGTGACTAACACACACACACACACCTTGTAATAAAACACATCAACTTTTTTGAGTGGTCAAAGTTGGCCAGTATGTTTATCAATACATGTGGGAAAACTCTTATATAATTTTATTGTTATTTCCTTAGTTTTAAATTGATGCAATGGATATCTATACTATTTAATAAAGGGTGAATGATTTATGCATATCTTTTGTGCATCCAAATAAACTCCTCATTTATTTTACTATGCAGAGCTCACACCACTCCTATAAACTTATGACCTATTTTATTCAATTTTTTTTGTCAACCTTATGCACAGGTCCCAAATTTGCTCATATATTTTCATACATTGATCTTCTCAGATCATAGTCATTTCACCTCACTATGCATTATTTCACTCATAGTCCTACACACCATCACCTCATAATATTTATAAATAAATTCACGGGCCTAAACTTGTCTGTAATATAGTAAATATTCATGTCATGTTTATATAATCACATAGATTTTTAGGTGGAACTTTTTAGTTAGGCATATTTTCATTTAAACCATTATAAGGTATATGGTCAATTGATCCACTAATCACCACCAACCTAAAATCTCAACCATCACCTAGCCTAGAAGATAAAATGAATCAATTGAATTCTTGGTAATGGATAGTAGCTTAACTAATTTTATATTTATTTATAAATAAATATGTAATATATGCATCTAGAAAATGGTTTATGTCATACATATTCATAACATAGATAACATGCTCCATGTATATATTTTATAACTCATGCACTATATCACATTGTGTCATCCTATTATATTTATTGAATTAAAGTTTAAATTCCTTCAAGTAAAAAATTCAACACTACTAAATGTGTTTTGTTTTATTTTACCTAAATTAACTCTATGCATTCACTATACATAACCAAATTTATTTGTCCCTCACATGATTGGTATTAGGCCCTATGGTGTGTATAATTTGGAGTTAAGTACATGCTCATTCAATTTTATTCTTTACAGATGGTACATTTTATTTCTTAGGGTTGATGAAATTTATAGGTTAAATGACCATCTAATTACCATAATGTGACTAGTCTATTCCATTAGGTTGATTGGGAATTCTAACCTATCTAGTAGGTTTCACTATATGGCATGTTGCCTCTCATTTTCTACTTTGGGATTCACTATTTGTTTATGATTTCTTCAATTCTTTGACCTTATGTTTTGGGCCTCTAAGATCTAATTAAACATGATCATGACACATAGAATGATCATGGATCTCCTAGTTTTCTGCACATATTTTCTCCCTATCATCATTTGGCTCTTGAGATATCACCATTGGGCATCATCTCAAGCCTTTGAGGCTCAGGGCCATTTATGTTATGTTTATCGATGATCAAATTCTATGAGTTATCAATCCAAGAGATCAAATAATTAGTGGCCTTTGAGGATATAATTATGTTTTCTATATTGGCTAAGTTTTATGCTCATGAGATGTCACCACATGGTGACATATTAGGCCTTAGACTTGGGATTCTGGATCTATCAACTCCTACCAATCATTGATCTAGGAGATCAAATGATCAATGGGATTTTGGGGCTTTCTATTGATTTTGGTTTCTAGGTGTACCCAAGTTACCATGATTTTGAAATGTGGCAAATTTTTGGAGCTTGAGGGTCTTCAAGACTTATATTTTCTCCAAGTTTTCTCCTAACACTCTAAACTCTATGATCATGCCATGTGGCACAATAATAGAACCTTAGTCATCCAAAAACTTAGTCTATTTTTAAATATATTTGCTTTGGAAGCATTCCCATATGGTTGACATGTAGATACTATGTTTTGAATTAATTGAACCTATATATTTCAAAGAAAATGACCAATTCAATAACCCTATGGAAAAAACAAAGGAAAGAAAATACAATAAAACATTGTGAGAATTAAACAAATATTTTTCATTTGAGGCATTCTCATCTAGTTACTTTTAATTGAACATTACATTTTTTATTTACTCTAATTAATAGATTATGAATCTAGAAGCAAAATTTAAAAAAAAAAAAAAAACCCTTAAATACTTTCTTTTACAAAATAACCCTTTTTTGAATTTGACAGTCTTGACATTAGATATGGCCATCAGATTCAAGATAGTGATAACTTTCATGTGGTAATATTTCATTGGATCATATACCTAGGTATTAACATTTTCTTTGAGTTTATATACCATAAAATTTAGGTTAGGCATTTTGATGACATCATAAATTTCACATGTATAACCCTCATTATCAAGTTCAATGGGATGGAATGTCATCATAACATATGGCATGATCATATGGATTCTTAGTCATCAATATGGGAAGGATCCCCTCCAAATCTTAGGATCCTAAGATGGTTCTCTATGGCATCATCTTGGGCCTTCAGGCCTTAGAGAGTTATAGGTATTTATATTTCAAATGCTAAGGATCAACCTTAGTTATCAATTTAAAGATTAAAATGACAAGAAGGTTTTTAGGTATCTTTGGACTTGGAAACTAATTATATTGATCCCAAACTTATAAAATGGTGACACTTATCACTATCATAGGAAGCTGGGGGAGTTTTAGACTTAATTAATTTTCAAAATAGCCTAGAATACCTTATTAATATGGTCATTCAATCAAAATATCAGATGATCCATGGGAGGATCTAATGCCTAAAGAAAATTTTTAGATGAACCCCCTAAGCTCTAGATAAATGTGATCAAGACATATAGAGATTCATTTTTCACACAAGATTTTCATCAAGGGGATTGAGTTAAAAGGTACAAAAAAAATTGTTTTAAGGAAAACACACGGAATTCAAGCCCTCAAACTTAATAAATACATCAACTACTAATCTCAAAAATAATCAAGGACATGAATATGAAGACTTAAACCCATGAATTAAAGAAATTTTAAAGGGATGAGAGATTGGACACATAAGATTTTGAAAAAATTAATCATAGAATGTTGTCAATTGAACCATAGAATTTCCATAATAGGGTTATATAAATCTAAGGTTAATCAATTTAGACCTTTCACCAAGCAAACTAAAAATAAAAAATAAGGGGGCCAAACTAACAAACCACTAAAACCACCCATGGGAAAGATATAAAAATACAAATAAAAAATAAGTTCCATGCTTTCATAAATGAAATTAGGGTGTGTTGATGTAGGCAACAATAAATAGTGACTCCTATTGGTAAATATTCCTAATTATTTTTAAATTTAGAATCTCTAGCTCATGTATTTAAATATAAGCATTAGCTATGGTGAATTTCTTAAAAAAATCTATAAATGTGGGAACCAAAGTTTGATTCAACTCTATGACATACTAGGTTACCTTATTTCTAGACACCATCAATGTGTGCATATGTGATAAATCCATTTGTAGTTTTTCATGCACATAGAAAACATTTAGATTTGTCTAGGAGATCAGAACTTCTGAGGGAGAAAGTTATAATTTTTCATAGAGGTAAATGGCATAGTAATTTCTCAACTACTATATAGGAATCCATATACCTAATAGAGATATCACTTGTCCCATTAAAGGCCTTCCTCCACTATCAACTAGGATGTAAAGACTATGGTGAAGTTTGCTAAATCACCTTTTTGAGGAAAACTCATAATTTTGATATTATTTTTAGTTTCCTTCAAAATTTATTTTCTTTTTGAAAAAAAGAAAATAATAACAATGAAAGTGAATATTAAAAATAATATGTTATTACTGTGTCACATAAGTACTAAATTTAATGATCTAATAGTGCATATCAATTATATGGTTTCCTTAAAAATTTATTTTAGTTTTGAAAAATATTTTCAAGTTTAATCCATTGAGGTTTGGGAACCAATCCTCAAGTCTATGAGAGCTCATAAATTTCATGATTATTGATGATAAATCATAAATGGAATAGTGCTTCATTTACTTTATATTTTATGTGGAGTGTATTTTATGGATTTAAATAAGGAAATAATGTTTCTAAATCCATGTGTTCCATTTATAATAATAGGCCACTAAAATTATATAAATATGAAAGAGAGTCAAAGTAGTTCATACAAGATATTTAATTAATATTATTTTGTTAAGCACTTAAGTCCAATTGATGTGCATACATTACAAGACTTCAGTCATAAGTCATTGATTAAGCATGGGAACCATAGGATGAAACATGTAGGTTTAGATAAAAAAAGGACACCAATAGGGATAAACAAAAAATTAAAATTAAGGAGAAAAAAATAGAATGCAAAGCAAGCAAACCAAAATATATAACAATGAAAAAGAAGGAAAATAAGAGAATAGAGTAGGAAATGGATACAAGCATAATTTATAGGAATATCCAAGCTAATTCAAGCCTAGAAATAATTCTTGAGGAATTATCCATTAGCCAATAATGAAACATCCTCACTAGATAGACACCTTAGGTAGAAGGCATTCTCTCCCAAGAATCAGACATTTTATAGGGACCTAGCCATAAGACATCAAATTTTCCATGTTTTCCCTTCTTTTCATGAGCCTTGTCCCAAAGGAGGATGAGATCAAAGATTCAAAAGGATATATTTTTGGATCACTTGTAAAACTAACATTTGAAAACCTCTTATTTCTTTCTAAATTATATCAATGTAGCATCACATTGTTATTTGAGTTGCATAAGATTTAAGGGGTGACCTTAAATTTATCATAATTTTATAGGTGGTCATTCATAGTTTTAAGGTGGATATTATAATTACATAGGAATGAAAAGATCTTGGCGATAAACAAGATGGTATGGTAAAGTAACTAAAGCATATTTTATACTAGTTCTATCAGACCATAATGCAAATTTCAATATGTTTTGTCAATCCTCGGGGTTTCTTCCTAGACTTCTTTTAATGACATTAAGTAAATTCTTATTTGTGGATTCAACAACCACTTTACCTTATATATAATAATTATAAGAGTATTTGATTATCGCTTTGTTATCATAATCCTATTTAATGAATTAAAATGAAGATAAAGTAGGCCCACTATCAAATACGAGGATAAATGGCATGCCAGACATAGTGATAATGTGTTCTTTGAGGAAGATAATCGCTATATTAGTTGTGTAATTTTTGAAATCTTGGGCTTTAGCCTAATGTGTATAATAATTAGTATTCATGATGCATAATTTGTGTCTAGTGGAATAATTTCCATTTATTTCTCCCACAAATTCCAACCCCCATTTTGTGAACGGTTTGACCTCAACATTAGATTGTAACGTCATGGTAGGAGTGTGTTCTCTATGTGATACAAATTAGAAAGTATGGTATCTCTTAACATGGGATGGAAGTATTTTAATATGTGAGGCCAATAATAGCATTCCCATAGTATTTGGTGGTCTATAATGCTTCCTAAACTATGTCTAGTTCCATACTTCCCTTAGAATAATCTAAGTACTTTAGCCACTTCCCCCTTATCAAGAAATCTTATATATATGTTTGTGTGGTTCTTACTATATATGGTGTTATATTTAATCATGAATATATTTATATTTAGGTATAATTCTCTCCTTTAAGTATAATTTTGGTGGAATGGACACCCATTATTCAACAAGTAAAGTACCACATCCTAGTACCAATCATCTTTTGAAATATTCTATACTCTATACTACTACTAAATGATTTGGGGTTGACTTTAGTAAGTCCATGACCTCTTAAAATTTTCATAAGTTATATTTACATGTCAAATTTCTATAGAATGGTCATATACTTTCCACATATTTCACATAGTCCATTATTCATTAGCATATCCTTCATAGTTATTTCAGTCACTACATAAAACACCCTGTAGCATAGAATATAGTGTCTAAATTTTTGAACTACCTTGATTAGAGTGAATGATTATTTATCAATAAATAAATATCTAGGTTAAACATTTATTAGAGGGGAACTCATAAAATACATAAGCCTCTCATATTTCTCTTCCTTATTCTATATTAAAATTGTTTCACTTGAATGTGCTGAAGTAAAGGAGTAGATATAGAAGGGTTGTGTGTAATTTGGAATGATGAGCACTAGTGTGTTTACAATTACATCCTTGATTTTATCAAAATATATTTTTTTCTTAGTTGTATAATTGATATTTTCATTCTTATTCATCATGGTATTAAGTGGCTTGACTATATTTTTAAATCCTAAAATAAACTTCCTCATAAAGTTAATTTTATGAAAGTAAATCATCTCTACTCTATCTAGGTTTATGGTTATGCCTATTTTAAAAATAATAAGTCGAAATGGATTTCCCTTAGTCACCCTAAAGATACATTTCTTAACTTTGATATTATTCACTTTTTTATTAGAACAAATTAGAGGCTAGAAATTAGTGCCTCATATTCAACCACATTATTTGTATAGGCAAATTATAGGTAGAATGCAACAAAGTATTATTTACCTAATGGGATAATGATTTATATTCCAACTATTAAACATTATTAGACTTTGTGTTATAGGTAAAATCACTAAGAGGGGGGACTAAATTAGTGATGTAAGCAATTCAATTCGAATTCCAAAACTTCAAACTCTTAATGAATCAACAAAAGCATTCGTGAAGCATATAAACCAATTATTACAAAGAATAAAGGAAACTATGAAATATCAACACACATAACTCATGGATTATGTGGAATACCCTCATGGGGGATAAAATCCACTCCCAATTCTACAAACAAGTGGATTAAAATCCTATAAAATATTTACAAACAAGAGACTTTACTGAAGCACCCACTTCACAAGGAACACTAATCCCAAAGCATGAACAAGCATCCACTTGTCCCAAATATTAATCACCAAAAAAACCTAATAATAATAGAACATACATATCTCTTATTTACTTTCAATACGATCAATAAATAGTGAATATAAACTCTCTTTAACCCTTCAAGCCTTCACACACAAGTAAAGCATCCAAAATAACTTTTGGATCACTCTACACTTCTTCACCCATCCTCAATCTTCAACCCTATAAGAACACTATAATAAAATTATAAATATGACCTATATGTCACACACATATTACTCACATTGATATTCTCTTCAATCCATATACCAATCATAGTCAACCTTATAAAATAATGAACATTTTTTTAAACCTTATGGAGATCATTTTAAAAACATCAAAAATCTCCCCCTTTTTCATTTATGTCAACACTTGTAAATGTTTTCAAAGCCAACAACAAAGCTTATGCACATATTATTTTCCCTCTATAAACACATTCTCCCCCTTTTACATAATGACAAAGTGATGTTACCTAATGATATTGAGGACCTATAAATGTTTTAAAATCTAAAATCAATAAGGGATATCTTCTGAGATATTATACAAAATCCCCTATCACTGTGCATACCATTCCTTACCTTGACTACCTCAATCTTGACCATTGACAACATTTTTCTTTGACCATGCACTACTATATGAACAATAAATTAACTATATGGAGAAAATAAGAGTTATCACACCTTGAGAAAATTGAGATGGACACCCCCTAAGTCACCTAAACTTAGGTACCCCTTGATCCTCTTCAAACCATCTCCAACCATGATAAAATTTCATAGTTGCATTCAAATTTTCTCTCACAAGCCACCCCTAAAATGAAGAGTGGACATTCAAGATCTTTATAAAACATATAAAATGCATAAATATAACTAAAAAACATATTTTGGGATAGCCATACCTTTTTACTTTGAATAAAATTACCAAAAATAACTCTTTTTCACACTAGCCTTGTCTAGAGGCCTAATAGCCCTACATGAACCTTGAATAACCCATAACTTTATGTGTATACACCTTCATGACTTAAAATTTCATACATAGATTAAAATAATATTCCCCTCCATGCATGGATATAATAATCATCCAAATATTCTTCTACACCATATCTCCTTCAATTATTGACATGTTAATTAGCCCTTCATTTGTACAAAATCTCAACCATAGGACAAAATTTACACTTCTAGATTACTATAAATCACTTTTTGATCACCATTTTTTCCATTTAAATATATTAATCATCATTAGACTTTAAATATTGTGTGAAGGTCACTAACCCATATGGTGCAAAACCCTAAGGCATCAAAAATAAACATGTTCAACTTACCACCTTCCGATCAACACTGGCTCCTAAAACTTTTCTCACACTTAGAGGACAATAATACATAATTTCATCTAATTTTTGATGTTTTAATCCTTTATGAACCCATATAAAAATGAAATGGATTTTTTCTTGCTAGCCCTTTAGCAAGGACTACCATACCTAAGAGCCTTTAAAAATCTTCAGCTTGCCCTCATGATACATTCAAAGCCTAAAACTACCTGGAAAAAACCTATATGAAGTCAACACACATTTTTATTCCAAAAATTCATCTTTAACACTCACCAATATTCATTTGAAACTTGGAACCAATCTTACTATGCATATAGACCCTGTGTATACCCCTATCACTATTCCAAAACACCTTCAACTAATCATGGATGCATTTTGACATTTCCTCAACAAGTTTTTCACATAGACACATAAAATATAACTTTAATAGACCCTTTTTTAGATTAATATATTTTAAATACATCAATTTTTCAAGATGAACACACACGAGGCAATGAACACTGAACAAAATGGTCAAATTGAACAAATGGTCATGAATGACTCTTTTGACTAGATGAGCACATTTGAACCCATGGAATACACTTATAAAATTCATATCCACACTCCATATCATCCTTACCTTAATTATTCATTATTTGACCTTCAAAACAAAGCATCAAAATTTGACTAAAACATGCTTTTAGGACCAATGTCCCTGAACAAATTTCTTTAAGCTTTTCATCACAAACTTATGGAGAAATCTCATGAACTTTTTGTTCCCCATTTAAAAATGACCTTTTAATTATTTACAGATAATAAGATGACTCCAAATCTTTGTCTTATATATTCAAATGTTGTTTCTCTTAATGGTTTAGTCATAATATCTATAAGTTGTTCTTTTATAGACACATACTCTAAATTAACACTTTTATTACTCACTTGTTCTCTCAAAAAATGATATCTAATATGAAATTCCTTAGTTTTTAGGTGCATAACATGATTCTTAGAGATATTAATTTCACTACTATTGTCACAATAGATAGTACAAGGTCTATTTTGTCTTACCTTATAGACTTCTAAGGTTTACTTCATCCACATTACCTAAGTACAACAAGAAGTAATATCTATATACTAAGTTTCAATAGTTGATAGGGATATAGAGGCTTACTTATTTCTTATACAAGACACCAATTATTCACCCATGAATAAAACACCACCACTAGTACTCTTCTTATCATCCACACATCTTGCCCAATCTTCATTAGTGTATGTCCTTAGATTGAATTATTTGTTCCTAGGGTACCTTAAAACATATTCTATGGTGATCTTGAGATATCTCAAGATATTTTAAACTATTTTCAAGTGATATTCTCAAGTATCAACTTGAAACCTACCTAAAAGGCCTACTACTTTTATGATTTCAAGCCGAGAAGCAATATAATATAAAGGACTTCCAATCATGGATTTATACAAGGTTTGATCAACCTTTGGTGAGTCATATTGTTTACTTAACCTACATCCTATGATCATTAGAGTACTAATTAACTTAAAATACAACATGTCAAACTTCCTTAGCATATCCTTGATATATTTTACCTATGAAATGAATATCCCTACATAAAATTGGTTAATCTACAATTTAAAAAAAAAATAAAGTTCTTCTAAAATTGACATTTCAAACTCAGTCTTCATAGAATCTACAAACTCTCTACTCATGTTATCATTATCATATCCAAAAAATATGTCATCAACATAGACTACCACAAGTAATTAATGAGTTCCATCTATCTTAATGTACAAATTACTATCAACTACCACTATTTTAAAGCCTTGACTCAATAGATACTTATCTAATCTATCAGACCAAGCTCTAGGATCTTCTTTAAGACCATATAAATCCTTCTTTAGTCTACAAACATAGTCCTAATTACTTGTCGTAGAAAAGCCTTCAGGTAGCTCAATATATACTTTTTCATCTATGTTTCCATTCCAAAAATTAGCATTCACATCCATTTGGTAAAATTTGAAACCTTTAAATCTTACATATGATAAGAAGAGTCTAATTTATTCCATTATTGCCATAGAAGAAAATGTCTCATCAAAATCTATCCCTTTAACTTAAGCAAATCCTTTACACACTAGTCTAGCCTTATTTATTATGACCTTTCCTTTCTCATTCATCTTGTTTTTGAATACCCATTTAGTTCCTATAATTTTTTTGTCTTTTGGCCTATGTACCAAATCTCATGTTTCATTATAAACTATTTTATAAAGTTCCTTATCCATTACACATGCCCAAGTTTCATATTTACTAGCTTACAATAATGTTTTAGGTTCAACCTTGGATAATAGAGTTGCGTCTTGTTGATTTCATTTGTTAACTTTCTCCATCAAGTTTTTAGACTAGAATTCACGTTTCTAATTACTTGGTAAAATGGATTATCCTTATTTATTATTCTATAAGGAGATTTATTGTCTTATCTTGCCTCTTCTTCGTCATCATTTGATTGATCAGATATGACTTCATTATATAAATTAAGGGTCTATGTAGTTTCATTTATCTACAAGTTAGGATTCTTGATTTCACCTACCTCTTCAAATCTTACATAATAACTTTCAAAAAATTTGTGGAGTCTCTTATTGAAACATATGTAAGCCAAACTTATGGATGAACAACCCAATAAACTACCCTCATTAGACCTTGATTCAAATTTACCAAGATTTTCTTCATCCCTCTTGATAAAACACTTGCTCCTAAACACTCTAAAATATTTGACATTAGTTGGCCTATTTTTCCATGGCTCATATGGAGTCTTATCACCATATACTCTAACTTGGCATCTATTTAAAATGTATACTAATGTATTAATAGCCTCTTCTAAAAAACCATATGATGATTTTGAATCTTGGAGCATGATTTTACTCATATCTTGAATAGTTTTGTTTTTCCTTTTAACTACTGCATTTTGTTTGGGTGTCTTAGTAGCTAAATATTATCTTTTAATCCCTTGATTTTCACAAAAAATATCAAAATAATAATACCAAAATTCACCTCTTATGTGTATTCTTACACACTTGATTTTTCATCCTTTTTAATTTTCAACAAGAGATTTGAATGATTTAAACTTTGAAAAAGCTTTTGATTTTTATTTATGGAAATATATCCAAGTCATCATATAAAGTGATTAATTAATAACATGAAATAGTTTTTACCTTGAATATCTTGAGTTATTTTAGGTCCACATAGAATAGTGTGGATTAATTCCAATGGTAATGTGGTGGAATTCTCCTTACATTTGTACCTTCTCTTGGATTTCTTGACATTAAGGCATGCCTTGCAAAGAGTACAATGAATATTAGTGATTTTAAGCATATGCCTCACTAATACTTTTGAAATTATCCTCACCAGATTTTCAAAATTTATATGTACAAGTCTTATATACCAAATCCATCTTTCCTCTACATTATTAATGAAAGACTCCTCCCTATTAGATTCATGGAACACATAAATTTTTTTATCTGTTTTGTGAATATATGTAACTAATTTTCCAAACTTGGCTCTTCTCACTTCACATGCTTGCTCATGAAAAGTTAGAACATTTCCTTACTTATAGATTTGGCTAACAGTTAGAAGATTATGTTTTAAAAATTCTACATATAAAACATTTTAAGTTTTAGTATGACCATTATCCAAACTTACAAACCCATTTCCAACTATGTTAGAAGAATTATTACCACCAAATCTAACTAAACCTAAATTATTGTTTTTGAGAGAGATAAAATTATTCTTGTCTCATGTCATATGAATTGAGTATCCAATATCTATATACCATTTCTTGTTTTCATCCTCTTGAGTATGCAACGTAGTTTGAATAAGCATTAACTCTTCTTTTGGTGCACTACCTAAATTATACGTATTTTATTCAATCTTTGATTTGTATTCCTTAAACCATTTGATGGTGTCAATTACTTGTATGTCCTTTTTCCAATAGGCCCTCTTGTAGTACTTAGCTATATGTCCATATTGGTTATAATTATAACATAAAACCCCATTTTTTTTTGAAGAGAAACTAAAATCCCTATATCTATTACCATATTGATTACAAGTGTAATAGTACCCACTAAAAACATAACTATAGTTATTCATGGTAAACATGCCTTTTACTTGATCGTCAAAAACACAAGAATTTTCATCTTTAAGTTCTTTGTTAGATCTAGGATTATGCTTGTCCTTAGATATAAACACAACTAAATATGTCATATCTTTACCTTCCAAATGATCCAATCTTTGATTTAGGCCTTTATATATCACGTCCTACAAATTCTTGACTATTTTGGGTAGTTTATCTATTTGTGTCTTGACACCATCAATGATTGCATTAATTTGATAATATATTGAGGAAGTTAGATATAATTTTTTACTTCCTCTCTTATTTTTCAATCTTTCATTATCTTGTTCTAGATTTTTGATCTATTATAAGGCACATACTATTTCACCTTGATTATATGTCCCAACCTCTTTGTCATCCATTGTACATATGATCATCTTCAAGTGGTTGAACTTGAAAACAAGGTATGTATATAATACCAATTATTAGATCTAAAATAATTTAGATGGGGTGAATCAATGATGCAATCAATTCAATTCTAATTCCAAAACTTCAATCTCTTAACTAATCAACAAAAGCATTCATGAAGCATATAAACTAATTATTGCAAAGAACAAAGGAAACTATGCAAGATCAACACACATAACACATGGATTATGTGGGAAACACTCATGGGGGATTAAAAAAATATCAAATAAGCAAAAAAGTGGACTAAAATCCTATAAAATATTTACAAACAAGAGACTTTAGTGGAACACTGACTTCATAATGAGCACCAACCCCTATACATGAATAAAAACCCACTTGTCGTAGATGTTGAGCACCCACACAACACCTTATGATATCATCACCTCCAAATATCTTATTTACATTCAATATAATGGATAAATAGTGAATAATAACTCTCTTCAACCCTTCAATACTTCACACACAAGTAATGCATGCAAAATAAACTTTTGGATCACTCTACACTTCTTCGATCATCCTTAATATTCAACCCTACAAAAACACTATAATAACATCAGAAATATGACACATAGGTCATATAAATATTTTAAAAAATTATATTGTCTTTAATCCATCCACCAATAATACTCAACCTTCTCCTTTCTTCACTTGTAAACTCTAGAAACCTTCATCTTTATTTATGCTCTTTATAGAGCCTTCATGATAACCATCTTCTTGGTAGATATAAGGCATACCTTAAATATTAAGTCTTATATCACACTTGGAATAATATTAATTTCACCTACATAGGTCAACCATATATTTTATATATCACCCTTAAGAAATAACATATTTTAATTAGGCCTAAGAAGCCCTTATAGGTCCATGGAGACCTAATCAGCTTTTTAACACTTAACCGAGCAACACTAAGAACACAATATTACTTTAAAACACATAGGTCTCACCATATGACCCCTAAGACACCATCATGTAATTAAACTCATCAATACACAACTTTGTATATGCAAAACCTATCAATAATTTTCCTTGTACATGAAAACACCATGAACAAACAAAAGGTGAACTTGTAAGCAATTATTCATATTGAAGATGGATTGGAAAATCCTCTAAAATTCATGCAAATGATCCTTAATGAGTATAAAACACTCTCCAATATATAACTCATCATTAAACATCCAAATAATAATAATAATAATAATAATAATAACTCAAATCTCCTTCCTATGTCACTTGTAGAATAAAGTCAAACCCTTAGTCAACTTTGAACCATAATAAATGCAATAATAGAACTTATCAAATCTCCAAATCATTTTTCCTATATTTCCCTTAAAGTTATATACCACTTTTATTTTTTATAACACCATAAAATTCATCCATCATTAAAATTTATTAACAAAACATTATATACTAGTTTTCCTTTGTAAATTCAAATATTTTAATTCCAACAGTCACTTTTTAATGCAAATTTGTCTGTGGAAACTAGTGAATTCTACCTGAGAGAAGAAATTTTCACTACCATAACTTTTTATAGACATAATATCAAGACCTAAAATTTAAAATACGTGATCTATGAACAGATTTTAATAATCCCATGTGATCAATTTCTTTTAAGACCTTCACATGTACAAATTTTGATGTCATCAATCTGCTTACTTAAAAAGCTCTACCAAGATGACTAGGATAACATAGACATTCACAAGAATACATAGATGAGTTAATTTGAGTTAAACAAGTATACTAATAACTATTTAATCCTAATTTTAACCCTCAAACATGGTCAACACATCACCAACATCCATCATCTTACCTAATTAAGAAAACACTGCAAGGTCCATGCATGATCACTAAGGCACACTATGTCATTAAGAACCATGCATATAAATCAACTCATGAACACTCTTGGAAACGTTATGGACATCATTTGAAAAAAATTAACAATTTTAAATATAAACGTATAAATTTCATAATTTATTTTTAGTTTTGCACTTTGGATTTTGGTGATTATGTGATGTGGTACTATTGGCCTCTTCCTTTGTTTTCTCAACACCCAGTAGGCATACCCATTATTTCTCAAATTATAAGGATATTATAGTTACATATTTAGTATAAAATATAAGTATTGGGAAACTTGTAAAAATTAATTTATTATCATTTGAGGTTACAAAATATTTTTTTCCATTGGATTGACATGTTTTAGTTTATTGATTTTTAAATTAGTCATACCCATTATTGACAAGAATTGTTTACAACTTGGTTTTGCACTTATATTAGCCTATTCCACACTCTCATATATTAGTGAATCATTGTTAAATGAATTTATATTAGGGTTAAAAAATTAAATTATCGTCATCAAATTAATATATCATGTCACATTCTAATTTTTCATGTTGTACAACCAACATATTAATAGACAAGCTTTCATGAGATTTTACTTTCTTTTCAAGTGTATACAATCCAAGTTATGACTCTTCATATAGAATTTAATTGGTTATATTTTATTTTATAATCATGTGAGTCATCTCAAGTTCTCTTTCAATTTTGATTTGATTTGAAATACCTCTCCATGGGAGCCACATATGTGAAAAGTCAGTTGCCATATAACCAATAAGTGTCCTAGACCAATCTCTGGTCAAGATCATGCCATATACATTAGTATGTCCCCACTTGGATGTAAATAAAATATTATATTTTTAGATATAAATCCAAATTCATATGTATGTGGTTTAACTCACACACCACTTTAATCAATATCTTGTTTATTTGGACTATTTTTTTATTTGATTTTGTTGAAAAGAGGCCCAGTTGTTGACAAATTGCATATGGCATAACATTACCTAAATCAATTGAATCCAAAATAAAATTATGTAATTTTTTTTACCAAAAATATAAACTATAAGTAGAAAATGTAGAGTTTCAATTTTTTATTTGTAAACAGAAACATGTGCTTCACTAGTCTTAACTTGTTCCTTCCTTCTATGGTTGAATATTTATTTTAATAACAATTTTTTTTAATTATAAATTTGAAGCAACTCATACATAGATATATTTTATTTTTTAATATTTAGATCCTTTATAATTTTCTATGCAATTATATTTTGATATGTTGGTTTATTTACCTATGGAGGGGTTATGTTGTTCCTAGATTGATAAGAAGTGGGATGTTGCTTAGGTGGAATGGGATTATCGATTGTATATATATTAGGAATAAATTGATTATTATTTAGAGGAGTATAGGTGGTCAACAGGTTATGAAATTTGATCCTCAAATAATAATTATTTACCATTATAAATATTTGAAGGCATGGACCTCATCTAATATATCCTTGGGATCATTATCATCCTCAAATGGGAATTTTTAGGTCTCCAAGGCTAGGGTTGTATTTATGTTTCATCCATCTGAGTTTGAATTGTAATCAAGTGTGGGAATTATTTCAAGATTGTCCATCTCATTTTGGAAGATGTTAGAGGTGGATATGAATTTATTAGAATCTATTTCAACATGATCAATTATGTTTTGTACTCTACAACATGTTGACAAGGCCAAATAAGTAATGTTCACTAATTGAATCCCTATTACTATTATCATCATCAACATCATCATCATCATCATCATCATCATCATCATCATCATCATCATCATCATCATCATCATCATCATCATCATCATCATCATCATCATCATCATTATTATTATTATTATTATTATTATTATTATTATTATTATTATTATTATTATTATTATTATTATCATCTATGGGGATAGGGACATTCCCATTATTAGGATTAGTATTTCACTACCTATTGGTCCTTTGAAAGTTAAAATTCCTACTTTGATGTGGGTTTTTCATAGTTTGGTTTGTGTTTTTAGGAACTCACCTCCATAAATTAACCATGTTATTTGACAATACTTGGACCATTTTCTATAAATTGGCCATTTGAGAGTCTACATCAGTATTATGTTGGTTTCCCACTTGTGTTTGTGGGTTGACCATAGGTGCAAATACATTTATAAATGTTGATTAGCCTAGGTGCTTGGTTACGAGCACTATGTGTAGGAATTTGATTGTGTAATAATGAAGCCATAACTTTTTAACTACCACTTGAAGAATATTAACTACTAGTGTGTGTCTTAAGAGAAGCATTTTTATATTATTGGGGACTAATTTTTTATTACTCACCTCTATAATTATGTGATTTGGAGGCATAAATCACTAACCACTATGCCTAAGATTCAAGGGGATCAAATTATATACTAGACTTGAACTTGAATATATATATCCTAGGATTGGGTTCATTAGAGTCATGTTCTACGTGAGAGCTTGGTTGAGCATGGGTATTGTTTATAAGAACAATCATTTAACTAATGATGGTAGTGGTCTTATTCACCCTTGCAAGTCCATCTAATTATCAATATTAATTACTTCATTGTAATCAAAAGACAAATATGTGAGTATAATAAGAGTTATCCTAAGGAACATGGATGTCAATGAGTCAAGGGATCTCAATAAGTCCTAACTAGATGGACCCTCTACTAATAGGTATGATTCTTTTATCCCCCAGTATAACTTGTGAAACTAAGCATTAAGCATGTTTATGGGATCCTTTGGTTCTCTTATCATATCAACAAAGTAGTGATACAAAATAGCTAGATCAATTAGGATCCTAGGTGATTCATAAACACAATCTTTAGGTCACCCCAAGAGATTATAGATCCAACTATTAATCCTAGATACCATGAATAGATAGTTCCCCCATATAATAGGTGAATAAATAGATGTTGTTTTCTCATATTAAGTCTAGGTTTAGATAAAGGCATATTTGAATGCCTAGATGTGTTCTTTAGTAGTGTAAATTCCATTAACTATATATTTTGGATACAACTTGTATGGATTCTTTGGTAGGTCATGAGTATCCCTAGAACATTCATAACACAAATTATTTAACTAAGCCAAGCCATTGGATTAACCATTTGTTACTTATAAGGGATATAAAATAGATTAATATAGGGAGTGACTTCAACTATAGGTGAGCTATCAGCTGATTGGATACATTTGGTTTTTTCTTTTCTTTTATTGGTCCCTAGTTTTCTATGTTCACTAAGTTGTAATAATTCAAATATGAATATAACCAACTTGGATCTATTGTTGATCTTATTACTTTCCTAATTTGATTCTATTATGATTTATTATAGGAAAATGATTTTAAAGATTTTCAATCTAAGCCTTGGATGCAAACCTTATCTTGTGTTCATAGGTCCTCCTTCTAGCAACCCTTTTGTTGATTGGAGTTTTGACACAATAACTAAGCTAGGTGTTATGAATCCTTGTCTCCCATAAAAAGAAATTTTATACAAGAAAAACCCTCCCCATGGTATATATATATAATAGGTCTTGGTAAATTGTATTCACTTTTCTAGTTGATGTACAACTATCCCATATAAGGAGCCTATTTTACAATATGATCTTTGAAGGTTTATCTAAGTTAAACATGTATTAATAAGTGACAATTTTTATGGATAATACATGCAATGTATTACCTTTAAATAAACCTATCATTCTAGGATGTGCGTAGAAAGACTATAAATGATTTCTATCAAGAGTTTATCATGTGTATATATTCAACAATGTTGTAATGGTGATAAACAAATTATTAATTAATATATCCATGTAAATTCATATTACATTCATTGATACCCAAGCTATAAACATGCATATTAATACAATAAAATATAAAGTAAAAGGGATGAAAAAGATGAAAGACCTTGTTGCTATAAAGATGAATTTGAAGTGTCTGATTGAACAACTCTATAGAAACTAATCCTCAGCTAAGTTATACTTAGCATAATTTTGACTAGAGAATGGTGAAAGAGTCTGGGGGAGGAAATTGAGATAAAATAAAACCATAACCACCATAGTCATGCATATAAAATGGACACTAATCTCCAATACACTAGAAGTATCAAGATATTTCCTTTTGACTAATCAATTTTGGGATTTACCATAGTCATTTAGTTACAAATTTCACTTACATGATAGTAAGACCAAACTAAGAGGGAGAGGGATAGATTACTCTAAAAGTAGTAAAATTCATAAAAAGGTATGATTCAATATATATCTATTTAAATTTACTCAAAATTAGCTTATTCAAATTGATTGTATGATCCTTTATAGACCACCCAAGTCCATGATTCAAATTGCCCCACCAATGGGGTAGTTATAAAATTCAATGATAATTTAACATTGGGAGAGAAAGTGGTTGAGATTCTATGGATCCACTAGCTAAGCCATGCATTGAAATTAGAAGCCACACCTATTAGAGGTAGAATGTTTGTCTTTTTTTCTCTATTAACCACTTTTGACTAACCTCCATGTACACACCATGTACTTATCCACATATTTTATAGTTAGGTATCATGTTCATTCAATTCTATTATTTATAGATAGAACAATTCATTTCTTAGGCTTGACAACCTTAACGGGATAGACAACCATTGAATTACCATCTTGCACCCTAATAACATCATTAAGTTTATTGGGAATGCTAATTCATCTAACTAGTTTCACTCTAGGCCATGTAACATCCTATAATTTTTCACTTTAGGATTCACTATTTATTTATGTTTTTTATGATGCTTTGACCTTTTTATTTAGGACTACAAACTTTGATCAAACATGATTGTAATATATGGCATGATTGTAGAGCTCCTAGTATCATTCATGTATTTTCTCCCCACCATCCCTGGGCTACTAATGTCACCTTGTGGCATCATGTTAGGGATTTGAGGCTTGGGGACACTCATTTTATGTATATCAATGATAAAATGTCATGAGCCATCAATCTAAGAGATCAAATGGTTGGTGGCCTTCAGGGATATCACTATGTTTATTTTGTTCCCCAAGTTCCATGATCTTGAGATGTCACCACATGGCAGCATCTTAGGCCTTCAGGCTTTGAGGATCTATGTTGTTTTCTTGATTTATCATCTATTGTCAACCATTAATCTAGGATATCATATGGTTATCATGAATTCAAGGCTCACTACTATTTTTCATTTCCTAGGGTTCCCAAGTTATCATCATTGTGCCATATGCCATGATTAATTGGAGTTATCAATTCATTCATTTAATAAACTCATTGGTTGTTGTCATTAAAACCACACCAGTGTCTAATGTTTGTATCAAATAAATTATGTAATATATTATTGGTAGATGTATTTTTGGATGGTTTTCTAATGTATTACATAATTATAAAATTCTAATCTTATCAACCTTTAATTTGAACATATTTAGTTGCTTTGAATGAACACATTTTGATATAAAATAGAAATGTTAACATAAACTCACCTTGCTTATAAAGAAAGAATATTAATTTGTAAATAAAATATTGTTAAACAAACACACTTGATTATTAAAGGAAAATACACTCTAATCTAATTTCAAATTTTAATTTACTTGAAAGAATAATGCTTGAAAAGGAAATGCGAGAAAAATCATTTATAGTAACTTGAAACAAACACATAATAGTCCAACAAGTTAATCAAACCACACTTATGATATAAATGATTTTTAATGGATTGAATGACAAATAAAATAAACACACATAAATACAAACATATATTTTGGCTCGTTGGGTGAGTTGTCCCTTACTCTTCCTTAGAACAGAATTTAGATTAACTCAGTCTTCTAGGATCAAGCAAAGCTTCATTGATTTCTAAAAAATGTTACAATCTAGAAAATAGATCTAGTACATACTCATCATGCTTAAAATATTCAATTATTACTTTTTAAAATTCTCTTAAACTCACAAAATAGTAATAAAGTGTTATCTTAAGATTCAACATTCCTTTAATTGATGTCTCAAAACACACTAACAAACTAACTAGATCACAATTGTAATCCAACTTATTTGAAAAATAGAAAAGGTGTTACAACCATTTCTCAAATTTAAAGGTTAAATTTGTGGAAATTAGCATAATAGTATGAATAAATATTAGTTGGTTATACCATATTATTATTACCATGTGTTCATATTCTAGTAACCAAAAATATTACAATATCTATAATGGTGTTTTTTTTAAATTTACTATAAAAAGTAAGATTATAAATATAATGATATAGATGGTAATTATCTATATTTATCTATGAATGACCCATGCACATCTTTTAAATCTATATAAAACATTATATGATCATCCAAAATGCCTTTGACAATTTTTGCATATAACTAGAATAACTCTAGAGTTTTACTTATGTATTATGGAGCTTATTTTTAACATTTTAGTACTCACCTATGGTACTATGGAGCTTACTATTTTACTGTATATATTCACTGGTAGACTTTGCAGATGACTATTTTACTCCAAAGCTTGACTTACAAAATCTAGATCTTCACTAGACTGCTCCATAATATGTTAATCTTTCTTCTTAGGGTCGAATTCACTTGCCAAAACTTGTAACATTCAAACATGGTGTATTTAAATCACCTTTACATGCAAAACTAAAGTCTACCCATGTAAATATTTAGTAATTAGTGGTAAAATAAGTATATTTAACTCACACATACAACTTAAGATATAAGTATTTATTTCCTACTTTAGACTAGAAGTAAGTAATAAAATGCATGAAATAATAATTCCAAGAAAGTATATTAATAAGTGGTGTAAGGTTAGTATATGGCTATAGTGAGTCATTTAATGGAATCATCATTTCCCCCAAATTTTACCTTGTGTAAGTCCTATTGAAAACTATAGCCTTATCTCCTCATAGTTAAGTACCCTTTATTCCAACCCATGGTTGAGATCATAGATATCATAGTGACCTAAATTTCCTTAGTTGTAGGTATAAATAACCATATCGCTAAGAAAAATACCATCCATCTCTCAAAATGCTTAGTGAACTAGGGTGATGAATTTTTCCATGCTAACATAGGATTGAGAAGTAGGGGTGGCCTAAATCTCATACCAATCCAAGGTTTGTGGACTCATTGATTGATGACCTATGAAATTATATATATAATAGCCTTGGACCTATGAAGACACCATCAAAATATGAGATATTAATTCCCTTCTCTTCTAAGTTATGTTTAATGTATCCCATATTTTCATATAAACCATTACTGTTCCTTAAAAATGGTTTTGGGTAAATATTTAAACATATTCAATTTTTTGTTATAGGATCTATAATTAATGATCATGCATGTATTAAAAATATTTAGCATGAAATTCTACAAGAAGTCTAGGTGCACTAAAAAAATGAGGTCTTATAAAAAATATTACTATCCTTAGTCTATGAAAATATTCATCATTCCTATGTTACCATGAAAGTTTATTTTTAAAATTGGAAAGGAGGGATTTGAGATATCTTCATCCCATAAAAATATTGACTAAAAATGCATTCAATTTCCTAGAGTGACATCACATAAATATAACTCACATAGAAGGTATTGATTCTTTGGAGTATTATTAAAAAAAATACAAAAAAATACTTCACATACTTTATTACATGGTTATATTCACAAGATATTCTCAATATTTTCCATATGTTAAAAAATTATTGGATAAAGATGTTGTAGGTAGAGGAAGGTATTCTACATGCCAAAAGTTTTTCTCCTAGCTCACAAGTTATTTGAAATAGTGGCCTTAGATTTCTAATTTTGTTTCCTTGCCTCATCATAGTCTTATTTTAATATCTTATTTTATTATTTAAGACAATTATTCTATACTTTTATCCTTCTAAATTTTTTGTATGTTTCATCCCAAATAGCCATGACATCATGATAAGACAACAAGGTATGGACTCCTTTATTTACTTGTTGCTTTGGATGTGTTTGGGCATCTTGGTCTAATACTATTTTTATTTCAAATATATTTTATATAATCATACCTATCTCATTATCCTTTTCCACAAATTGATTCTTTACTTCTTCAAATTCTTTTGCAAAGAATAAATTACATTGTCCTTATAACTGCATTCTAAGGAAAGTAATTTTTTGTACTAGTTTCTTCATGGTCGATTCAACTTTAGAGAGAAGAAGAGCTTATTGTAGCTTTGTTTAATCATCTTTACTGGAGTAATTAACCTCTTATCATTCTTAAATTGGTCTTTTCCTTTGTCAAGAAGTGATTTAGATGATGGTGGTAGAGGATATAAATGTGAAGGAGATGAAGGTGGAGGAAATTCTAATGTAGCTTCTTTAAATGATTTTACCATATATACCAATTCTTTAATTATTACTCCAAGTTCCTCTCCAACCTCTTCATGCTTGATTTCTCCATCAATACTCCTAGGTATACATAATACTTCAAACCCTTCAATTGGAGGGTATATCTCCACACTTAGAATCTCCATAGGTGGTTCTTCATTAAGAGTTTTAAGTGTATCAACTGTGTCTCTTTTTAGATCCTCATATTTATATAGGATTAACTTTTTTATTATTTTTAGTGTAACTATAGGAATGTGTTTTCATTTTATTTGTCGGTATCTTTTTATGATTTTTGGTGAATTTATCTCTAGATATTATCTTTCTTCTTTTTATATGAATGTAGTTTCTTGAAAAACAAATGGTTCTAAAATAACTATATCTATTGTTTGTGAAACCCTAGGTATAAAATTAATTTTTGTAATATATTATTAACTATATCTAGATTAACCTCAGAGCTTGCTTTTAACAACTATAGGCCTCATTTTATTCATTTGTATTGTCTTTGGTTTGGTCCTTTAGTAGAGGTTCCTTATTTTGAGATGTACCTTGGTGTTTTGGCTTCATAAAGATATATTATCTTTTTTTAGGAATATTTTCATATTCTTATTCAATAATTCTTCCCAAATAATCTCCACATTTGGTTATTTGAGGAAGTGGTGCTTGAAGATGAGTTAAATATGCCCATGATGTCGTATAGAGGTTATTCCTTTTTTGATATTTTAAATCCATAAATTATATAAATCCCATCAATAACATAGGTAAATTCACTATATATTTAGGTTTTTGTAACCCTTGTCTCAAATATGTGGTAAGCCTCATGGCATCACAACTTAGTGATCCATACATCCAATCACAAGTCAAGTACTTGATAACCCAAAAAGTAATTATCCTCCATGGGTCATATAAGCTCTACCTTTTAATTACTTTAGCAACTTCCTATGGGATTATAATCAACTATAGAGATTCTTCATCATTATCATTAAATATCTAAATGAGGTCATTGAAAGTAGACATGTATGATATTCACACACCTTCATTAGGGATGCCTGATAGCTCACTAATTACTTGGCTAGTAAGTATAATTATTACTCCTCTTACCATGATCTAGTTGTATTATAAATTGACAATGAATTATTTAACTAACCACTTGGCATACCCTTAAATATTTTTAAATACTCAAGCCACCCTAATTCTTCAAAATAGGTAATTAATACTTCATTGTCCAATAACAAATCCATATACTTAGGATCATATTTCTTCTTTTGTCCCATTTTGAGAAGTTGTATAACTTGTGTGGATGAAAAAATAGATTATCAAGAGATTTTTTTTTATAAATATGAAATCCTAATTGAAATTTAAGGCTTACTAAATTTAGATAGGGTTTTTAAATAATTTGGAACATGTAATCATTTACCCTAATATTGATTATTCCAATATTTAGGATATGGCTAAAACTCAACCTTTTGATGTGATGTGACTATTAACAGGTGGATATAATTATTGTTGCATGTGGGATGGCTGAAATCAATGATTTTTAATGTCCCTTCATCCTTTCCCATGTATTGGATTGCATTTTTATCTCCCAAAATCAATTTTCAAAGCTTATGAGGTGACAACTAACTTTCAAATTAACTTTTTTCTCATCATTGAAAATCATGTTATGAAGTTGACATCATTCCCTCTATTTTTATTTTTAAAAGAGCATATATTTTGATTTATTATACACTACCTTTGAAAATATACTTTCTTTTTTGGAATTATCCCATTTTGTGTACACTTTTTTGGAACATTTACCTTTTTTGGACAACCTACCTTCAAGAATAAATAAACATGACATTTTAAAAATAATGCCTAATCCTATACATAGAAAATAAGTTCAAAATTACCACAATTATTGTGATGATGTCTTTACTCTTTAGACTACCACTTGTCCTAATATGATTAGACCACATAAATTAGTTGAGGAGGACATACAATAGAGTAAAAACACTAATTTTATTGATTTTTTCCTTGAGAAGATGTTAGTCCTAATATTTACCTTTTCATTTTCGTTCAAGGCTCTTCCCCATATCCAAATTCATCTTAAGATTGAATTTGTTTGGAAAATTCCTCCTTGCTTAGAGGTTGTTAATATGCCAATTGTCTAAGAGTGTATTATTGTTTCTATCTATTTACAAGACCTAAAATGATCCATTAACAAATATTTTATCTATCTATTAATGTCTTAACCATCTAGTGCTAAGCTTTCCTTTGAGGTTTTGAAACTTAGAATCAAATAGCAAAGCCCAGTCTCCTTTGAATATTATTTCCTTGACATGGGTATCATCCCATTATTTCCTTTGGTTTTTTATAATTTTTTTATACTATAAATATTCCATTATCATTTCATTCAAGTCATTAAGTTTAATAATTATCTCTTTGTTCTTCATCAAGATCTATTCTCACTTTTATTGTTTTTCTCGAAGTCTGTAATTCAAATTCTATAGGAAGTAAAGGCTTATTTATAAACACAATTACATAAGGTGAGAAACCTATGGTGGATTTACATGGGTTATTTTAATCCCATACTTATTTAGGTAATTTTTTCCCAATCTTTTTTGTTGATGTTGACTATCTTGGTTGATATGTTCTCCAATTCTCTATTAGTAACCTTAATCTATCCATTGGCCTATGGATTATATGGATATGACTTAAGGTAAATTATTTTGTAGTGTTATGTCAATGATTTAATCATATTATACATTAATTTAGGGCCTTTATCAGATACTATGGTTCTTGGTTCTCTAAATCATTACATGATATTGTAATATAGAAAATCAACAACTAGTTCTCTTATAAATTGGAAAGATTAAACCTCTACCCATTTGGTGACATAATATGTGCATAATAGTATGTATTCCTTTCCTTAATATGGTTGATCAACATGGTTGAGAAAATCTAATCTTCATTTCACAAAAGGTCCTATAACCACTTGAGGATGAAGTGGCATTTCATTGGACAAGGTGGGTTTCCCCATCCTTTGGCAAGGATCACATTGCCATACATATTTATTCACATCCATACAAAGATAAGGCCAATAGTACCCATCCTCATGTATTTTTTGGATAATCCTCTTGGATGAATAATGTCCCCTTCCATGTTTATTATTATAAGCCCTTATGAGGTCATAAGTATCATTCTTCCTTACACATATATGAAGCACATGGTTAGGTCCACATTTAAAAAACACACCATTAATACATTTGTAATGAGAAATAACTCTAACCAGAAATTTTATTTATTTAATCATTATTGAAATCATAAGGAAACTTCCCCAAGGCCAAATAGTTTTCGATGTCAACAAACCATGGTGAGTATGATAAAATTGTGAATAGTTGCTCATCATGAAAGTTGTCTTCCATTAGTTCTTATTCACATGAAACATTCAGCCTTGATAAAAATCAACAATAATATTATAATTTATAGGTGTTTCAATAATAATAATTTAAAAATCTTATAAAATTATTAACCATATAATGATTCTACATCTTAACATTGGTTTATTCATTAAATATCTGATGGCTAAGTGATCAGTGTAAATAAAGATCTTATATCCAGTGATGTAGTGACCAATTTTATTTCATACATATATAACAATTAAGAATTATTTTTAGTGGTGGTATAATTTATTTCAGTGGGAGTGATATTCTTATTGATATAACAGATAACATACATTGTTCCTCCTTCATATTCTTGTCCTGGGACTACCCCCATAGCATTATTAGAAGCATCTATATGAATTGTGAAGGGATATTCCCAATTAGGACCTCTCAAAATTATAACATAAATCAATTTATCCTTTATTTATTCAAAATATTTTTGACATTTATCAATCCATAAGAACTCACTATATTTGGTAAGTAAGGAAAACATAGGTGCATCTATCTTGATTAAGTCATATATAAAATGTATATAATACCATGCATGTCTTAATAAAATTTTGATATTAGTCTAGTTCTTAGGATTACGTAGATTATAAATGAATTAAATCATCTTAGTGTCCACTTGTATCCCTTTCGATGAAATGTGATGTCCTATAATAATTCCTTAGTTAGCCATTATCACACTTTTTTATGAATTAAATATAATTGATGTTGATTAGACCTGGTCAATACTTTATGTAGGTTACTTAGATATTCATCAAAATAACTTCCATGCATAGTTAATTAATCCATGCATATGCCTACACACTCATTGGTTAGACCAACAAAGATAGCCAAAATTTTCCTTTAAAAGGTGGTAGGTGCATTAAAAAGGCTAAAGGGTAACACTTTATAGGTAAATGCTCCCCAAGGGCATGTAAATATTGTCTTTTATTGATATTATGTGGATAAAATTACCTTATTGTAGCCACTAAACCCATATAAGAAGGATAAATACTTCTTCCCAACTAGATTATCTAACACCTTCATCTATGAAAGGTAAGGGAAAGTAATCTCTTATGGTGGATTTATTTAATTATTAGTAGTCTATACATATTCTCTCTTTGAAATTATTTTTAGGTACTATAGAAAGTTATGAGACCCACTAACTATCATATATGGGGTAAATAAATCCCACCTATAATATCTTTTCTATTTTCTCGTTGACTATATCTCTTAGTGTTGGGTTGGTTCTTCTTTTATATTGTCTAACAAGTCTAATGTTTTCAGTATATATATGATGAGTGCACATACTTGGGTGTATTCCATTCATATAACTATAATCCCATGCAAATTATTTCTTGTGGTTATTCAAAATGTCAAGAACCTTCATTTTCTATTCATTATCTAATTGATTGTTTATGTTTAGCATTTTTCCTAGCTAGATTGTTATTTGCTTGGTTTATTAGTAGATGAAGTTGACCTACCTAAATTCATTCATCAAAGAGTTTAGAGGGTATGGATGTGGTATCATCATATGGAAGGTGGTGATAAAATTAAATAAATTATCCCCTTGTGAAATTAGTTTTTCCAATGGAAATTGGAAAGTTATTAAAGATATATCATGGCTATATTATGCCCACATGATAATGATATACTGAATGGGTGTATGGTTGTACATGTCATCAATATTAGATGATAAAGCTGGTTTTTCTATATATTAATGTCTACCATACTCTAAATATATAATGATAAACTTTAGATTTAGTCTAATAGTTTCTAGATCTAAATTGTTAGACTATAAATTTGGATTGTTAAACTCTAGACTAGCCTAACAAACTCTAAAGCTAGATTGTCAGACTCTATAACTAGACTAAGACCTTCTAAATTATACACTAGTTATTATTATAATTGATTCATATGTTATTTAGTTGTTACCATGGCTAATGATGATAAACTATTTATATTTTTTTCAAGTTCATCAACTCATGGGTGATCTAAAGGGTATGTAGATGTCTTTTCAAGTGGATAGAAATAAATATATTTTTCTTTTATTCCATTTTTAATGGTCATGTCTCTTGAACTACAATCTATAAATTCTACAACTATGGAAAAGTAAGGTATTTCCAATATTAATGGATATTTATCATTTTTTATCTTGGGCTGGATTATCATGAACTCTACAATATATTCCCAACATTCCATGATCATCGAGACATCTTGTATGTTTCCTTCATGTTTGGCAATAGATTGGTCTACCATTTGTAAAATTATAGAAGTAGGTCACACTCCTTTAAGGGACAAGGATATTAGAGTGTCTATTTTCATCACATTTATGGTAGATCCTAAGTCCACATGTACATCCTTTCTATGGTTAAAAAAAATGGTGGGGAAAAATCCCCATACTTGGGTATAAGGAATTTACCTACCATTAAATCAAAAAATTTACCAGCCACCTATATAGTTTTAGGATATTTCCTTTTCCTACCTAGAATTTTTATATACACAACTTTAATGACTCTATTGATTTATAGGATATATATTATGTCGTAAAGCAATGGAATTTAAATGCTTAACTTCCTCATCTCTCAGACTAAATCAAATTCACTAGTATTCCCTATTTCTTGAAGATAATACGAAAATAGGGTGGTTAGCGGAACTATATTAGTTTCTTGAGGAATTTCCTTTTCCTCATTATATTTTTCCTTAGTTGAATAATCATGAGGTTTTGTTTTCTCATTTTGGACTTATGTTATGGTGATTTAAAGGTTGTTTAATCTTTTACTTGATCTCAACTACACATTTGCATAGTTAATGACACTAACTCCTACACTTCCTTCTTAATCAATTCTATATACATGATTTGATTATATATTATTAGTATTTGATAAATTTTATGTAGGTCATTAAGGTTGAGCCAATTTTTATATTTTTGGTGGTTGAGTGTTAGGTGGAGGCATCAAAATATGTAATTTTTGAAACCTCCTTTACTAATTCAAATTTTGATGGGCAACCCATTACTAGTTTTCCCAAGGTTAAAGATTGGGTTGGGGAATACAAGGCTACTAGTGAGTTTGAGGCATCCATGGATATGGTGTCCATTCTTGTGTACCCCATGATGAATTTTTTCATGCCAATAAAGGTGCTTGTTTAGTCCATGGCACCATCCATGTTTTAGATGGACTTTTAGGACCAAAATAGTTCTAATTTTGATCATGAGAAAATTGGTTTCCCTATATTCATGTAAATTTGAGATATTATATTGGTTGGGTTTCTTATTTATATTAGTTTTTATGATATTTATGAGGCCATAGTTCTTGGTATCATGATCATTTGCATCACATATTCCACACATATCAAGTTTTCCCAGAATGTAATCTCATAGTGCATGCTTCAACCTACATTTAGGGAAATACATGGATAGTGGCTCAGTAATAGCATTAGATTTATCTTGTAGGACATTTAGTTTAGTGTTAAATTAAACCAAAATATCTATATTTGGGTTGGATAATTATCTTATAATTTGTCTTACATTAGTACCAGTACTCCCTGATTTCAGCTTTCTAACACTCCTAGTTCTTGAGTAATTCCTACACTTTTTAGCTATGTCATTGAGATCAAAAAAATTTATGTCCCCTTTTACCATAAGGTTCAAGTATTCCCTAGCAATATCATAAATAAATTTTAATAAAATTATTTTGTAAACTTACTCACTTAATTCATATCCAAATTTCTTGTGAATAAATTGGAAATAATCAAGGTAGTCTTCTAAGTTTTCATCCCCATTTTAATTTATCCTAAAAAATTATTCCTTTCTATCCCTTCCTCTATAGTAGTCTTGGTATTTATCTATGAATTTAGTCTCCATATCTTCCCATGATGCAATAGAGTTGGATGCAATCCCATCAACCATCTCATGGTTGATTCTTTGAGTGTATAATGGATGAGTTTTAACTTCTAATTTTTAGTTCTATAATCATAACTTTGACATAGGACTTTGAATTCAAAGAGAAATGAATTAGGAAAGATGGGTAAATATTATTCATGGTTTTTATATCATCATATTCTATCATAATGGGATAGGTGAAGGTACTTCCAGGTGGATAGTGATATTCTGTGTATTTCCATTAGTACTAAGTACATTCCCTATGTTCTTTCCAATTTATTCCAAATATATATTATAAAGGGTGTTCCTATGAAGTGGTGAGTTATCAAACATTGCTAGAAGGATACTTATTGAAGACTCTCTAATTTGGTTTATAATGTTCTTTAGCCTTAATTTCCTTTGGAATGATGTTCATGCTTTTGATAATGATCCCAAGGTTCAAGTGGGGATAATTTTATTTCTTATTAAAGAGTTCTAAAAGACCATCTAATTTATTCTTCCAATTTTTCTACTTTATCTAAGTGTGATTTTATTTAAGCACTTGTGGTATCCTATTGATAGTTCTTTGGAATGAATATTCCCTTTGAGTCTCTAGGTGTGCTCATATATTCTATAGATAATTTATTTTTCTTGTTAGCTTATGATCTACACCTTATATCTATAATGTACCTAGAAATGGAATAAAAAATGATTAGTGTTGTTAATCCATTCATTTTATTAACTCATTTGTTTATTTCATTAAAACCAAGGCTAGTGTCTAATGGTTGTATGTAATAAGGTGTTCAATCTGTTGCTGATAGTTGTATTTTAGGGAGTTTTCTGATGGATCATCTAACTGTAAAATTATAGTCTAATAAACCTTTAATTCAAACTTATATGGTTTATTGGAATGAATCCAATCTAATACATATTATAAATTCTGAAATAAACTCACTTGTTTATAAATAAACACTCTTTCTTTATAAATAAATACTCTTGCATTGTAAAGAAACATTATTACTTTGCAAAAAAACTTCTTTTATCCAAAAATACTTGTTTATTAGAGGAAAATACACTCTAATATTATTGTATAATTTAATTTACTTTAAATGATAATTCTTAAAAAGGAAATATTAGAAAAATCATAAATAATAACTTGAAACATACACATAATAGTCATGCAAGTTAATCAAACTACACTTATGTTATAAATGGTTTTGAAAGGATTAAGTGAAAAATAACATAAAAAACATAAATACCAACATATATTATATATATTTGGGTGAGTATCCCTTTCTATCCCTTGGAATAAAATTTAGATCAAATCAGTCTTATAGAAACATTCAAAGCTTCATTAATTTTTGAAAAAAGGTTACAATCTAGAAATTAGATCTAGTATGTACTTTCTATACTTAAAATATTCAATTGTTACTTTTATAAATAGTCATAAATTCACATAATAATAGTAAATTACTTTCTTAAGCTTCAACATTCCTCTAATTATTATCTCAAAATACACTAACAAACTAATTGGATCACAATTGTACTCCAACTTATTTTCAAAATAGAAAATTTGATATAAACATTTCCCACCTTACAAGGTGAAACATTGGGAAATAAGGTGTAATAGTATGCATGGTTATCATTTGGTTACAACATATTTTTATTACAATGTGTTCTTAATCTAGTAACCAAAAATATTACAATGTCTATATTGGTTTTTTTTTAAACTTTACTTTAAATAGTAAGACTATAAATAAAATGATATCAAATGGTAAGTGTCTATCTAAATCTAATAATGACCCATGAATATATTTGAAATGTGTATAAAACATTTAATGATCATCCAAAATGCCTTTGATAAGATTTGTATATAGCTATAATAACTTTGGAGTTTTACTGATGTATTCTAGAGCTCATTTGTAGAATTATAGAACTAGTCTATAATACACCAAAGCTTACTATTATACTCTAGATCTTGATTGATATAATAAAAATATTCACTAACTACTCCATCATATGCTTAAATTTATTCCCAAGGTTGAATTCATTTTCCAAAACTTATAACATTTGATCTAATATCTTTATATCACTTGTGCATGCAAAATTAAGGGCAGAGTTAGGACTTAGTGGTAAAATCAAGTAGTATTAATTCACACATACAAATTAAGATATAAGCACTTATTTCCTAATTTATACTATAAGCAAGTCCTAAAATGCATGCAATACTTATTCTAAGAAGGTAGATTAATAAGTGGTGTGGAGTCAATATATGGATATAATGAGTCATATAATGGATTCATCAATGATCACAAATCCTATGGGTCATTGGGACTAAGATTTTATCTAAGTTCACTTCTGACACTCTAACCTCCATGATTGTGCCACATGGCATAATTTTAGAGCTAGAGGCATCTAGACACATAGTCACTTTTCAAAGATCTTTGCTTTAGTAGCATCATTGGATGGTTGACACATGGATGCTCTAAGTTTAATCAAATGAACCTACGTATTGAAAGAGATAATTTCCACAATATAGTTATAGAGTCCCTTTAAAATTTATTACATAAATCTAACATATAATTTCCATAATAGGGTTATATAAACATAAGGTTTAACAAATAATTTTTGATTTGAACAATAATAATTTCTTACATAAATCTAACCATATAATTTCCATAATAAGGTTATCGAAACATAAGATTGAGCAACTTAGACATTTCACCAAACAAACTAAAAATTGAAAATTGGGTGTCTAAATTGATAAACAACTAAAACACCCCACAAGAAAGATATTAGACTCTATAGAAAAAAGAGGTTCCATGATTTCATCAATGAAATTAGGACGTGTTGATGTAGTAAAAAACACACACACAAGGCAACACATAGGGGATAATTATAGAAATCCAAGGCCCTCTTCATAATATTGGATATGTAGCTAGTATTCATTGACATAAGGGTCTTTGGGGTAGCTCGACACTATGTGCCCACTAACCCATTTTCCCTTGACCACTTTGAAGATGAAAAAATAGGATTTTCACATTTGATAATGAGTGATAGTTCATGGCATACATCTAAATGGACCAAAGCAAAGGAAATATATAATCTACAAAAATCTATGTGGTCATATCTAGTTTTAGTAGGTATTCCATATTGGACACCTACATCTAATCTAGACTGTAGCATTGACATAACCATCCAAGGTCAATGTAAGTTCTTATAACTACAAATGTATAAGTTCTAAAATATAATGAATGATTTAAAAAGTAGATCTAGTCTACTTTTTGCCTATTCTAAATATAGATCTATATTAGCATTACAACCAACTAGGTATATTTTTTCAATATCATTTTAATATCTAGCATCGCTATATTTTATATTTATAGCATATCTCATCATAATGAATTTAATATATGGTTATCTAGGTTTTGCAATTAATTACCCTATTATAGAGGTATTTTATCATCCTTGTTCCCTAGGATATCTTTACCCCTTTAACCCTATATTCCCCATATATATTTTAGGGTTTAACATTTGGTTTAGGGTTTCCTAAATTTATTTTTCTAATTTTTAATTTCTGATTTAACAAGATTTATAGGTTAAAAATCAGATTTCCTTTTCTATCAATATGTTCATTATGGATACATGTATAGCTCATTTTATATTAAAATTTGTAATGATAATGATATTTTGTTATTTTAATAATCTAATCCAAGTCATAATCCAAATAAATAGTTTGATCCATCAATATAATCAGAGGTTTTTAGAAATGAAAACAACACTTAGTATCTCTTCATACATCATTTTGTAATAATATAGATCCAATATCTAGATGTCAATGTGCATGATCTCAACCATTTTTTCCACCTATATCTTATTCAAGTGATAAATACCATCCCTCACCTATTATTTTTCCTCAACTTATATTAGATTTCATGTTCCATGTTTTACCACTTGAAAAGGTAAAGGTGTTCAACCTAATCTGCCACATGTAAATATATAGCAAGTGGCCCACTAAGCCAAAGCTTATGTTCAAATATAAGGGATATGACCTTGTTGACCAATTAAGTTAAACACATTCTAATTTTTCCATCCTTGAGATTCTAAAGCAATCTACTATTTATAAAGATATACTATATGAATCATTACATGAAACCCAAGTTTTGAGTGATATTGAGCCAAATTACTTATTAGATATCATGCAAGATCTCAAAAAAAATGTAAAACTAATCACCTTCGATCCATAAGATTTATAGTATAAATATTTTATTGATGAATAATTATCTTTGTTCATATAATTAACTATGCATAATAAGGGTATCAAAATGGTGATCAATGATAATGGATTGGGGTTAAACATTTGTAGCATTAATTCCCTAACCACCATGGGTATTAGTACCCACCTTATTTAAAATTTATTTATGTATATCAAAGGTTTTGATAATTCACATAGTCCACTATTTGGCCCAATAACATTAGATGTGACATTGGGGACAAAAATGGTTCTAACCACTTTTCAGGAAATGCCTTAATCATTACATAATAATTTGCTTTTAAGTAGTGTTGTCACTCAATTTTGCACCTTTGGAGAGGTAGTTCAAGCCTTATCCAAATTGAGTGGAACATAGGATTACACCTAGACCTGTGGGTTTCCAATAGCATGGGTAAACCTCTAGATTGAAGGGTTAACTCTCTTGGTTTGTCTATTGAAGCTCATTACCTATATTACTAGCTCATTTGGATGAAAAAGGAGAAATAAAACATAAAGTAATCTTAACTTAATGACGTGATGAATTAATTTCAACTTGACCAATACCAACCAATTTTAATTACACTTCAAGCAAAATCCTAATCTGCACATACACTGATCCAAATCTTCCTATTACATGAGTATTTTTCATGGAGGTTTATGAGGCAAACTTAAGCTAGAAGGACTAAACACAAGGTCATTACTTGACACTAGTGAAAATGAAACTCACTAAACTCATCAAAACTTCATTATAACACTTTAATATACCTCAAAAATACTTTTAAAGTTGAATATGAATGCAAACAAGGACAACATGCTAAGTAAGAGAATTTATCACTTAGCAAGATCAACTAGTCTAACATAAACATTAAAATAACTCATGGAGAAGGTAAAATAGATTGATATTTATTGATAAAAGGATTAAAATTATTATATATTCACCATACTCAAGTGGAGGATATAAACTTAACCAATTAAGGCTCAATATATAGCACAAGTTAGAGAGAAGATAAGAAGGACATAGGAGAGAGAGATAGTAGACAAGTGTCATATGAGTTAAAAATAAGAGAGGAAATATGAAACAAACTCAATAGGTCCAATATGACATTTTTATATCCTTTTAATATGTTCTAACTCTCCATGTGGTGTGGGAGTTGAAGTGTTTACTTGACACCTTGACTAGCTTTTGAAAACTCCCCTTTATATTGACATGTCAAAAGACAAGTGGATTGATTGATATTTAGATTATTTTATCCTACTTATTTTCTATACTATTGACACATCTCAACTAATCCAAATATGTTATCTTTGAAACATCATCTATTTATCTTGCAAGGTGTCTAGAGGACTATTCATCTCCTTAGACCTATTTTGAACACAAGTGTCAAAACTTGGGTATTTCTTCTTCAACTCATAAAAACTTAATTAATGGTCTATTTACATCATATTGGACCTAAAAAAATCCATTTTTATGCCTCAAACTATCCCCAAACATTTATTTACAACCAAAATCCCCAATTAGCCCTTATTCCTTGTAGCCCTAAAATGGCAGAAACCTCTTCGTGTAGATAATTTTGCAGATGGTTTTGACAATATAAGGGCATATTCTAGTACCCAGTATGGATTTACATCTCCATCTTTAATTTTACTCTCTTAGAGTGAGTGGAGATATCTCTTTTTGCCTTTTTTCTCTTAACTAATTTTTAATTAGACCTCCCTACCAAGAGAGTGAAAAATGCTTCTACAGGATCCCCACACATGTAAAAACCTAAAAAAATGTTTTATTCAATTAGAAAACATCCTACCCCTCCATGATAAATTTAAATATATAACAACTTGTATGAACCTATAAAATAGAAAAAAAATATTTTTAGGCCTATTTTTTATATTTCCATACAATATTTTACCAACCAATGGCATGGGATGATGATTAGTTCATTTTTGAACATGTTATGGGTGTTTTTTAAAAAAAATTTATCCATTTGGAGTCAAAAAACTTCATTTCTCTCTCATTAGGTCTTTATGGCTCTCCTAGGTAGACTAAAAGTGCTTCAACTTCTTAATGATAGTTCATAAAGTTGGGATCATGAAACCACCCAAAAATTTCAAAAAATGGAATTGGACCCAAGTAATTAACTTCCCTTAGTATCCAAAGGTCCCTTGAATCATGTATGTTCTATACCAAGCAAAATAAAATGACCTCTTGAGTTAAAAATAAGCATTTTATGAGGTTTGAGAGTAAACTTGGTTAGTGAGAGGCATCCTGAAGTTGGTTTGAATTTAAATTACATTCATGAGGTTTGTGATATCTCCCTTTAAATCTTCCAATTTCTATATTATCACACTCCACCAAAATCTTTGTATCCTCAGTGATTTGAGTCTAGGGTTCTTATGTCAAACTTCTTAAGATACCTTAATGGACTATATTCTCCCATTTTCTTATTGTCAAGAGGTCTAAGACCTCATGGAGTGATTATTTATGTTTATAATCATCTATATATTATTTATAAGTCTATATCAACCTATAAATACTTCCATCTCACCTGACCATCTTCTCTTCAAGGCTGCCTATGGGCTTATCTAGTTGATTAGGCATGTGTAGGGTTGAATAGGGTCATAATATGTTTGTCTTACTTAATTATTGAACTTATGGGTGTGATGTAAAATTTTTCCTCAAATTAAATCATATTATATCACTTAGAGAAACATATTACTCTTCCTTATTCATTTCAACCTTTAAAGCAAGTAATCACTTCTTAGGACTGAGTTGGTAGAACTATGTATGAAAGGATTGTGTATGGTTTAAAATAGGGTTGTCAACTATGTATAATGATTTGAAATTATATACTAATCATAGCTAATACCATCACATCATATTACCCTTTATCATATATCCTAAATTTCTTTAGACTTCTCCAAACCAAGCAAAAACTCTTGATGAGGTAATTAGGTATGACTATGTGTTTGGATTGTGTGGCCCCTTTTGGTTATTTATTATTCTCTAAATATTTGATTAGGATATATTTGGACTCATTTTAATAATTTACTTTATTTATAAATTACACATAAAAACCATTATATTTAGGTTTTGAGATACCTTAAACATGACACAACAAACCTATAGGAGACTTCTTGCCTATGTGTATGCATTTTGGAATTGGTCTACAAGTTTTAGTGTTTGAAGAACCCTATTAAAAAATTGAAGATACAAAACTAATTCATGTTATTTTTGGTGTTTTAGACCCTATTTAAGACCATTAAAACTTTTTACTTTCATCATTATCCCCTATCTCAAGACCAATCTCAGTTGATTATAAGTGACCCTTGAGAGGACATGATTATGTTTTATGCTTCTTAACCTTTTAGGTCTCTAAAACCAATACCCAAACTATTAAATTATTATAATCAATTTTTATTTATGTAATAATAACTTTAATGTCCTAAAACTTTTGTACTCCACCATCCTAACTGTTCAAATCACACTTTTCTTAGTTGGTTGTAGCTGTCAACATGAGAATTCTAAATATGAAGTTTGATTTTTTAGCTTCTTAAACTAGGTCATTGGTATCCTATGATGGCAAATAAATTATCGAGAGATAATCTCACTATATCACCAAATCCATAGCATCTTCAAAGAATTTTTCAACTTATGTACTCTTTACTTCCACCTATAGTCTTGTAGGTGATCATGTACCTGAAGGGTTTGACTATCTCTTAGCCTTTCATAATTACTTCATGATCACTTAGTAATAAACCTTTATCAAGAGATAATCCTTGATTAATTTAATTATTTTATCCTGTTAAATTTATTTCACAACCTTTGTATTCACTATTTTCATACATATAAAACCCTTTAGGTGATTATTCTTAGGCTACTAGCTTATTTGTCAACTTTTATGACTTTAGGTGCTTTGAGACAACTCTTAGTCTATTATTCATTATAATTTGAATCCATAACCCTTTTTTCATGAATATATATCCTTAAAACACATTGAAAACATGTATTTTCATAGATTTGTAAACCTATAGGCATGTTGAAGATGAAGACTGCAACATTATGTTTGGGAGCATTGAAAATTATAAATGAATGTTGTGACTAAAAAACCATCAATTTCATCACATCAACATATATAAAATGAAAACAAAACCTTAATATCCTTGAATAACACATTCAAAATGACATCAAATCACCTTGTTATGAAAAAACACATAGAACATAGTCCATGATGGTGAATGGAGATGTAACCAATTTGAGACTTGTAAAAAATACTTAAGTGATCCTGAAGCCATTGATGGATTGACAAGAGATTGTAAGACCATGAGTAACCACTCATATACACTAGACCACATAGAGAACCTCTACAAGATAGAAAATTTATCGCTCACTTTAAAATATGGACAAGAACCACTTTTCATGGAAAAAAGAAATTTACACATGCCATCATGATAAATAAATGTGTTTGAGTAATCTAAAAACAATTGAGAACTTATTACAACTAGTTTCATGTAACCATGAATTCACATTTTGCACTAGATTTTCTCTAAACTCAGCCTGTGGGATTTGAGCTCTCAAAAATTAGTCTTTCTTAGAGATTGTTCATAAATATAATTAATTTAATTAAAAATACGATAAATTATAATCCCATGTGGTTCCCAAAAATTTTCCAAAATATCATCCCCAAACTATTCCTATACGACTTGTACCATTTGATTGAAATTTGACTTCACTAGCTTGTGAATGGAGTGATGGGAGAGAAAAGTAGATTTCTACAACTATGAGAGTTAGAAATTATTACCAATATTTATTCTGACCTTTAAAATCCCAAAGGTTGTTATAAAGATGTTTTCACTTGAACATGACTTTAATAAGTTCACACAACTTCTCTAGATCCTCAACATGGCATTGAAAATAAAGAATCTTTATTTTGATTCCTTTGATAGGTGTGAGATTTTTGTAACTATTCCAAGGACCTTAGAATGTGTGTGGTATGGATTTATTACTTAATAAACTTTTATAAACATAAATATTATCCAAAATCACCGTATTCACTCATTTTTACCACCTTCATGCTATAAAATGAACCTTAGGCATTACAAAACATCATGGAATGTAATGAAAAGATGTTTATGAGATAAAATTAGATTAATAAACCACTAATAACCTATGACACAACTTGACCATGCCTTATCTTTCCATGACACCGCTATACCACTATATGACCACAACATAAAATTACCTTAACTTCTCCGAACTAATCTTCAACAATTATAACAAGGTTAAATGAATACTCTTAAGGACTATATAGGGTATGGCATAACCACATAATAATACTATGGAAGTTTTAAATATATATGGGTTGACCAATTTGACTTGGGGTAAATTTGGTCAACATTCTTGGTGATTCACAGGGGTAGAATGGATATAATGCTAATAGGACCAGTAGCCTTGCATGTCCATTAGGTAATTGAGTCACTTACACTCAATTTCAGACCTGATTCAACTTTAAAATTGACGCAAAAAATTGATTTACCTTCATAATACACATAAACAAAGAAAATAATACCAAACCAATCAAAACACACACATGTGCTATCAATCACTTAAGGAACAAAAAACAACACAAAAAAACTAGATTATAAACAAACAAATGTGAAACAAATTTTCCCCTCTTGGATCAAAGGGGAATCTTGCACCATATTTTCTTCTATGAGATGAAAGAGGACATGAAGCAAATTGTCTTTTGAGCCTTGGTTTTGATGTCTTCAAATCCTTCATGTTTATCAATATTATTGTCATGATCTCAAATGTAACAATGGTAGCTTAAAACATGTCACCTATGAAGGTGCACTCTTCTTATGTTTTAATAATCTTCTCATTAGATGCTTTAGATGAAACCCTATCTAGTGATGCTTCATCTAAGCATGATTTTTTGACCTTCATGGTGTCATGAATAACATCAAATTTATTATTAGCTACAAGATCATCAAACTCTTCAAGGAACTTTGAATATTTAATCCAATCCTCATCATTTTCCTTATTGAAGACATATTGTTTGATCTCCTTATGTACATGACCTTAAACCTTGCAAAGGCCTTCAATTTTTTAAAGGAGCTCAATATGTTACCACCAATCATCCTTAATTTATTTCTCTTCAAGAACCATAAATTATTTAACTTCACATTCTTGGTCATTATGTACTTCATTAACTTTATCTTGATTACTTGAAAAGTCGTCATATTCAATGTTGGCTACAACTTAAACAAGTTTGGATGGAATAGGATCTTATATTTGGAACACATAATCAAGAGGCAAGGCATATTCAAGAGTGTCTTCAACTTGACTAGTAGGAAGTTTAGTATTTTGAAGGGACTCAAACTCTTCAAATACCTCAATTAATATTTGCCATAAATCATCATGTTCCATGGAGTCAATATTAGCTTTATCTTATACTAATTTTGTAAAAATAAACTCTTGATTATGCTTGTGAATCTCCACCAACTCAATTGGTGTGATTTTCTTTTCAAACATATTATCTCTCATGTATTAATCATTATCTTCATTGGTACCTAAAACATCATCAATATATTCTCTTTCTTCATTCAAGAATATTGACTTATGATTATCTTCACTAAGTGGGTTACCTATAGTGAATTCCATTGAGTATCATCATTGATGTCAAAGGTGCATATTATGAAGGTTGATATCAAATGTGATTGAGGATAGTTGGCAGTGTGTGATATGATAAGGTGCATGGAAGAGAGTTATCATGAGAGAAATAGAAAGTGAGAAACTAATGTCTTATGTCTAAATGATTGATATAATTATTAATGTCAACATGGAAGGTACAGGTCATTAATGTCAAGTGCATGAGAATCATTATCATGACATGAAGAGGTATGTGCATGGTGAAATGAATGTACACATGCATGTGAAGGTTTTATGGAATTTTTCGCACATGTGAATAAGGTATAGAATCATTCATGAGAGTTTAAATGTGAGCCTATAGGGGTAGGACCTTTAGTCTAAGTCTACACCCAAACAACTCATAAACCCTACCTAGCCTAGTGAGGTATGAAGATCAGATTTCAAGATATGTATAAACATGAGAGCATGGAAAAAGATGAGATAAGATTTTTTATGTATCATCACAAATTTTTAGGTCAATATATTAAATAAAAGTGCATGAATCATTTTTTAGTCCTTCTTAAGCTCACATGATGAGGTACTCAAACCTAAGAAGCACTTTTGGGAATTTGTTGGCATGTGTAATATTTTCAAGGGAGTATAAGATGTTTAGGATAGATAGGGAAGGGTCATAGATAATATCTCTAGGCATTAGTTTTGTATTCAACTGAAAGTCCTTTACAAGTAATCAAAAACACCAAAACATGTGTTAAACCTCCTTAAAACACTAATAAGGACCTCATGTGAAATATTTTGTTCAAATCAGCTTAGGTTGGATTCAAATGCCTATATAAGATATTGTAACATGTATTAAACTCTTATAGGTACCTATAATTCATGGTGGTTAGTCAAATGAGAGATAAAATATATAGGTATAGGCTTATTTGTCAATAAATTATTGTACCTCTCAAAAGTTAAATTGGTTAAGAATAGTAAATAGATTTTGGAAGAAGCTAGATACTCATTTTACATGTATAAGATTTTTCTTATAGGTTATATCCTTAAATTGGCTAAATTGGTCATCCAGGTAATCCATTCACAGACAAACCTAATGGTGCAAATAATGTAAAACCCAAGTAAAGATGAAGAGATAGATTTGAGGGTTTGTGCATGATAGATTGATACAATAAAGTGCATTAATATGTTATTTATGAATTTTAAGTCATGATCATGCTTTGGAGAATATTTTGAGGTTAGTTTATATGGTGAAAATGTTTCTCACAAAATTGCTTCTCTGCTTTAGTTAAGACTATGAGACATAATGTAAAGAAATTGGTTTACAAGACCAATATTTACCATTAGACCATATGAATTTTTTTAATCTAAGGATGCTTTTCATATCTCATAGAACTATTTGTATGCATAGTTAGTCATGAAAATGACTACATAGGTTTTAGAGGTCTAATTATTCATGGTTGGTTTTTAAGGTGATTTGGCACTTCTGAGTAAGTGGGTTATAGAGATGTTTTTGATCCCTTATTTCTTTAGTTAACATGTTTTAAGCATTTGGTAATGACCTTGAGTTCATGTACAATTTGTCTCTATGTTTCATTTAACATGGTTGAGTATCTTAAGAGTTTTTAAGCTTCATTATTGTAAGATAGACTTTTGAGGTACATAGGCCTAATAGGGTAGTTTATCCTAGAGAAGATTTCATGGTATGATCAAAGGATGCATGTTTAATCAAGCATAAAGGAGGTTAGAATATTTCATTGACTAATTCATTGAATTATTTTTTAAATTTTATATAAGGCCATATGTCCCCAAGAACATCGACTTTTAGCATTAATAGGGTAGACCAAATGCAATTTATTCTCCATGAGACCTAAAGGAAGAGTAAGGCTCAATTTAGATATGGCAGACCAAAAGGGGTTCACATTGTGATTGAAAAATGTTATTAAGATTTCATAATAGCTATTATGTGTTTTAACTAAGATGTTGAAGGCGTGTATCTAACTAAGTGGTGTGTGACCATGAGACTAATATATATACAAGGAAACTTAGGCCTATTTATGGGTGTGTGAAAAGAAGCAAAAAAATATGCATGGTTGAGTAGAAGGAGGTCTTGAAATGAGTTATAGATCATATCAAAGGATTAGAGGTATGGTCATCATATGCTAATTGAGCAACAAATGAATCAGATAATTTTCATAAATTAGATTTGATTGAGTTAGTGCTTAGTCACAAAGGGATTTTTAGATTTTTAATAATTGGGTGCTTGCTAAAACATTTGACAAGTGGGTGATTCATAGTTTGGGTTTGGTTATCCAAGTTGATTTGGTCTTCAATATAATTTTATCTTTTGTAAACATTTATAGGACTATAGTCCAATTGCATAGGTCATGGTGAGTTTTTTCCATTCAAGGGTTTCTCACTCATATTGTGTTATGCTCATTATTTCATGTTTGTGTGATTGGTTATTTATCAATTGATTGATCACTCCATTTATTTGATGGTTAATGAAAGGTAATGTAAAATTGTAAATTTTTTTTAAGGTCACTGATTCATCCCCCTTAGTGAATTATGTTTATAATAATTGGTATCAAAGCTTGGTGCTTTGAAGAAATCCTAATATATTAAAGGAGATCTTAGAAGAAAAACCATGTCTATTTATCAAGTAAAAGGAGGTTTTTCAAAAAATAAGGCCTCTCTCTTTAGTGGGACTAACTATGCATTTTGGATAATTAGGATGAATACATATCTAATGTCCTTAGGATATGACATATGGAAAAAAATTATTGATGGATTCACTCCACCTCCTACTCCACCAACTGATGCAGTAGGTAAGTTAAAAAAACTCTAAGGAAATTAATGTCATCCTATGTGGCCTTTTAGAGGCATAATTTTTAAATTTCATGCATTATTATTCATCTAAATAAATTTGGGAAGAGTTGTAAACCATCTATGAAGGAGATACCAAAGTTAATTTCAAAAAATTAAAAATGCACCAAAAGTAGTTTAAAATTCTGAGAATGAAGGAGGATGAAAACATTTCATATTATCTAATGAGATTATATGAATTCATAAATTTCATCCAAGGTATAGGAGAAAATTTGGAAGAATCAATAGTAGTATAAAAGGTATTAATATCCTTAACATATAATTCTGATTCAAAAGTCTCTACTATGGAGGAAATAAAATATCTCAACAAACTACAAATGGATGAGCTTCACGGTATCTTGACATCTTATGAAATGAGAATAAGGGATGGAAGGCCTTATGAGAAGGATTTTCATTCAAAGCTAAGAAAAATTCACAAGGTAAAAGGGTTAAGGATGATGTTCATACAGACATTGATGATGACAATATAAAAGTCATGTTTGTCAAAAAACTAAGGAAAGGATTAGGTAAGTATAAGGGTAAGTTTCCATTTAAGTGCTTTAACTATGGTAATATTGGTCACTTTTCATCCAAGTTTCCTAACAAGGATAAGAATGAGCATGATGTAGATTGTATACAATAAAAAATGCATCATGCTTATAAATCAATACTAACTTAGAGAAGATAGATCATACTTACACTTTTGAATGGGGATACATTAACTAATCAATAACATGACCAATATGTGGATCTTATAGACCCAATTAGGGTATCTATTATCGCAAAAAAAATACTAGGTAGGGTTCCAAAGCCTCCAATCAAGCACAATAATGAAATAATCCCTAATTAAGCCCTATGTTTTCATATTAACTAAACTAATAACATGTAAAGAAAATAAATCTAATCTGTTGCTCACCAAATCTTGAGGCACGATATGGGGGTTAATAAACAAAAAATAATGCTTAGGACAATCTAAATTAAGCTATGTGTGAGTAAAACCCTAATACATGGAGAAAAAGAGTAATATTATTTGAAAGCCAATACATATGCTACTTTTATCTACTAAAGAGAGGAGAAAAGTTAGAGAATACTTACCTAAAATATGCTCTCCCTTGTCTAAATTTCATTTGTATGAGGTTTTTTTATTTTTTAAAGATCACTAAGAAAGGCTAAATCATCCAAGACTTCTCCACAAGACTAGATTCTCCAAGTAGAAACCCCTATCTAAGACTCCTAAAGTAAAATGGTGGAATAGTAGATTATAAATAATCACAAGAAAATAATAACTCTTGATCTCTCTCTAAGAATGGTGAAACTATATTTTATATATAGGATGATTTAATCCTAATTCCTTACAAAAAAATTGATTGATAAGGTTGACCCAATTGACCTAGTATCATTATTGACAAAACTTCACTAGGTCACGGGCTAGGTCCACCAAGTGCCGAGCTAGACCCTTAATGAGTTTCGCCAATAAGAGTACAAGGTCAACCCAATCAACCTAGTAATTTAAACTATCAAAAGGGGTTTTAGGTTAGAAAAAGGGGTAAAAAAATGGTAAAATAATAGAGGAGTGTGAAAAAGAGGAGTAATAGCTTAGGGGAATGTCTTAGGAGGTAGTTAGATTGGTAATAAGTGGCAATAAGGGATAAAAATCTTGTAAATCACCAATGTTATACCCACCCCTTTCCTAATGCACCCTTTAAGGTATGTACTTAGAGATATTAAGACTAGATTAGTTCTGACAAGATAGAAAACATTAGTATTTGATCAAAGTTGAAAATATTATGTGTGTATATATTCCCCACTCAAATCTCATCACATGTCACTCAGGTGCAATAGGAGATGGTGATTTGTGAAATAAACATAATAGCACATAATTTTGAGACTAAAAATAAGTTGTAGTATTTTAAATAAAAAATAAATGAAATTTAAATGATGAAAAGGAAAATAATTGAAAAATTAAATGTGATATGTACCTTGACTTACCTTTATCACTAGATGGTTTTCTAGCTATGTTTGTAGTTTTTATTATGGAGGGAATAGAGAATACTTTAGACAAACCCAAGAATACAAAACTAAAGATCAAAAAAAAAAATGTAAGAAATCCAAGACAATTGGTGTTATATGGATGAGACATAATTGTAAATTTGGCAAGCTAGGGTGACAGGTGTTTTGCTATGTTAGACCAAATGACCAAGTCAAAATTTAGTGTAAATTAGGTACCCAAAAATACAAGGCTACTAAAGATTGAAAAAATCAAACAAGTAAACCTTGACTAAGAAAGGCAAACTCAACAAGTCAAACCAAGGATACATGTCAAAAAATATGGTAATTAAAAATTGATGTAAAATCAGTAACAATCCTTATGTAAATAAAGATGGGCAAGAAAAAATGGTAAAACAACATTGATGACTGAGAAGTAACAATACTTACTCAATCATCAATGCAAAAAGGTGTATAAAAGGTAGAAGAACATTGGTGAGTGAGAAGAACAAGCCAACCTCACTCAACAATGGAAAAAGTACATGAAATTAGAAATATATGTAGGTGTCTAAAAAAAAGGTAGTACAATAATGACAAATGATAAAATAAATCAAATCAAGTATAGAAATGTATATACATGATATAAATAAAGTAATCCATAGTTTCTCAAATATATTATTTTGTTCTAAGGATAGATAAAACTAAAACAAAGTAGAGTTACTATCTTTATAAGATGTGAATAAGAAGGAAGTATAGAAGAGGGAAAACAAATTTAGAATCACAAGTTTCCTATCAAGGGAGGAAATAAAATGGGTGGAGGGGATAATGAAGTAAAAACCAAGGTAGAGGAACTCTTTTTCAAAGTCAAGACACTCAAATTAGGTTTGTTAAAAAAGAGGACTTTTGACCTTAAGGACTTTTAAGATCTTCCATTAACTACACAAGTCTTAGGTTAATAAATGTAGTTTGTAGATCATCCCATGAAGGCTATAGCATGATAATTAAAATAAACCTACCTTCCTATAATATGTTTCCCATTCCTCAGGACCCTTTACAAATTTGTCAGTCTACTACAAAGATTGGGTACTTGTGTGATAAAGTATGTAGCACTATACAGTTTGTTGAATTCTCCTATTCTAATCTACTAGCCTATCATACCCCAATGGACCTCAGATTTATTATGAGGCAAACTATGGAGTTTGATATTTGATTATATATAATATATGTGATTTTAATCATTTATTTTGATGTTATTTTGACTTTTAAGATTTTTATGTTGCCTTTTGTATATCATTACCTTTTTTTCAAATGATTTGTCTTTTAATTTTCTTAATGGTTTTTTTTCTATTCTCCTTCATATTGATTTGGAGAATTAAACATTGGTGTTAAATACGAATTTCATTTCAATACTTGGGACTCAGTTACTAAAAGAGATAAACTCAAAGAGTATGGTGTCTAAGAGTCTCATAAATCTAGGTAAAATAAAAGTGCTATCTTGACTTCGACGTCATTTTATACAATATGGAGTGAAAGGAAAGGAAATCAAGAGGAATGATACATGGAAAAATTTGAATTACTTAAAATTTAAAAAAAAATGTAAGAAAGGGTGAAAAATGAAGGATATAAAGATAGAAAATTGTGATTCTTTATCATAAGAATGAGGGAAATGGAGGAAAACATGCTAACATAGATTGTTGTGCAAATTTCATCTATCAAATGAAGTAAAAGCTACAATTGAGAACAAAGATAAAGAACTTGTAACCATTTAAAAACACATTATATTAAAGGAATGATAAGATGGTGATGTTATGAGGAAGATTATGTCATATCCATGGTCTTACACTGTAACTCGTAAAAGAGAAAACCCATAAGGATGACAAAAAGCATTGGAAAAATAAATGAGATAAGAAAAAATAGTATTTGTGAGGAAGACTGGGTCCTATCCATGGTATTACACTACAATTCACAAATGAAAAGCCCAATGGGTGAAAAAATAGTGTGTAAATAGTATGAAAACAAAGAGATTATAGTACATTATGAAAAGGATCAAGTCCTATCTACAATTTTACAATGCAACTCATGAGAAAAGGGAAACCAAATAATGAAAAAGGGATGGACTAAGGTTTGTGAAGAGATAGAAATGATACAGAGGGTAATACCTATATAAGTATCTTAAAAAAGTTGTTAGATATATAGCATATAGAAAACATGAGGAAAAAATGGAAGGACTTAGGGAAAATACTGCTTGAGGAATTTAGCATTGGTGGGCTCTTTGAAAATATGGCCTTCATTGGTTCGAAGGTGATAGGTACTTAGACCAAGAATATATTTGAATAAATAGGGGCCCAACCATTTTTGGGCAAATTTACCTTCTTTTTCATGAGTGTATTCTAATTTAAGGACAAGATGACAAAAATTAAAAAATGCAAACTTTAACATGTTTGTTATGTTGTTTGATAATATGGGCCTTGTATTGGTGATTATGTTATAAATTAGAAATATGGTGTTCATCAAGGAGATCAAGAGCATGAATTCAAGTTTCATGTAATTATTCATTAGGTATGATACCATAAAGAGATATATAGAGAGATAAAATCTCAACTTTTAATGGAAGGACTGACTCAAAACCATAGACTAGAAAGAATGATGTTGCCCCAATGGTAGTATGTATGCTAGTCCAATATGTCCAAAGAGTAGGATAGAGATGAAGGTTTTAATGTTTACATGTTTTATGAATTATATTTTGGATAATTTTGTTAAGAATTTTATTGGTGGCCTTAGTTTGGCCATTACATTATGGATGATAAGGTGTGAAAAATTTGTGATTGATTTTAAATTTAACACAGAGCTATTTGACATACTTAAGTTTGAAATTACCACAATTTTATGAAATGATGGTGTGGGGAACACAAAAGTGGTAAATTATTTGATTAAGGATGAATTTGGAGATGGTGGTACTGGTGACATTAACAAGGGGCATAGCCTCAACCCATTTGGTGAAATATTTCATGGTTATGATGATAAATATATGCCCATATTGAGATCAAGGTAACTTTCCAATGAGATCTAATTCCCACAAGAAAAATGTCCAAGGACATTTGATAGTTTGAAGCTCAACTAAAGGTGAGTGAATTAGATCATCATGAAGTTGGTAAGGAGTATAATTTTTATCAAATTTGATGGCATCTTTTTTGAGAATAGGCCAAAATTATCCCATATTTAGGAATTTATGGGTTGTAATATGTTCACTATAGTAGCCATCATTAATTCCCCCATGTGATTATTCAAGAAGAGAAGGAACCTCATCTTACATAACAAAATGGAGTAAGGTACCTTTAGCATTGAAATAATAAATGATGTTATATCAAAATACATACTTAAAAGCTTTTTTTAAAATGCAAGTCTTTTCATAGGAATCTAAGTTGAGAGGATAAGTTTGGTGTTCTATAAATTTAATGATGTCTTTATAGCATGGGCTTTGTCAAATGGTGATAGCCTCAATGTGGTAGATAAGTGAATATTATGTTTAAATAAAGGATGCATATTTTCTTATTATTATAGAAACAATGGGATCATAAATAACTTGGTAAAGATGAAAAAGAGATGATGAAGAAGCAATGGAATCAATAATAAAATTTTGATCTTGAGGGATAGGTTTGATAGTGAAAGATATGAAATCTTTGGTGAGAGTAATTGCAATTTTATGATAAGTGATGATATTATCACTTTTACATTAGTAATTAGCATTTTCTTGGTGTAAAATTAGATGAAAATCACATAAGGCATGCATGTATTGGATATCTAAATCAAGAGAAGCTCTCATGCCTAAGATTCGAGATTCATACTTTGTCATGTTTTTAGTGACATCAAATGTTGAGTGAAAATATAAAGGGATGATTTTTCTAAGAGGAAATATATGAATACAACCTTCACCAACTACTTGAAGGAATTTATAACCATCAAATTTAAGGTTCCAAGTATCCTCATGCAATTTGACATTAATTTCAATAAATTCTTCGATAACTACTTTTAGTGTAGTAGTATCAGAGAGGATAGATAATTAATATAGATTACTTAATTTCATATCAATAATGAAGCTATGGAAGTAATGTTAAATATGGATTGATTCATTTATACATTAAATATATAAAATATTATAATCCAGAATACTATCTTGAAGGTGATTAGTATATGGTACAGGAGATGTAGCAAGTTGATTAGCTATTATTTGTCCTTTGACAACATCTTGTTTAACAATGTGGAGATCAAATTCCATAAGGACCATCAATTTTCCAATTCTATTTCCAATAAGAAAGGATTTGAAGAAGAATTGATGAATGGGGTCAAAATGACTGATAACATAAGTGGTCTAATAAAGTATGTAATGTTGAATCTTTTAAGCTATAAAATATATGGCAAGGCAATCACATTTAACTTTGGTGTAATATTTCTCATGATCAATGAGGACTCAGATGATATAATAAATGGCATACTCTATTCTAGTATCATCTTGTTGGGTAAGCATTTCCCCAATTGATATGGGTGTGGAATAAGTATACAAAATTAAAGGTCTATCATTTGAAAGAGAACAAAGTGTAGGTGGGTAAAGTAATGATTAATTCATTTTATTAAATGTTTTTTGACAAGGTTACATCCATTTTAAATAATTAACTTTCTTAATAAGATAATTGATGGAGTGGCTATGGTAAGCCATTTTTGGGACAAATCATCTAATTACCCCAAGTTTTCCAAGATAAGTGTTAATATCTAGAATGGAATGAGGAATGGGCATGTTGATGATAAAAATAATATTAGTAGGGTCAAAATTGATTTTTTAAAGAGAGACTAAAAATCATATAAATTATCTAGATGTGACACTGAAGACACATTTATAAGGATTTTATCTAACTTTGTATTTAAGAAGACAATTAAAGATGATGGCAAGAATGAAAAGATGAGTATTGCAGATTTTAGACTTAGCAATGATTTCATCCACATAGGTTTCTATAATTTTATGGATAAGATCATGAAAGATATGAGTTATTTCCCATTGGTAGGTGGATCTAGAATTTTTTAGGTTGAAAGGAATTTTAACATAGAAATTGGTACCCCATTCTATGACAAAAGTGGTCTTATGTTGGTCCTCATAAGGTATGCAAATTTTATTATAGCTTGAGAAGCCATCCATAAGAGATAACATTTTATAACTAGTTTTGGAATCTATAATGTCATATATAGAAGGTAAAGGGAAATTATCATTGGGACAAGAAAGATTAAGATTATGGAAATCAATACAAATGCAAATGACCATCATGACCTTTTTTCAGATTAGAACTATGCTATAAACCCATTCTAAATAGTCCATTGGTTTAATAAATTTAACATCACGTAGTTTGAAAAATTTCTTTGTGAGATAAGGTGAAAACTTCATGTGTAAATTTCCTTTGCATTTGATGCATAGGTTTGGCATCATGATAAGTGATGATGTTATGAATCATAATTTTAGGGTTAATAATAGTCATGTCTTCATAGAAATAGGGGAAGATCTCATGATATTTATTGAAGAATAAGCTAAAATTATCATATTAAATAGGTGAGATTTTGTGATAAATTTTAATCAATCAAGGGCATGATGGAGTACCATATTTAATGTGAGTATTATCTTTGATAAGTATAGCATTGACATATTAGAAGTGGTATGATGCATTAGGTAAAGAATAAATTAGAATATATTTAGGATCAATGCTAGTAACAAAGTTGTTGAAACAAGAGGCTTTGTTTTTGAAATTCCTAAGTTTGGGATGTTGTTGAGGAACTTGAGGTTCTTGGGCATGGATTAATTCAATATAGCTTCATCACTAGTCAAAGTTGTAATAGGATCATAATACTCAACATCTACTTCAAGAACAAAATTTTGATTACCATGGTGATCATATTCAAAATTTATCTGATGGACATCAATGGCCTTGGCATATAATGTAATCTCAAGAGTATAAGTAGATGGATCAAATAGGATTGGTGTGTCATTAAGATGGGGGAAGAATCTAATATAATTATGGGATCTATAGGTGGTAGGGAAGATGTATAAATTTTTAGAGGTTTGGAAGGTATAATTTGTTCTACCACTCAAGTATCAAGAAGTGGATATTTAATAAGAGGCATATGACCTTCAAGATCTAATTTATGATCCATAAAAATGGTATAAATATCCCAGTTGAAAGCATTATTTGAACTAAGGTTTTCTCATAATGTTGAACATCTAAGTCTCAAGATTGAGCTTGCGACATTATGTATTTATAATCATATGGTGGAGAAATGGTACATGCTTGAGATTCATGGGTAGTTTTAGAAGGTGAAATCCAAATATTATTGAACTTACATGGAAACATGATGAAAGGATATTGAAATAATTTATCCACTCCATAATAATTGTAGGTGAAGGCATATTCTTGTAAATAAGGATCTTGAGTATTGCATGGAGGTAGAAAATTAGTAATCTCATCAATGAAAGTAATAATATGGTCATGAGGTAATAGATAAGGAAGAATCCACTATAAGATATAAGGAGGTACATTATTAGTGTTGTAAGTATGTTTTAATTCATTAAGTTCATCATCATCTAGATTAGCAAGAGTGACTTGTAATTTAGGATTGGTGTTGATGAACTTAAGTAAGGGACCACTATTGATGGTAGGAATGATAGGGATGTGATACTAAGATTTGGGATTAGGAAGTTAAATACTCTAAGGTTTGGGATCAATCTCATGCTTATACAATTTGCCATTATGTAATAATTTGATGCATTAGCTAACAAAAGAAGTAATGACCATAATTTTATGAGTCCATGGGTGACAAAGGAGTATGTATAAGATAAGGGTAAATAGAGGACCATAAGTTTAGTTTGAGTGATATTAGGTCTAATTGTTAGGGGAATCCAAATACAACCAATTGGATTTTGATTAGTGTTATCAAATCCATGATAGGTGAGGTGGGTTTGCTTAAGATGATCCTTGTTATAACCAAGTTGTTGAATGAGACACAAATATGTCACATTAATACTATCACCTTCATCAACTAAAACTTTATGGATAAGGGTAGTTTTAATGGCTATTTTAATAAAAAGTGGTGGATCATCTATGTGAAAAAGTATTTCATCATTAATCATGTCCTCTTTAATAAATTCAATAGAAGGCTTGGAATAAGGACAAATGTTTTCAATGGTATCTACATTTGTAGGTTGAGGCTCAATAAAATGTGGTTCTTCATCTATAGAATATGGATATTTGATTTATTGTAATTGTTGCATAAGTAACTTGTGATGATAAGGGGAAGTATGAACTAAATCCATAAGTGGAATTTTTCAAGTCATGGATTTAAGTTCTTCAATAAAGTTTCAATGGGATTTAGAAGAATAACCAACATGATGTTTAGGAGGTAAGGTGTATTTTTAATAAATAGAAGTGGTTGAGAGTTTACAAGGAGGACGTGGTCCCTCATGAGGTTTTGAAGCTAGATTAATGGTTTTAGTATCTTTGAAAAGTTGTTCCTCCAAAGATGGTTTATTAGGTTTGGTGATAGGATCTTTGTGAGTTGGATTGTGATGATAATTGACCTTGGATTTATTAACATATTGATAATTCTTGTAATATTGGTCATAATCAACATCAATAGCATGAACATCCTTGGTATTTTGTTGATTATTATATGTGGGAAATTATTTTTGGTTATTTGAGGTAGAAGCTTTGGAAACTTATCATTTTTGAGAAGTAATGTTGTACTCTTGAATATGAAGGTTGACCATAGTTTCATGATTAAATAAATTACCAAGTATTTAGGAGATAAAAAATTTAGTAATCCATTTACAAGATTCATAATAATGACCAATGTTGGCATTAAACCAATAAAATTGAGTGGGGTCATACCACTTAGGATGATTATTAAGATAAGTGAAAGTCTTATATGGAAATAAAAATTATTTCATTTATTTCATAGTGAGTGATGTGTGAGAACATGAAGGAATGTCAGATTTGAAAACTCTTGGTCTAGTTTGAGGAGTATTTCTTGTGATATAATTAGTATAAATTTGAAAATATCCTTTAAGGAATTTAGGATTATGTTTGAATTACTTCATGAGAAAGTCTTGATGTTTAGCTTGGTCAAGAGCATCATCAAGTATTTGGGGAGAAAAAGTTTGAACCTTTTATTGAAGAGAAAGAGTTAAAGTAATTATAAAGTGTTTAAAAAAGTTATAATCAATCATGTTATGATTGGATTTATGGGCCAAAGATTTATATCATTTGATAAAATCATGAGATAATTTGGTGGGATATTTCTTATCAATGATGAAATGGCTATGACAATTTTTGGGAAGATCATTATGTTGAAACTCTTTAACTAAAGGATTGAATAAATCCTTAAGTTTAGAAATGGAATTTTAGGGAAGTTGGTTGTACCATTCCAATACATCACCAGTGAAGATTTTAACTAAAATTTTAGTGGTGGCAAAAGTATTAGTTTGGATCCATTCTTTCTAAAGATTGTCAAAGGTTTTGAGAAATGATGCAAGGTATTTAGTGCCATCATACTATATAGTTGGAGATATATTAACAATATCAATGGAAAAAATGAAGAGATATAAAGGCTCATTTTGGATAGTTTGAATCATTTTGTTAGTCATTATAGGTTGAATAATAACATTTCCTAAGGCATATTTAAGAGGTGGAGGAATGAAACTAGGATTTGCTTGAGAATGGATAGCCAGAGCTTGATTATCCATATCGATCAAATGACATTATAGTTGCATCATTTGAGAGGTGTTATAAGTTTACATTATGTTCATTTGTTATGTGAATTTTACAAGAAGTTGAGTTAAATAAATTAGTGGGTTGGTGTTTATAGGTGAACTCTCAAATTAGTATTAGGATGAGGGTTATTAGAACATGGATTATTATTGGGATTATTGGTTAGAATTTCTTAAATTTCTCCTACATTAGTTTGAAGATTTTGAAGATGGGAATTGTCTTAATAGGTATAAAAAGGATCAAATCCACCTACTTCATCTTGAGGTGTGATTTGTACCATGTTACAATCCAAATATGGAGGGGAAGAGGTGCTCTAATAAGGAGTTCTCTTTGGAGGGAAAGAGATGGAGAAATGAACATCCCATATAATATATAAATGGATTTAGTTTGTCCAAGAATATTCTGATAGGTGACTTCATAATGACTTGAGAGAAATAAACAAAATTCTAAGGAATAAAAATAGATAACTAAGTTGGATAGATAGGATAGTTAGTAAGAGTACAAAGTCAACTTGGTCAACTTAGTACAATAAATTGGAGAAAATAGATCTTGATAAGAGTACAAAGCTAACTGGGTCAACCTAGTACTATTATCTAACTTGGTAAAAGAGATATTAGTTTAATTGTATTGACATATTACTATAGGTAGGGAGAAGAATAGTCTTTAAAAAACTATTGAATATAATGAAAATGTAATAAAAATAAGGAAAAATATTGTAATGTACTTTAAATCAAGAGATGAAAGGAAACACACAACCAATTGGGTCAATGAGGATGATCCAATTAAGTCACACTATACAAAACCTTTCACCAATACTAGCCAATGTAAGTTTTTTCAATAAAACATTGAATGAGTAAAGAGCAAGCAGTCAACTTGGAAAGTAAATTCTAAGTGGTCATATGGAATGTTGGTAGATCATTATAGTGTGATTTTAAGTGTGATACGAAAGTTGGCTCAAAGTAGGGAACTAGAAGGTAATCTATGGATAGTTTCAAGATGTTTGGGCTAAAAGGGATCTATGTTGGTAATGGTATTAGAATAGTATTGGGGCCTATCCCATCACTTCACAATCCTATAACAATAAGGGTGTCAGGTGATTTGCCAATATATAACATTAACCACATGTTTATACTTGGCCAAAAAACTAATTTGGATTATCCTTTGGCAATGAAATCAAATTAGATAGGCCTTGAGTAGATAGTTGTTTAAATACATTTTGAAATTATGTGATTTGGTAGTGTGTGTAAAAAAGAGAAGAATAGTGAAACTAAACGGTATATTAAAAACCCACTTAATTAGACTATGTGATATATTATAAACATGCAAGCAATTGAAAGTGAAAGTGTGAAGTAATTACTAGCATATATATGTTAATTTAAACTTTGAAATACAGTATAATATCAATTTAGATTATAGTGTATGTAGACATTATAGAACATATTTGATAGTGTCTTTATTGTACTGCTGAAGTAATGGTCTGTTAAGAAGTATGTCGATAGTGTCGACCTAGTCTTTTAGATAAAAGATAGAATACAAAACTAGGTTGACTAGGTCAACCTAGTTTTCTATATAAGGCTATTTTTAAAGACAACAAACTATGAAAAATATAACTATAATGAATAATTAAAATGATAGAGAAAGAGAGAAAGGAACCTTGGTGGGTTGGAAGATGCAAATGAATGTCAGATTATAATTGAAGTGACTTGATTGTTACTTACAAATTCTACCCACTACATTGACTAGGTCAAACTAAATCTATAGGTCCCTATTTGTTGAAGCCTATGAAGATGGTTATATTGGCCTAGTTGACATAGTATTTTTTTAAAAGCCTTTGAAGATGATTGTACTGGATTGGTTAACCTAGTATGTTTTCTAGAATTATGTAAGTGTATTACATCAACATGTTTAATCCAATAACCTATCTAGAAGTGAAAACTTATATTTTGTCAACCTATTTAATCTAGTAACTTGTAGCTAATGAAGACCTGCATAGAAAAAATAGATTCATTTTGATGTGAATGTGTGTTAAACCTATTCATATAAGTTAGAAACTATACCGACCATGTCGACCTAGTATCACAAATATAGAAAAATAATACATAAAATGATATAAAAAATAAAAATATTAAAGAAAACCTACAAGGGTTAGATTCAAATCAGGTTCACTAGAATGTATGTAATTATAAATGCATCATGTCTATAAATCAATCCTAACCTAGAGAAGATAAATCATACTTACACTTCCAATTGGAGATATATTAGATAATCGGTAACATGACCAATATGTGGATCCACTAGACCGAATTAGGGGATCTCTTATCACAAAAACAATACTAGGGAGATTTCTAAAGATTTTAGTCAAGCACAATCATGAAATAACCCTAACTAATCCCTAAAAGTTCATATTTACTAAACTAATAACAAGTAAAGTAAAGAAATATAATCTAGTTCTCACCATAGCTTGTGGCACAATATGGGGGTTAGTAAACAAACAAAAATGCATATGAGAATCTTAATTAATCTATGTATGAGTAAGACCTTGATACATAGAGAAGAAGATTAATATTATTCAAAATTCAATACATATGCTACTTTTATCTACTAAAGAGAGGAGAAAATTAGAGAATACTTACCTAAAAGATGAACCCATCAAGACTCAATCTCTCCCTTAGCCAAAGTTGATTCATAAGAGGTTTTTGTGGTTTGCAAGGATCACTAAGAAAGGCCAAAGCATCCAAGACTTCTCCACAAGACTAGACTAATCAAGTAGAAACCCTAAGCTAAGACTCCTCAAGTAGAATGGTGGACGAGCATATTATAAAGAAGTGCACACAAATAATAACTCTTGATATCTCTCTAAGATATAAAAATGATCTTGTATATATATGTTGATTTAAACTTAATCCCTTCTAAAATTATTGACTAACAAGGTTAACTTAGTTGACCTAGTATCATTATTGACAAAAATTCACTAGGTGATGGGCTAGGTCAGCCAAGAGCTGACATAAACCCTAAATGAGTTTTACCAATAATAGTATAAGGTTGACCTAGTCAACCTAGTAATATCAATTATGAAAAGGGGTATGAAAGATGGTAAAATATTGGAGGAGTGTGAAAAAGAAAATTAATAGCTTAGGGGATTGTTTTAAGAGCTAGTTAGATTGGTAATAAGTAGAAATAAGGGAAAATAATTATGTGAAGAACCAATGCTATTCCCACCCCTTTCTCGATCCACTCTTAGGGCATTCACTCAGAGGGATTGAGACTTGATAGGTTATTACAAGATAAAAAGCATCAATAGTTGATAAAATTTGAAAATATTATTTGTATACATAGAGCACGATGAAAATCATGGTGAGGATAATAAATTCTATAACATTAACAAGAGAAAAAAGAGATTCAAGAAGTATGAATGAAAGAAAGGGTCATTCAAGAACAAGATAAGTTTTTATACCAAAGAAGACAATATATCCTCTAATATAAGTGATAAAAGTATATCTGATAGTGATTATTTCAATGTTGATCATGATATCAATGAAAATCTATTCATGGCCATAGAAACAAATAATGAAGGTTTTTAAAAGAGAAACATCTTATGGAAGATGAAGAATCAGATGAAGAAGAGGCTAAAGTGAACCTTGAGGCAATATTTGTGAGTGCTCTAGAGGAGTTAAAGTTCCAAATAAGGAAGAATCAAAAATTAAGATCATTGGTTTAAGGTTATGAGGAACAAATCAACATATTTGAAGAGAGACTAAGTAACAACACCAATTAATATGAAGATATCATTAAATAATTGGAAAGCTAGATTAAGATTATCACTACAAGTCTTAAGACCAAAGAGGAAGAATGCACCAAGTTTAGAATAGAAATGGAGTCTTTGAAGGTAGAACTAGAGCAGGCAACAATCAAATTAAAGATATATCAGAAACTTGAAAAGATCACTAAAATTATTGATGATATTTTGAATAGTCATAATTATCCACATGATAAGATAGGTCTCAGGTTAAAAGAAGACAAAAAGGAAAATAAGGAGAGTTAGATCTCAAAGACAATGAACTATCAATAAGTGATGTTACTAACAGAGTGAAGACCTATTTAGAAACTCTCAAATTGTAAATCCAAATTATTCATCAATAAGTCAAGAATAATATAACTCCTTTAAGAGATAACAAAGGTAGAGGTGCATCATTCAATAGTCATCAAAATATAATTCTTATCAGATAGATAATGTATGTGAATTCTTTCAATGGTTACTATTTCTCATGCAATTAATATGGACACAGAGATGTGGATTGTAGACATCATGTTAAAGTCAATTCTTCATGGAGGAATACGATAAATGCTTATTTTAATAATAGAAAAAAAATTATGTGTTATAATTTTGATTAGAGAGGACATATTGCAATGGGTTTCAAAATGAGGCATATGAGGAAGATCGGTTAAGATAAAAAGGTATATAGTCATACCACTAAAAAGTGTATCAAGAAGTCAAACCATGTGGACAAGGTGAAGTAGGAGGAGAAGACTAAAGGAGAAGAATATATGCTAGTTTAGACTGCCTTTCACATCCAATATGAACATATGTAACATATGAAGTGTTATTTATATAGTGGTTTCTCAAGCCACATGATAGGGGATAATATCAAGTTCATTTTATTGAATAATAATGTTGTAGGGACAATAAGATTTGGAGATAACACAACTACCAATATGGTTGGCAAGGGTATCTTGAGTTTGGATAATGGGAAGACCTAGATAAATAATGTTCTGTATATGTAAGGCTTGAAATAAAACTATATTAGTGTTAGTCAAATGTGAAACCAAGGACACACACTAATATTTCATGACAAAGGGTGTGATATAAAGAGAGCCAAATCAGGAAGGCTAATTACCAATGCTAAGAGGATTGAGAACAGTTTGTATGTCTTGAATGAGATCAAGAAGGAGAGATGATTTATGAATAATATGGATGAATGTTAGCAATGTAAATAAAGTTTGGGTCACATAAACTTTGATAATCTGGTTAAGATGATCTCTAACAAGTCTATAAATAATATGCCTAAAATCACTAAACCTATAAATACACTTTACAAATCATGTCAACATGGTAAGCAAGCTAGAAGGAGGTTCAAGTCAAAGGAGTATTCTACTACAAGATGTTTATATTTTATACACACTAATATTTTTTTACATATAATAATCCAAAGCATTCAAGGATATAATTATTTCATGTTACTCATAGATGACTACAAAAGAATGATTTGTGTAGTATTCTTGAAATAAAATTTATAATCTCTTGACAAGTTCAAGGAATTCAAAGCTTTAGTTAAGAATGTAAAGATAAAATTCCTAAGATATGATATAGGAGGAGAGTTTTGGTCCAATGAATTTGATGACTTTTATGAGGTCCATGGGATAAGGAGATAGTTCTCAATAATTAAGACACCTCATTAAAATGTGGTAATGGAAATAAATAACAAAATATTTCAATAAATAGAAAGGATTATGATAAATGAATCAAGATTATATAATGGATACTAGAGAGAGGAAGTGATCACTATAATATAAATTTTCAATAGAAGATAGAAAAGGATTAATGGAAATAAAACCCTTTATGAACTATGGAAAGTTAGACCTATTAATGTGGAACACATTAGAGTGTTTGGAATCAAATGTTTCAAAAAAAGAGATGAGAAAGAATTAGGTAAGTTTGATTCAAGTTCAAATGAAGGAATATTCTTGGGATACTGATTAGTAAGTTAAACCTATAAATTATATAATTATAGGTTACAAAAGATAGTGGAAAACATAAATTTGAATATTGATGCGACTAGTTCTAAGAAGTTACACTCTCAATCAAATGATGCATCAGATAATTTAGACTATAATAATGAAGAATAAATAATAGAGATATATGAGGAAGAATAATAAGTTTAGGAAATGTAATACTCAAAATTTACTTTAAAATAGATATAGAGAGACCATCCTTAATCATAAATAATTGGTAATAAGGATGCAGGTATGCAAACAAGGATAAAGCTAGTAAGAAACCTAAATCAAGATAATGTTGCTCTATTGTCTATGTTTAAACCTAATGAACTTATATAAACAAGTAAATAAAAGTCTTGTATAGGTTATATGAATGAGGGGTTAGACCAAATATAAACTAATGAGACTTGGGAACTAGTTCCTAAGCCTAAAGGCAAAAATGACATTGGCACAAAATGGAGGTTTAACAATAAATTGAATGAATATGGAGAAGTAAATAGGAACAATGATATATTGGTATGATATGGGTTTGCAAAAGTATAAGGGGTAGAATTTGAGGAGACATTTGCTCTAGTATAAATATTTGAGGCTATCATATTGTTTCTAGTATATGAAGGATTCAAAGGGTTTAAGGTGTATCAGATGGAAGTCAAATCAAATTTTCTGAATGGGAACATAGAAGAGGAGGTGAACATAGAGCAACCTGAGGGATTCTCATTATCAAGTAATAAGGACTATGTATGTAGATTGGAAAAGGATCTTTATGTTCTAAAGAAAGCTCTTAGATCTTGGTACTCCATTTTGGATAAGTACCTATTGGAACAATGATTCAAGAGATGAGTTGTAGATAGTAATCTATACATAAAGATAGAAAATGATCATTAGTTGATAGTGGTTGTCTATGTATATGCCATCATATTTTTTGGAAATAATGAGAGTATGACTAAATCCTTTGAAGATGTGATGAATAATGAGTTTGAGATGTCCATGTTGGGAGAACTATCATTCTTCCTTAGGTTATAAATCATTCAATTAGGAAAATCAATATTCATTTCACAAGCTAAATATATAAGAGAGTTTTTGAATAAATTTGAGATATAAGATTGAAAATAATTTATCACACCTATGATCACAAAGTGTAAGTTAATCAATGAGGATGAATCTCCAAAGGTAAATCAGGCATTATACAGGTCAATGATTGGAAGTTTGTTGTACACTACTACCTCTACACCTGATATCATGCAAGCAGTAGGTCTTGTGAGAAGATTGAAATCATATCCAAAGAAAACCATTTGAAATTAGTCAAGTGAATACTTAGGTATCTTAAGGGGACTATGTATTTTTGGTTTTGGTATCTAAGGATCAAGGATTTTTATTTAGTAGCCTATATATATGAATATTGGGTAAGAAGTCTAGATGATAGAAAAAAAACTAATGGAATAGCTTTCTTCTGAGGAGAGTGTTTAGTGTCATAGGTAAGCAAGAATTAGTCATCAGTGTCATTATCTATTGTTGAGGAAAACCACATTGTAGAATCTTCATGTTGCACTCAAGTCCTATGGATGAGATAGACCTCAAAAGACTACAAGGTGGAGTATGATATTCTTAGTCCTATATATTGTGATAATATAAGTGCCATAAGCATCTTAAAGAATCCTATCATGCATTCAAGAACTAAGCACATTACCATAAAGTATCATTTCATAATAGAGAAGGAAAATAAAAAAATTTAAACTTTAATATGTTTTTATAAAATATAATATTGTAGACATTCTAACCAAGCCACTTCTAAAGGAAACATTTGAGTATCTAAGAAAAGAATTGGGAGTAATTCTTACCTCTACTAGACATTGAAAAATTCAAATGTAATGGGAGATAATCAAGGTGGTTAATTAGATAAAATAATATGTGCATGATGGAAGGTGAGTGGTCTTGTGCATTTTAATTATTTTGAAGGAGGTATGCATAGATATATGGGAGCATGTTTGTATGATGATTTATAGACTCATAATCCTATGTGTTGATTTTTTTGGTTCCAGAAGGTGTGATCTAAGAAGTTATAGGTACTTCTTTGTCATTAATGTCAAAGGGGGATAAATTTCCTAATGAGGTTGAAATATCCTATTGAGATAAGTTAATGAGATTGGTTACCGCCAATGATAAAGGGGGAGATTATTGAGTATATTGTTGATGTCAAAGTTGCATCTTCTAAAGGTTGATGTCAAAGATGAATAAGGATAAATGGTAATGTTTGATGTGATAAAGTGCATGGAAGAGTGTTGTCATTATATAAATAGAAAGAGAGAAACTAATGTATTATGTGTGCATGATTGATATCATTGTTAATTTTAGCATTAAAGGTATAGGTCATTAATGTCAAGCGCATATGAACCATAGTCATGACATGAATAGGTATTTACATGGTGAAATGAATGAACACAATCATGTGAAGTTTATATGGAATTTTTTGAGCATGTGAGTAAGGTATATAAGCATTAATGAGAGTCTCATGGTGAGCCTATAGGGGTAGGACCTTCAGTCTAAGTCTTTACCCAAACCACTCTTAGACCCTACTTGTCCTAGTCAGTTATGAAGATCATATTTCAAGACAAGTATGAACATGAGAGCATGGACATATGTGAGATAAGTCTTTTTAGGTATGATCACAAATATTGAGCTCAAGATCTGAAAGAAAAGTGCATGAATCATTATTTTAGGCCTTCTCAAGCTCATAATATGAGGTACTCAAACTTGAGAAGCAATTTCAGGCATTCATTCGCATGTGTAACATTTTCATGGGAATCTTATTTGTTTAGGAGAGATGGGGAAGGTTCCTAGATAATATATCCAAATATTAGATTTTGATTCAAGTTGCAATCCTTTATGAATAATCATTAACAAAAAAACATGTGTTAAACCTCCCTAAAATCCTCATAAGGACCCGATGCCAGATATTTTGTTCAAATAAGAATAAGATGGATTTAAATTTATATATAATCTATTCTACCATGTATTAAAGTCTCCTAGGTAAATCTAGGTGGTGGTGGTTAGTCTGATGAGAGAGAAAATGTACAAGTACAAGCTTATTTGTCAAGAAATTTTTGTAGTTCTCAAAATTTTAATTAGTCAAGAAGAGTAAATGGATGGGAAAAGAAGCTAGAGACTAATTTTACATGTATATAATTTTTTGTAGCTAGTTTATATCATTTAAGTGCTCTAAATTGGTCATCCAAGTAAGTTAGTCACAAACAATCCTAATGGTGTAGATAATGTAAAACCCAAGCAGAGATGAAGAGATAGATTTGAGGGTTTGTACATGATAGATTGATGAAATAAAGTTTAATATTTTATTTATGACTCTTAAGTTAGGATAATTTTTTTTTTAATCTTTGGATTTTAGTGTATGTGGTAAAACTATTGCTCATAAAATGGCTTGTCTAGTTCAAATAGGACTGTGAGACATAAGGTCAAGAAATTGGTTTGTAAGATCAATATTTGCCATTAGACCATATAAATTTTCTATATGAGTATGTTCTATATATATCATAAAATCATTTTAATGAATCAATATTAATGAAAAGTATCTACACAAGTGTTGGAGATCTAATTTTCCATGACTATTTTTTGAGGTGATTTGGCAATTCTAAGTAAGCGAGTTGCAGAGATGTTCTTGAGCCCTTATTTCCTGAGTGAAGGTACTCCAAGAAATTTTTAGTGACCCAAAGTTCATGGATAATATATTTTTATCTTTAATTTTTCATTGTTTAGTATCTTAATGGTGTTTAAGCTTCACTATCTTAGGATATACTTTTGAGGTAAATAGGCCTAATAGGGTAGTTTATCCTAAAGGAGATTTCATGGTATGAATAAAAGATGCAAGTCTAATCAAGCATATAAAAGGTCAGAAGACTTAATTGAATAAGTTGTTTATTCATATTTTATTGTTGGATAATGCTATCTACGCCCAATAAGATCAATTTTTAGCATTAAGAGGACAAACCTAATGCAATTAGGACTCCTTGAGACCTAAAGGAAGAGTAAGGCCTAATTGAGTTATGACAGACCCAAAGGGGGTAGAATTATGATTGAACCATGTTCATAAGATTTAATAAGATATATTTTATGTCCTAAATAGTATTTTTAATGTCTTTTTTGATCTAAGAGGTATGTTACAATGAGATTAGTATATATACAAGGTAGTTTAAGCCTATTAATGGGTGTGTGAAAAACAAGTGAGTAAAATGATGCATGGTTGAAATGAAAGAGGTCTTGAAATAAGTTATAGACAATAAAAAAAGAGTAGAGATGTTTTCATCATATCTTGATTGAGAAATAAATATATTAGATTATTTTCATAAATTAGAATTTAATGAATTGGTGCTTAGTCACAAAGCAAGTTGTAACTTCCTAGCACGTGGGTGCTTGATACTTTGGGGTTGGTGATACAATTTGAGTTGGTTATTAATATAATTTGATATTTTAAAAAAAATTATAGGCTTTTAGTTTAATTTTATATGTCATAATGAGTTTTATTCCCTTAAATGGTTTATCACTCATATTGTGTTATGCTCATTGTTTCATGTTTGTGTGATTGATTCTTGATGCATTAATTGATCACTCCATTATTTTGATGGTTAACGAAAGTTAATGTAAAATTTTAAAAGTTTTTTATGATCATTTATTCACCCCCCCAATCTCATTTAATTTTTCTTCTAACAAACTCTTCATCATAGAGACTTAAGTCATCTTCTTTATAAGATACAAATTTAGCTTGATTTTATTCATTTATCTCTCATAAGATGGGTTCTCCTTCAATAATGGATGTGGTGGGATGGTGATGGATATGTTCATGGGTTAGAAAGGGAGTATGAGGTGTGATGGATGAATCATGGATGGGATTTGGAATGGGGGTTTCTTGAATGAAATCATGGGAAGATGAAAAGCTGGGTTGGGTAATGGGATAAACATATTGTTCAACAAGAACTTATTTTTATTCATATCCTTGTTGAGGCTCTTTAATAACTATAATCTCATTCTCAACCTACTTAATTCCCACCTTTATAATCTATCTACCCAAGATTGGGTATAGCATATCATTTCATATAGATCATCATTTATGACATAGTGGGCTTCCTCTTTAACTAACCTCCACTTATCCATAAAGAATTGAACTAACCTCCTCAACTATTATATGAGATGAATAAGGATCACACCACCTTCCTTATCCTATTTTCTCATCACTTTCTCTAATTTTAGCATATTTAACATGAGATCCAACAAGGATTTGTCTTGATTTGGAATTGAAGTAGGAGGATGAAGAGGATAGTAGGGATTTTTGTGAGCTTCAACATGATGATTATAATAGCTAATCAAATATCGTAAGGCATCATATATTACTTATTAATCAATGGAATCATATGATTCTTCATGACAAGACTGATAGGAATCATGTGGAGGTTGATATGTACCATAGGGCTGGTAGGAATCATATTGGGATTGATAAGAAGGAACTTCTTGATACTATTCTTGATAGCCTTATTCATAGGATTATTTATCAGGTTAATCAACAATATCATGGTCATATAAAGAGGAAGTAGGATGACCATATGATTACCATGAATCTTAAGGAGGGTAAGAATATTGATATGGATATTGAGACACATAATTGGGGTCATTAAAAGATTGGAAGGGAGGTGTATAATATAAATTATCATCATACCTAGCCATCCCAACTTCATTAGTCAAATGAAAACACATGATATTAGAAAATTATTTCACAATAAGTACCTAGGCTGCATAAAACAAGTTTATTTCATTTAGAATCAACATTGGTGTTTGTTGAAAGCCTCCAAATGCTGATGTGTAGAATAACACAAAAAATTATTCCACTCTCCTAGACCTTAGTCCCACTAGGCATGCCATAATTATTGTCACTTAAATTTTCAACCTTGGAGATGTTGTTCAATCCTTCTCAAAATTGAGTGGATTATGGGATTATCCTTAGTCTTATGGGTTGCCTATAGCATGGATAAACATATAGATTAAAGGGATAGATCCCTTGGTTTGTCTATTGAATCTCATCACCTATATTATTAGCTAATTTAAATGAAAAGGGAGAGAGGAAACATAAAATAATCCTATCCTAATGAGTTGATGCACCAATTTTAACCTGACCAATACTGGCTAAATGTAATTATACTTAATAAAAAAATCCTAATCTACACATACACTAATCCAAATATGCCTATTGCATTTCTCATTTCTCTTAGAGGTTTGTGAGGCAATTTTAAGATAATAAAACTAAACATAAGGTCATGACTTGACACTAGTAAATAAATAACTCACTAAACTCATGAAGGATTCATTATAACACTTCAAGAGACCTAAAAGAGACTTTCAAAGCTAAATATGAATGTAAACAAGGACAACATGCTAAGGAAAGGAATCTATCACTTAACAAGATAAATTAGTCTAACATAAACATTAAAACAACTCATGGAGAAGGTAAACCAGATTTTTATTTGTTTATAAAAGGCTTAAAATGAGTATCACTTCACCATACTCAAGTGGAGGATACAATTTTATACAATTAGGTATCAATATATAGCACAAGTGACAAAGAAGAGAAGGGCATAGGAGGGAGAGAGAGAGAGAGAGAGAGAGAGAGAGAGAGAGAGAGAGAGAGAGAGAGAGAGAGAGTATACAAGTGTCGTATGTGTTAAAAATAAGAGAGAAGTTATAAAAATACTTCAATAGGACTAGGATGAAATTTTTAGATCATATATAGATGTTTTGACTCTCCATGTGGCATGGGAGTTGAAGTGCTTGCTTGACACCTTGACTAGCTTCTTAAAACACCCCTTTATCTTGACATGTTGAAGGACAAGTGGGATTTTTGATTGTTATATTAGTTTCTATTACTTATTTTCTTTAATGTTGATATCTATAAACTAATATAAATAGCTTCTCTTTGACACATCATCTCTTTCCCTTGCAAGGTATCTAGAGGACTCTTCATCTCCTTAGTCCTAGCTTACACCAAGAGTCAAAACTTTAATTTTTATTCTTTAGATTACCCAAAAATTTTGGATGTTCTATTTACATCATATTAGACCTGTAAAAATCTGTTTTGAGGCCTCAAACTAACCTTAACCATTCATTATATATCAAAAACCGTAATTATCCCTCATTCCTTTTAGCCTAAAATTGTACAGAATTACTTGTGTAGAGAGTTATATGAATGGTTTTGAGAATATGAGGGCACATTCTAGTACCTAGTGTGGGTTTACATCTCCATGTTCAATTTCATGTTTGAAAGTAAGTGGAGATATCTCTTTTTTTCCTTTTCTTTCTCCTAACTAGGCCTTAGTTAGGCCATTCTACCAAGATATTGAAAAATAATTATAGAATATTCTCACATGTTCCAAACCCAAAAAAAGTGTGGTATTTAGTTATAAAACATCCTCTCCCTCCTCCATGACAAATGTGAAGATCTGACAACTTATTTTAGGTTTATTAACCTTTTAGGTCTTCAATACCAACCCCAAAACTCTTAAAATATTCTTAACAATTTTTATTTATTTCATAATAACTTCAATGTCCATAAAATATTGTAATCCATCATCCTAACTATTCAAAGCACACTTTTCTTAGTTGGTTGTAGGTGTCAACATGCGAATTTTGAGTATGAAATTTGAGTTTTTGGCTTATTCAACTAGGTAATTGGTATATTATGGTTTCTAACCCATTATCAAGAGATAATATCACTATATTATCAAATCCATGGAATTTTCAAAGAATGTTTCAACCACTATACTCTCTACTTCTACCTATAGTCATATAGTTGAATGTCTGCATGCAGGGTTTGATTATGTATTGGCCTTTCATAAATGTATCATGATCACTTAGTGCTCAAAATTCATCAATATCTCATCCTTAATCACTTAGTGCTCAAAATTCATCAATATCTCAAAATTTATGTATTTTATCCTCTTTAGTGTCTTTCATAACCTTTGTATTCACTATTTCCCTACATATAGAATCATGTAGTTGGTTGTTTTTAAGCTAATAGCTTGTTTATCAACTTCTGTGACTTTAAGTGCTTTGAGAATTTTTTTGTTCCATTAATATTTATAATTTTACTCCATCACCTTATTTTCATGTATATATAACCTTAAATCACATTGAAAACATGTATTTTCTTAGAGTTTTAAACCTATAGGCCTATTGAAGATGAGGACTGCAACACTATGTTTGGGAGCTTTAAAAATTTCAAATGAACATTATGAATCAAATAATTTAGATTTCATTGAATTAACATATCTAAAATGAAAACACAACCTCAATATAATTTAAAATATACATTTAAAATCATATCAAATCACTATGTTATGCAAAAACACACAAAACATAATCCAAGATGGTGAATGGAAATGCGACCAAGTTAGGACTTGAAAAAAACTTGAGTGATTAGGAAGCCATTTATGGGTTAAAATTACATTATAATACTATGAATAAATAATAATATATAATATGATTGGAAAGGAAGTGGTGAAGATGATTTTGGAACTAGAAGAATAAGATCTTTGAGTTCTTACAGTCCTAGTCCCTTTAGTTGGATGTTATAACTAGTTCCGTTATCTAGTTCTTTGTTTTCTTTTCACACTGGAGTTTCCAGGTCTCTGTAAAACTTGGGGTCTATCTTTTGATGATTTTGTATTGTGGTTTTAGGTCCCTGTAAAACTTGTTTTTGATACTGCTTAGCATGTAGGCGATAGGTTTCACCTGTGGACGTTATTGTTATATCCTTCATCCTTTGTTTCAAGGTTTCAAGGTCCCTTCAAAACCTATTTTTACCTTAATCTAAAACTAATAATATATAATAGACCACTTAGAGAACATCTACAACACATAAAAGTTACCGATCACAACAAATTATGCACAAAAACAAATTTTCATGACAAAAGGAATCCACATATGACACCATGATGAATAAACATGTGTGAGTAATATAAAAACATATTTCAACATATTTCAACTAGTTTCATGTATCTATGAATTAACAATTTGTACTGGAGTTGTTCTAAACATATCCTGTGGGGATTTGAGCTCTCAATAAGTAATCTAAATTATTAGTGATTGTTCATAAATATAAAAGAACCAATATAATGAAAAATTCCACAAGTTGGAAGCTCATAATGGTCCCAAAATTTGTCCCATTTATCATCCCCCAGCTCTACCTATATGACATATACCATCTAATTAATTTTCCTTCACTAGCTTGTGAATGGAGTGATGGGAGAGAGAAGTATATTTCTGAAACTATGTTAAAAGTTCTTTCCAAACTTTTTCCTAACATATAGAATCCCAAAGGATGTTTTGTAGATATTTTCACTTTCACATGACTTTAATAAATCTATCAAACTTCTCTAACTCCTCAATATGGAATTAAAAATCAAGAATCTAACTTTTTTATGATTCCTTTGATAGGTGTGATATGTTTCAAGGACATTGGAAGGTGTGTGGTATGGATTTATTACTTAGGAAAGTTTGACAAACACAAATATTAGCCAAAATCACATTTTTTCACTCATTTTCACCACCCTCAAGCCAGGAAATGAGCCTTGGGCATTTTAAAACTTTAAGAAATGTTATGAAAAGATTTTTAGGACATAAAATGTAATTAATAAACCCATAATCACCTATGACACAACTTTACCTTTCCTTATCTCTCCATGACACCCCTAAACCACTATATGACCACAACATGAAATTACATTAACTTATCCAAACTAAACATAAACAATACTAACAAGGTTAAATTAGGACTCTTAGGGACCATATAGGGTATGACATGACCACATAAAAAAACTATGAAAGTTTAAAATATATAGTAGGTTGACCAATTTGAATTAGGGTCAAATTTGGTCAACAAGTAGACCTTAGATACATACCATGGATTTTATCCCATATAATATATATTTATGTATAAAATTTATACGTTATGGGACCTTTTTGATAATGCCTATTGATGATGATATTTTTAAATTTTGTAAAATGATACATTTTAACACATAAGTCATTCCTACAGTGGTGCCTCTTACACAATGTATTCCTCTCGAGAGTATCCAAAATTATGAAATGGGTAAGTCAAGTACACAAGATCAATTATCTCAAAATATAGATAATCCACTAAACACTAAATTTCACATAGATTCACATTCAAAAGAATAACCAATATCAAAGGAATCAATGATATCAAAACTACAATCACCTCCAATATTGAGCTTCCTTTATTGGTCAATACTGAGTAGCAAGATGGCCATGTTTCAAATTACTAAGATAGGGATTCCTATGATGTGATAGATAATAAAATGCTCAAGCTAAATTTTGATCCACTTGAACATATTTTACATCACTTATTTGAGACTACAGGACTTTGTACATATAAGCTAAACTCATTCTTAGAGAATACAACACCAAATCAAGATAAGGGAAAAACATAAATAGTGGATGAGCATGTAAATTCTTTTTATTATACCCATCCCTCTTTTATGAACACTTTGATTTAACCTTACAAAGTTCAAATGTAGGTACGCCATGTGAACAATGTGGATACTTGTCAAAAAAACTCAATAATAGATTATATAGCTTTTAGCAAACTAAGATTTTTTGGATACAATGTTCTCTATGTTACTTGAGAATCACATGATATATTTACCTCCTAATAGGCACATATAAAGTATAAGACTTCTTCCTAAATATGGATTAACATATTTTAACTATCATCATATTAATGGTCATTATATAAGTCAATGTGATGTGTTGAATAGCTAAATTCAAAAATATAAGAGTGAGGGCCGCATACAAATTAGAATCAAGAAGAGAAAAATATAAACTACTTCCAAAAATTCAAATGAAAATAATGTTTCGAAGTGACCAAGGAATGAAGATATAACTATTACTACCAATATTTATGGGGTCTATTATCAACATCTCAAGTTTGATAGGAATAATTGTGATATAATTTTTAACACTACATTTATCTAATAGTTGGGACACAATACAACTAAATTAGCATACTATTCATTGATGCTACAATATCCAAGGTAAATCTACCTAACAATATCATGTGAACCAAAGTTCATCCCCCTTATCATCTGGATATTATATTAGGATCAAAATTTGACATTAAAATTTGGACAACATTGGTTTGTCGAATGGAATATAACACTAAATAATATAAATATATGTATCACCTTTATTGTTAGTGATAGGGAGATTTTATTACACCATGATGGATATGACCACCATTCCCCATTGATGGTTTGTGGAATACCCTCATATATAAACTTCAAGGAGGTGAACATGCATCACTATAAATAAATGGTGAAAAATGATTCAAGTGATCCTACACCTTTTGATGATGAGTACTTCCTCAAGTATTCATCTCACATATTCTAAAAAGAAAAAAATTCAAAAATAAAAACATATTTTCATCATGTACATGTTTTATTATATCCTTTGCATATATATTATTAGTTCCATGTTGGTAGATAACATATCAGTATTTTTTAATATACATGTGTATCACACATATTTTGAGTGTGATACATTCATACATAGATACATGATATGTGCACTTTTAGATGCTAGGCCTTCCATCTACTCATGTCATGTGGACATTGGGGTCATCCACTTATTTGATCATGATACACCCAATTTATATCATTCTAAGGTCACTTTACATTATCATGTTTGATTTTATATACTACACATGCACTTATACTTGATTATATATTTCATAGTGTACTTAATATGCTATGTACTTAATAATTTTTCTAACACATATGATCCATGGACTAATATGTTATGTTTATTATGTTTTTTAACGTTTTCTTTTATGCACATCCTTTAGTGTTTTATTTTGATTGTTTGAGCATTTGAATATGCTCAATTATTTTTGACTTCCCTTGTGAATTTGTTTGCCTCTTTAAAATTTGAATATTTCAATCCTTTTTATATGTTAACATTTGAATATGTCATTACTTTCTTTATGGAAATTTGACTCAGTCATGTCCCTTTGATTGTATAGAATTTTAACATGCCCCTTGCTTTCAGTCTCTTTAAACCATTATCTTTTGACTTATTTTTCTGTGCTCTAGTGTGTGTGATGGATTTCTTGTTGAGATTTTATTGTTATTATCTAGATATTTTCATGATTCACATCATGCATCCTATGACTTGGTGTGATCACATTCCTTTTTATTTAATGATCTATCTATCTATACGTGTTCTTGTTATATTTTAAATGGTTCAAACATATATTATATATCTATCTTATCCTTTTGAGGTAAGGTTACTACCAGTTTCTACTTCCCCTCACCTCCAAATTACGTGCATATTAGTGGTGACATGCTATAGAGCCATGAATTTCACATTTCTTAGTAGATTCAAATTACAATGGGGGTAGGTTTTAAAAACATGTTTTCCATAGTTGTTATATATTTAGACTATAATGGGTGCATGTTTTAGAAACATGTTATCCACATTGTCACTTATATCAATTTTCATAGTTCTCCATATATAGTGGGGGCATGTTATGGTAAACATGTTCTCCATGCTTACACAATTACAAGTTGGACAAAATTCATAGTTATATGATTTAGATACACATTTGTGGTATAATTTATTGCATTGATACCATTTTTATGAAGACTTTTAGCATGAGACATGTCTAAGGTGCATATTTTATGCAATGTCTATCTAATATTACAAAATCAGATCAGATTTTAAATTTCAAACACTTTTATGGACTGTTATAGTTGGAATTTTATAGATTTTATTTAACAAATCTAGAATAATATTTGGTTTTATTTTGGTATTATTCAGGTGATTAAATAACTCAATCTTGATAAGTTTATAAATTAGACTTGACTAAATCAACCAACTTCACTAGATTTATAGTGTGAGTTTACTTGGTTAACTCACAGTCACCAAGTTATAATCATGATTAGGTTGTGTTAGGACCAAACTTTTCACCTTAGGAGAAGGTTGTTCAAACCTCTCCAAATTTGGTAAAACATGGGATTACGCCTAGACCTATGAATTATCTATAACAAGGGTAAACCTATAGATTGAAGGGGTTATCTCCCATTGATAAATCACATAGGTTTACACACTAATATATCACTTGCTAGGAAAAGGTAGATAAACGTACTTTAATAATGTGATTCAACAAATATATTTTTACCACTACTAACCAGCTACATGTGCACTTGTAAATCAAGAAAACTAACCTTACATGCACTACTCTTAATCTGAATCTATCACATAAGTGTTTTAATGTGAAGGTTATGATGGTTGATTAATCTAGGAGTACTAACCAAGGGGTATTAAATGACACTAGAATATATACAAAATCACTCAACTCTTGTACCAAACTCATACACTTCATATGACCTACAAATGAAGCTTTCAAACTACATCTAGGTGTTAGAAAAGGGCATGCCAAGGAAGACAAGTCAATTCACTCTACAAGATAAACTATTATCATATGTACACTAATTATAGTCACTAAAAGAGGTAAACAAGTTACTTATCATTGATCAAAGGCATACAAATTTGTAGTGTTCCACCATACCTAGGTGGAAGATGAAAACTTAGCCAAAAGTGGCTCAATATATAGTACAAGTGTGAGAGAAGAGAAGAGTGTAGGAGAGAGAATGTAGCCAAGTGTCATGTTAGTTAAAAAAAATATAGGCATTAGGTAACTTCATCGATAGTTCATAGATGAAATGTGTTTCTATTCTTCAGATGCTTTAACACTCTAAGTGACATGGGAGTTCAAATGGTTGCTTGACACCTTGACTAGCTTCTTAAACTCCCCTTTGTATTGACATGTTAAAGTAAAAGTGGCCTTATTAATGGTTAGATAATTTTCTTCTACTGATTTTATATACTTTTGACTCCTCTCAAATAATCTCTCTTTCACACATCACCTCTTTCCCATGAAAGGTGTTGAAAAGACTCTTCATCTCCTTAGGCCTATTTTGCATAGGTGTCAAAAATTGGTTTCAATTAATTTAGATCATCATAAATTAATTTATGTCCTATTTGAATCATATAATACATATAAAAATCCATTTTGAGGTCTCAAACTATCCCCAACAAGTCATTCCCTACCAAAATCCCTAATTAGGCATCATTCCTTGTAGCCTTTTTTTTTGTAAAACTACTTTATGTAGATAAAAGTACAAAGGATCCTAAAAATATAAGGGAATATTATAGTAACCTATATCCTATTACATCTCCATGTTTAATTTAATGATCTAAATCCAAGTGTAAGTCTACTTTCTCTACCTATCTCTTCTCCTAATTAGACCTAATTAGGCCTTTAGGCCTAGAAAATGGATTTTGGCTCTAAACTCCTAATCCATGTTGGAAACATATAAGAAGTGTGTGATTAAATTTACCCATTAAAATATGAACCTCCATGTAACTTTAGGATCCTGTAACATTGTGCTTATATCCAAACCATGAAATGGCCAAAAATAAGCGTAAGCTTGTTTAGATTGCCTTGAAAAACGGAGTTTGTTTAGTCACTTAAATGGATTCTTGAGAGAATTTATTGATATAAGGGGATGAAATAAATATTTGGGGACTTCTTAAAATAATTTTAAAGTGTCCATCTCTCTAAAATACCTATAAAACACTAAAAATATACAAAATAGTGCATTTATGGTAATCTATACAATAGTCCATATAACTCAAGTACATGTGGATTATAAACTTGGAGTATAGAATAGTCTCAAAGATATTTTAGGAGAAAAATATTGAATCATGTGTGATTTATAAATCCATCTCTAAAAAATGGTCACTGTTGGGTTTTAATAGAGATTTAAGATCTATTTGGGGTCTTGATGATTATTTATTAAGAACATCCCCTCTCTCTCCTAATGCCAAAATATTGTTGTTAGGGGACCCATATAACACCTCCAATGACCATAAAACCCCATGCATATCCTCATGAAATTTATGAGCAAAATTTAATGACCCTTAGGTTGAAGAACAAATAATCTAAGGGGTCTAAGTAAGAATGAGGTATGTAGGTGTTGTTCCTGAGTTTGGTTTGATTATATAACTAAATGAGGTTTTAGAAACCTCTCCTAACCTATTTAATTAGTTTTATAACTTCAATATTTCATCAAACCTCTCTATACTCTATCTATTCTAGGCCTAGGTTTCCTAAGCCAAACTACCTAAGAGACCCTAATGGATTGTATGTGTCATTTTCTCTTTTTTTAGGAGTTTTGTGACTCATGGAGTGTTTTATAAAGTCTCTTGACATATTATAAATATCCCAATAGTTTATCTCAGATCCAACTCACCTTACTTCACCATTTTTTAGAGTTGATTACCCACTAGGACTGTATAGGGTTAAATAGGGTCATAATGTATTTGTTTCACTTTCAAATGTCTGGGTATCATGAGATGTTTAAATATGTGTTTAGTTATCATTTTAGGGCCACTAAGTCCTCAAATTACAACACTAACTTCACCAATACAATCCTCTTAGGGTTGACTACTTAGTAGGCATGTGTATGGCTCTATACGATTTGTCATCATGATGTTTCAATCTATTTCTTGAATATGATAGTCTAATGGACAAGTGTTAGAATTTTAAATCTCATTCAAGACTCTTTATCTCTTTCAATCCTTTTGGATTAATTTATAGTTCCACAAACAAGCTATTGTCTATAATGAGCAAGAAGGGATAACTATGTTGTGACTAGGTCTTACTAGGATTACATGTGTTTCCATTCTTGTTAGGTATAAGTGATGATGGAAATATTTTCATTACCATAAAATCATATTCAATACTCACTCTCTCTCATACCTCTAATATTTCAAATAGGAAATCATTTTCTATGAGGTAGTAGGCAAAACTATGTATAATATTAGACTTTATGTAGGTGAATGACCCCAGTTTTAGTCCCTTAATTTGTTCCTTTCACTTAGGTATCCTTTACCTTAATATATTGAGATTTTTTATCTCTCCTAAAATAAACCTCAACTCTCCTAAAGAATATGCAACCACTTCTTAGGACTAAATGGGCAACACTATGTATGCTTCTTAACCTATAACCCCTATTTTGATCATTCCCTTTATTTAAAACTCCTTGTCCTCAATGATTAGATAGATTGAGTAATTTTTAAATCCTTTAAATCACATGAAAACCACTACATTAAAGTTTTGATATACCTTAAACATGATACAGTAAACCTATAGGAGACTACAAACTGCGTGTATGCATTTTAGATTGGTCTACCAACTTAGGTTCTTAGAGAACTCTTTCTTGAAACATGGAACTCTTCCAAAACCCATATCATGTTATTTAATTATTTATACCTTCCTCCAACACTTCTAAACTTATTTTTTCATCAAAAATATCTATCGCAAACCAATTTCAAGTTTAGTTGGTTGTAGGTGACCCTTGGGGGTTTGACTACACTTTAGGTCTTCTTATGTATTTTCTTATGATTCTTCAAAATACTAATGGCTATGTCCTATTATGATTGAAATTAATAACCTTTTATCATCAAAAAACTACAAATTATCATTAGTAATATTTAAAACAACCTTCCTCAGTAAGTAGGATTGTGTATTAATTCAGAGTTTGACTATGTTCTTGGTATTGAATTAACCTTTTCAAACTACCATGCCATATTAAAATGTTAAAATATCATCAAAGGTATTTCATAATTTCATTTCAAGTTTAGTATCATATTTAAAGCATATCAAACTCCTACCTACGTGTTCATAGACACATAGTCTATAGGTTTGTTAAGGTGATTGTCTAGTTAGATTTGATTATGTCTTAGTTTGAGTTTTTTCATTTTCAAATCCACCATGGTACTTTTAATAGTGGTCAAGACTTAGGGAAAATATATTTAACTTATGTCAAGTCCATAAGAAAAATTTAAATATCTTCAAACCCCTGTATCTTCTATCTACATAGTTTTAATCTTATAGGTGTATTTTAGGAATAATCAACTTGGTCTTCAACTTCTTGACTATATGTGATTTAAGGTCCTTATCAGTCCATACCATATTAAATCCTTAATCATCACCATACTCCATTTCTAGGCAACCTTCATCCAACATTAACAAGATGATATTCCATTGAATTTTTAGACATATAGTTGATAGGTGATGAGGACTGTAACTTATGTGTTATAGTTTGAAAAGGGGAAAATATAACTAGTATGACTCAAAGATAATTACCTCCATTAAAAAAACATTATATATTAGGGGAAAAACTCTAAATCTCATTTAAAAATGAATTCAAACAGTTTTAACTTAGTCTATTATGCAAGCATAGAGCATAGTCCTAAGAGTGAATGAAGAAATGACCATCCTTAAAACTTGTATGGAATGTTCAATTGATCAATGGATATGAATGGATTAATAAGTGAGTATATTATAATGTATAACCATTAAATTCATAAAATCACATTAAAATTTTAGAAACATAGAAATAAATGACTCACTTCAAACTACTCACAATAGAGACTTGTCATGCCAAAGGACCATCCAAACATGTGACCAAGATGAATGAATGTATGAGAGGTATATAATAGCCTATTACAACTATTTTAAATCATACATGATCTTCAATTTTGTATTTTAGTTTCTCTAAACTTAGCCTATGGGGTTTTGAGCTCCCAAAAAGTATTTTGTGCTCTTAGTGATTGTTTATAAATATAATAGCACAAATATAATGACCAATCTAAAAAATTGGAAGCTCATAGTGTTTAATTTTGTTTTACAAAATCTTATCCCCCAACTCTACATGTATAACCTGTACCATCTTCTTGAATTTGGACTTCACTAGTTTATAAAGGGGATGATGAGAGAGAGATGGAAAAATCTACAACTATATAGCCTATAAATTCTTCCAAATATTTTTCCTAACCTTAAAAATTCCAAAGGATGTTATGGAGATATCTCACTTTAAAATGACTGCCAAAATTCTATACAACTTCTTCTAACTCCTTAATATAACATTGAAATCAAAAATCTAACTTCGTCTTGATTCCTCAGCTAGGTTTGGTAGTTTTATAACTGATAAAAAAATTTGGAAAGTGTGTGGTATGCATTTTATCTTTAGGGTAACTTTGACACACATAGAGTTAGCCAAAAGCTCACCTTTTATGCATATTTAACACCTTTAAGGTAGAAAATGGACCTCAAATCTTCTAAAAAATCATGAAATGTTAGTATAATATATTTAAAAGATAAAATAAAATTAATAAATCCATAATAACATATAAAACACCCTGACCATGTCTTATTTCCTCATGACCCCCATGAGATCACTATATGACCAAAATATGACCTTATCTTAATCTTTCAGAATTTACCATAATAAATGAAAATAAGGTATTTTGGACTCAAATAGGACCTCCTAAATCACCTAAGGTTAAATTTTTTTCTTATGGGGGTCCTATTTTGACCTTGGGGTCAAAATTAGATAACAAGTTACATGGTTGATCTAACCTCAACTGTCAGGTGGTAACTCACCTTTTCTCCAAGGTTGGAGGCATGTATACACATCAAAAATCTGCACACTGTGATTCTAAAGGTCATAATCCTCTTTACCATATTAGGCACCCCTTGGGAGAATCCTCCTTCCAACCCCTAATAAAACCCAACTTATAGTTATTTTTACCTAATGAACCTAGCCTAGCTACCTTTTTACCTTCAGCCACGATCAATGATGGTCACCTTGACTGCCGATGGTTAAGTTACACCACTTGGAATTTTAGCATGCAATCCACATGTAAAACACCACTTTAATTTTATAAAAATATATTCTCAAAATATTTTTATTAAAATTTTCATGTATAATTTATATTTAGATGGCCTATTTACACCTTCACTTCCACCTCTTGCTTGTGCCTATAAGAGAGAGAGGCCTAAGAGGCCAAATCCATCTGCAATTATTATCAAGATCTTTGTGTATCAAGAATATATTTTTGTAGTAAAATCATATTCAAGTTATTTAGTGATCCAATAACCATACCAAGGAGCTAGCTTGCCACCATCTCTCCATCAAGTTCTCCAAATATTGTTATTTTGATAGAATCATGGCCAACTCCTACAATGAGCAATATGTCTCAACCATCCACCCAATCAATTTATATACTTTCTTTTTTGTAGTTATTCCTCCCAATACAAAGAGGATGTATTCATAATCTCATTATTTAATTTATGCACAAATAAGCATGTTTTTCAACCATACCCATATTAAGTTTCTTTTCTCTCTTCCCTCGCACTTAAAGTGAAAATTTACATGAAACATTCTAGCATGCCCAAGATGACCTAGAGTCTTTACTTGTGTTTTTATTTGCATTTATATACCCTTATCTCTATTATTTCTCATAATTAAAATTAAAATTTATTTTGGGCTTAAAATCAACTACATCAATTTCTTGTTTTTAACATTAGTTCACTTTGAATTAAAGCATAGTAATCTTATCGTAGCACCACTTTTTTTGCACACACTAGACAAACCACTTTCATCAATCAAACATAAAAATAAATTTAGATAAGGCCTAGCTAAGATTTCATCACCTAGTAGTCACCTTACCCTTTCTTGAAAATCCTACTTAGAGGTCATTACCAAGGGGAGAAGCAACTCAACCCTCTAGTTGAGTATAAACTCTATATATCAATATGTACTGGCTAAACACCTAACACTCTTTCCACTGCAAGACCATGAAGTGAGAGGGTAGGTGCCAATACCAAGAATGTATTGATTCCAATACATATTGTTTTGACCACCTAAACAACCTAAAACCAACCATAGATTTCTTCTAAGTACTTAATCTATAAGCCAAATTTTATCACACATTTTCATAAACTAAAACATAAGCCAAAAGTAAGATTAAAACTAACCTCTAGGCTTAACGTAATTTATAGTATGTTTCTTTATTTCCTTGATAATTTTCTTATCTTCTTCCTATTTCAATGGTGATTTTATTCTTGTTTTCTCTCCCTCTTTCTTTTATGGTTCTCACTCACCAATAGTGAAGAGACCTAGTAGATCAAAACCCATCACTCAAATCAACCTCTTCTACCTCTTCATCTATGGAGTATGTCTCTGAGGTAGAATATTCACCTCATCTATTGGGAATATTTACTTTTCCTCAAATATATTCCCAAGGAGACATAGAATTTACCCCTTTTTTAGATAATAATCTTGTTTCCCTCTAGCACTACCTTAACACCTCCCCTCACCATGTCCCACTTCTAACTTTTCCTTAGGATCCTCCTTATGATATGCCATCCTACATTATGAGGGGTATCCTTGTTTCCATGGTCACCATCCAACTTTCAACTACCCAGGTATCTTCAACTATTGACCCATTTGATGCCACAATAAAAAACCAACCTATCCAACCAACCACTACACTTATACCTTCTACCCCTACTATTGACTCCTCCACCTTAGGAATAACCCTACCATTAACCCATCATGCTCCACTTATTATTATATTACCTACCACTAGCACTACCAACCTTACCTCTATTATCCCCAACCCATTGGTCAATACCACTTTACCAAGTTTATAGGTATTTATCCCTTCTACGCCACCACCTACTAGCATAAAGGTCACTACATAACCTTTCATTACCAACCCAACAAATATTCATGTCCAATCCATAGGGACTCCTTAATATGTACCCATTGCACCCAATCTAGGATACATCCCTAAACCATAAGGGTATGTACCCACTACTCTACCACCACCATCCACCTATCTTTACATACCACTTACCCAACCTTTAGCATCTACATTTTAAATTGTGATAACCTCTCAACTACCAAACAATTACCAATATGTTACCCAATCTCAACCGTAGTATCCACCTTACAGCCCTCTTGGTCCATCACCTCAAACTAACCTAATGAATATGCTCATGGATAATATGACAAACCTTGATTCATCCACTTCATGGGTTCATAACATCCTATCCTATGATCATATTTGTAATGAACCTATTCATCCCTCTGTCCCTATAAGACCTTACCCTCCTTAATGGGAGATTCTAAAATTTGCCAAATTTTAGAGCAAGGAGGACCCCCAACAACACCTTAGGGATTTTAGACATGCATGTTGCATGATTGCTTATGATGATTCCCTTCTCCTCTAAACCTTCCCCATGTCTTTATCCAGCCTGACACTTGACTAGTATAATACCCTTACTAGGCATTCAATCTTTTCTTTCAACCAACTAGCTCAGGTCTTCTTGGATCAATTTTCCATTAACATTTCCAAGAAGGTCTATATCATTGATCTCTATTCTATAAGATAATTCGATGATGAGTCTATTACGAATTTCATCACCCATTAGAGAAGATTGATTAATTAGCTTTCATACTACATGTCCAAAGCTTTAGAAATTTTGATGAAGCTTTTGCTATGGAACATAAGCTATAAATTTGGGACATAGATGAGGGTAAATTGAAGTTAAAAAAAACTCTACCTTTAAGACCAACAAAACCTCTTCCTCTAAATTAGGCAACCAACCCAACACTACAACCAAGAGCAAGGGAATATTGAATGTAATTATCCTTAAAATCGCCCTTCCACCCAATTCCAATCAACAAAAATTTCCCATTACCTTCAACCAAAACACAAAGAACCCAAACCAAATCAACCAAAAATAGTTCACTCTACTTGGATAATCTTATGCCTCAGTTCTAAATAAACTACTAAAATCTAACCTCATACATCTTCCCCCTATCAAACCTCCTTAGTAGTTTGATTCTTTTGATCTAGTACCTGGTTGGTACAATAAGAATGACTTTTGTGATTTTCATAGGGTAATTATACATGATGTCATTTGATGTGATAATTTCAATAATGTTGTTTAGAGTCTTATCAACAAGGGGGAACTCATGTTGGATAATCCCAATGCCACTCACAATCAAGATCTTGATATATTCAAGAAGCCTTTCCCCAACCATGCCCCTATCAAAACCAAGGACACACAAGTTAAATGTTCTCATGATGCCCACATGGTAAATATGATCCTTGATACGCTTATCAATGGGGAACCTACCATCCAATCTACCTACTTTTCCCCCAATTCACCTATCAAAGTGGTGGAGTCACCTTCCTTTCCTTCAAAGGCCCGAATTGAGGAGGTTATTTTTTCCTTAGCTTATATCATAGAGGATTTAGAATCATCAAACACCCATTTGAATAACCTATCTAAAGAAAGAACCATTCCTAACCCACCATCTCCTCTAACCATAATACAAACCACAACTATGGACATTGTGCCCAAGGGAGCAACTTTATCACAAACACCCCTCATAGAGCAACCACCGAGTCTAAACTTACATCCCTTGCTTGAGGAAATAGATAAGGCTACCAACTCTCCACCTCATCCCATAGGTGTATCCTTGAAAACCACTAGGTGAGATGCTAGACCAATATACAAACCTTTTTCCAAACTTATTTAAAAGTTATGTATGGTCACAAAATAGGACATAGATCAAACCATTTTTTGGCAACACCTAGGGCTCCCTTACATCAACAAACCTAAACCTTACGGTATGCCTTTAACCAACCAACCCACCATTTTTCCATCACCTTTTAAACTAATTAGAACTTCTACCAACCCCTCACCTTTTTAGTCAACCAAAATAGCCACCTCTCTAATAATTACACCACCAACCAAACCTTCCAAAACTCTTGGTGCCTTCCCTACATGAAGCTTGGTTTACCCATCCTTGAAAGTGAAATTAACCCCATCTAAGCCTATACCAAAGCCTCAATCCAAACCAGCTAAAGGGTCAAAACCATTAAAAAAATGCATGACTATGATTCCACCACCCTCTACCTTGCCTTCTATATAAGGGCCTCACCCTCAACTTTGCCTAAAAATCAAGCTTATTCTAACATATGTCATCCATTTCCATTGGTTACACTAGCCCACCTATTATTTGATTCATTTATCCTTCTTAGATTACTAATATCCAAACTATTGACCTCAAATACCCAAACAACCAACATACCCAAACCAAAACCATTGACTAAAAACACCACCTTATGTAAACCTTCTCTCACCAAACCCATTCTTACCAACATGCCCATATTCCCAACCCAAACCATAACCTCTAGATGTTCCCCACCTCTATTAAGATCCTATATGACCATTCTTCAAAGATTATTAAAAACCTCCTACCTCATATTACCTCTTATCAGACCTTTTAATCCTCTTGGTTTGAAGCCAGTTTGGTATAATGAATGTCAAATCTATTCGTATCATAGGACACTTGGGAATGTCACCAAGAATTACAAATCTCTCTAGGCCATTATCAATCAACTCTATTACTAATATGACCTTTTACTAGATTAACTTCCACTGACTCTTCTACCAATGCACCCAATAGTCATTTGCCAACATATTCCTAATCCTCTACTCTCACCTTAGAGTGACAAAGAATCTACCCAACCTCCCATCACACCTTCCCCCTCTGTCCATACCATTAACGTGGTCACATGACCACAAAAAAAGGATAAATGGAAGGCTAAAGTTTCCATTCTATGGACATACCCCCAACTCATCCTAAACCAAACTTGATCTAAACCTCTACATCTTCAACTAAGTCTAGAGTTACCATCTTAGGCACCTCTAAGGCTAACCCCTTTAAATCCATTAGAAGGGTCATTATTAAGAAGCTTCACTAAAATATAGCTAAGATGAGGCTCTAAGAGATCATTTCCACCTCACCCCACCATTATCAAGCCATGATAGAGGCTATGTAAGCTATTGAGGATAGACCAGGTGACTCCCCACTTATAGAGGCCTTTGTAGGTGCTCTCTAACTCTCCGCCCTTGTTACTTTCAAAGAATCAAATATACCCTATATCCACCTTGAGGATCTTGATCCTCATCTCTTTATTAATACCCACATCAACCAAACCTACATCAAATGGGTTATGATCAATGGGGGAGCTAACATCAACATCATCTCTTCTCATGCCTATGACCAACTCAAATTACTAGACAATGTCATGTCCCAAACATCAAATGTGCTTCAATCCTTTAAAAACACCATGACCACTACCTTGGGAACCATTGTCCTCCACATTTAACTTGGACCACACACACTCCCTAAAACTGTCTATGTGGTCAAAGGTGAATTCTAGTATAATGTTCTACTCAGGAGAACTCAGATCTATGATATGGGTTGTATACCTTCTACCCTCCACCATTGTGTCAAATTTTAGAATGAGGGTGAGGTTGTTACCATAAAATATAACCCGAGCCCTTTTTTATAATGAAACACGACCTACTAACCTAATGACATCCTCTTACCTCTAATAAAACCACTCCAAGCATCTATTTCCAGGTCTTTAACCATAGAAAATGAAGCCATTTCTTCTCCTCCCATAGAGGCATATACAAGTTCCTCTTTTATTGTAAACCCATATACCCACCACTGATCCCTTGGAATCTACCTTCTAATGCCTTTCCCTTGGAGAATACCTACCCATTACCCTCGATGCTTTCCCTACTCCTCAAGATTATGGGAAACTCAACCACTAACCAAGTTATGACCCCAACATTAGAGTCACTAATCCCTTGGGGCCTCTAGGATATCAAACCCATTTCATCTATGGGGAAATTGAAAAGATGCTCAATGCCACTACCACTCCTTCTTCCCCATAAGCATTCACCTCTACATTCTCCTACTTGGACAACTTGGACTTTCCTAAAGTATACCTCCATAGGTGTGCCTAAAAAATATTTGGCTTATGATGATATAAGAATGGAACACACACATTGATCTCTATCAAGACTCATAATCCTCATGAGAATCATGGCCTTAGCTTCACTCTAGCCAATAATAAAAAATCCAAACAACCCATCACTACCATTATTGAAGAAAAGAACCCTTATTCAACAACACCCCTCTACCTAAGTATGAGGATGAGGGAAACATCCCACCTAAATTTTTTTCATCAACATGATTATCCTCACCCCCTAACTTATTAAAATAAGGGTCACCCATATCCATCCCTCGTATCCATCCTAAACTGGTTAGAGAAGACTCTCCTACCATTAACATCATCCAGTGTGAGGATGATGATTCTATTCTCACCTACCTTGGTGTACCTAATTATTCCTTCCATAAATTCTTACCTCCCAAAACCTCAACCATGTCAAAATAATCCACTATAGGCACTTCAATAAACCCTTATATTTTAAAATTGGGCTAATATCTCACCCCTAAGGAACTTTCAAACTTCTCCACCTTCCTCTAGGATTGTAGCATCACATTTTCCTAGTCATATACCAACATGCCTAATATTAACCTAACCATTTCCACTCATAACATTATAACCAATCATGATTCCAAGCTTTTTAGATAGAAACTTCAATGAATGCATCCTCACATATCCCTCCTTGTCAAAGAAGAGCTTCAACACCTCATCTCTATCAACTTCATTCAAAACATTGATTATCCCTAATGGGTTTCAAACATCATGAATATCACTAAAACCATAGGGGGACTATATATCTATGTGGACTTTCATGACCTCAACCTTTCCTACCCAAAATATGAATTTACTCTACCTAGCATTGACCAACTTATTGATCTTACAACAAGCTATTATATGTTGTCCCTCATGGATAAATTCTCAAGTTATAATTAAATTTTGATTTCCCCTAAAGATCAACACAAAACTACCTTTATCATCCCATGGGGGAATTTAAGCTATAGGGTCATGCCCTTAAGTCTTAATAATGATAGTGTAACCTACCAACATGCTTTTAAATACATCTTTCATGACCTTATCCACAAAATCATCAAGGATTACATGGATGACATCCCCAAAAAATATAAACTTTTCAAGGATCACTTAGCTATTCTCAAGATTATCTTTGAGAGACTTATACATTACCATGTCTACCTCAATCCCCATAAATGTATTTTTAGGGTCTTATTAGGAAAATTCCTTATATTCATCATTTCCCTTTGGGGAATCAATTTTGATCCAAACAATATCAAATCCATCCTTGAGATGATACCTCCAACCAACCTTAATAACTCCATAATTTATAGGGGAAGCTCCAATCCATTCATTGCTTCATTTCTTAGATCTCATATCAATTTCAACACTTCCATCACCTCTTGAAAAAGGACATCTATTTCAAGTGGAATGTTGATTTTCAAAAGGCCTTTGATTCATTTAAGAGTGTAATTTATATCTCCACCTTTCCTCATACCTCCTATGGATGACTAACCTTTCTACCTTTATATCTCTACCACTGACCATTTCCTAGGGGCAATGCTTGCCCATCGAGATGAAAAATATAAAGAGTAAGTTTTATATTACATAAGCCACACCCTTGTATACTATGAAACTTGTTATACACATACCGAGAAACTATGCTTGGCCCTAGTCTTCATGGCCACTAATTTTTTCCACTACCTTCTTAACCACAAAAAAATTATTGTAACCAATACTAACCTACTCAAGAACATGCACTCAAAGCCATACCAAAACTAGTGTATGACCAAGTTGCTCATGCTTTTAGTCAATTTGGACCTTGAATTCCTTTATTATAAGTCTATTAAGGGTAAAGTCATTGTTGACCAGTTGGATGATGCACCCCTACCAAGAAACCAACCTCTTCCTCTTGAATTTCTTTTGATTCTATCACAATCCTATCTCAAGTATATTTCACCAATCATGTATCCATGTTCTTTGATAGTTCCAAAAGTCATCATGGTGGGGGAGCTAGTATCATCCTTATCCCCCTTATTCATGAACCACTTCCTCTATCTTTTAAACTTGACTTTGCATGTACCAATAATGTGGCCTAATATGAAGCCCTAGTAATAGGTCTCCAACCCACATTAGCCTTGGGATTTAGAATAATCGACATCTCTGGTGACTCCCAACTTGTGGTCAATCAAGTCAATGATATCTACTAGTGTAAAAATTAGATTTTTCAACTATATAGATAATTAGTCACAGAACTCTTGACATAATTTGAACACTATTATTTTCAAACCAGCCCATAATCTACCAACAAGTTTGCCAACACCATGGCTTATCTTTCTTCCCAGATCCCATGAGCATCATTAGACTATAAGATATTAGTCATTATCCATCACCTTACCAAACCTTCCTACATCATGTCAAACACTCCAACCATATTTAATGTGGAGATCTAGCTTGCCCTATGGTATCAATGCACATTCAACTACCTAAACCTTAGAATAGTTTTATCTATCCTCTCTAGGAATGTCCATCGAGCATTTATTCAAAGTACCTCTTATTTTACCATTATCGGAGGCATCCTCTATAAACATGGTTTTGATGGACTCCTATTCTATTACCTTCATGATCCAGAAGCCTCTCACACTATCAAGTAAATACATGATGGTATTGATGGGGGTCACTTTAGTGGACTCACTATGGCTAAGTGCATCCTCTACCTATAACCTTAACCAAGACTATTATTATTATGTGAAAAATTGTGTCGAGTGTTAACAATATGCTAATTTGTATCATGCACCTATCCATAGCCTTCAAGTTTCCACTGACTTTATATTTTTTCACAATGGGGTCTAGACCTTATTAGTGAAATTAATCCCCACTCTTCATAGTGACATCACTCTATCACCACTGCAACTGAATATTTCACCAAATGGGTGGAGGCTATTCCTCTTATCTTGATAAAAGCTGAAAAGATTATTGAATTTATCACCCATCATATCATCTACCACTTTGGTTTTCACCATAAGATCATCACTGACAATGTCAAATATTTCATAAACAACAAAGTTCAAATCCTTTTGATGTATTTGGTATAAAACTTAGTTTTTCATCACCCTATCATCCACAAGTAAATAGATAAATGAAGGCCTCTAACAAAACCCTTAACAACATGTTTACCAAAATGGTCAATACCTGAGGTTAGAATTGGCCCTTGAACATCCCTTTCATCTTATAGGTATATTTTACTATAATCCAAACCCCTACATGTGCTACACCTTTTTCCCTCATGTTTGGAGCCAAAGTTGTCTTGCCTCTCGAGGTCCAAATACACTCTTTTTACATATCTTTATGTGACCTTATTTTAGAAGATGATTTTCATTAAGAGAGTTTAGCCTAACTTGAGCTACTTGATGAGTGTTGTTTGTTCACTCTCTCCCATCTCCATGTTTATCAATAATGAATTAAGTGTGCTTATAACAAACACCTAAAAGTGTGAGAATTCAATAATAGAGATCTTATCCTAAAGGAAAATCAACCTATAACTAATATGGAGAAAATAAATATGTAAAAATATCCTTTCAATTGGATTATACCCTACATCATAACCCATAATTATGGATCAAGATCTTATCATTTGTCCTCTCTCTAAGGCAAACTAAAACCTGAGCCTCACAATGCTTTACATTTATGTCATTTCTATTGTTAAGAAAATATTAGAATCATCATCGGTATAACTTAAGCTTATCCATATAAACCACATTAATCTCCCTCTTATTAGGGGAAACTAACTATATTTGAATCATTTGATTATCCATCACAGTCCTAGCCTAAACTTGAACTATGGGTACCATGGCTCTAACTATGGCATGGTTCTCATGGTACTTCCCATCTCCTCAATATTAGTTCCCATGGTTATTTTCACCTACACCTATTTTCACCTACTAAACCTTCTTTTACCTCTAGTTTTGCCTTCATAAAGGTAATCCCTTGAGCATGTATAAGAAGGTCTATGTCAAGTAAAATTAGACAAAAGTCAAAGTAATATCAAAGTCACAACTAAATCATGGGTCATTATTAGAATTCATAGATTACTCCCTTAATGGAAAACTATTGAAAACTTATCTAATAATGTAAAATGTAAGGTGGACTTCTCCCTTGAAATACAACTATCAAAATCATTTGAACTAGGTACATAAATCTAGACCACTCCCTCAAAGGATGGTTGAGTAAAACACTTATCAAAGATAACAATTTATTGGAAGCTTCTCACATCAATTAGATTCCCCAACCTCAAGTAAAATCAAAATAATAAATGAACCATAAGAAAAATCAAAATCAATAAGAAGCACTAGAATCGGTTCTCTTAAGAATAATATTTTTGGCGAGCCACAATTAGCTTTCCTAAGTAGACTTCCCATATCGATCAATTTATACTTTATATATGAGCATAGACTTACTTATATTATCCTTTTGGAAACCTACATAAAATTCATATTGGTCTCACAAAAGGTTCTAGTTCCACCCATCTTCACTCCATATATCATATGCATAGGATTACAAGCTTACTTGACACAATGTGATCAAGGAACCCATTTACCAACTAGAGCATGCTAATGCAAAGCATTTGAAAGGCTTATGTTTCACTAAGCCAATCCAATTATGGGTTTTATTTTTGTCCTTAACAATGAAGAGGCATCATGTTTATTTTATTATTTCATATAGATGTACCTCTCATGAACCCCCTCACTACCCTCAATATTTAGTTTGTTATCTACTTACTTTATGTACCATATCCACATTTTATATAAATAACAAATATAAAAAAAAGCATCACATTATGATCTATGTCCATGGACCACATCACCTACCTATCTATGATTAAAACACCATGAAATCACATCATATCATGTCATACCATAAACATAATCCTATCCATCTATCATCAAAACATCATTATATCCTAATTTATCCTGAGCATAAAAAAAATCAATGAGAAAAACATCATGAACCATATCATATACCAATCTATCCATTTACCATAACATTACCATAATTCATCTTAAATATATTTCAAACATCACATACCTTGGCTAATGAGTCAAACATCTCATAAAGCATACGTAGGAAACCATAGACCATGAACCATAAGAATAAACATGAGTAACCATATTAAGAATATAAACCATGAACCATAAAAATACATCATATATAACATCATAAACCCTACATCATCATCATAGACATTGTGTCATCATAAATACATGTAAAAATGTGTAAACTCTCTTCCAAAACATGTACATCTCATTGCATCAATGTACAAGCTAGAATCAAAACACTATATAAACACTATCTATCAAAATGGATACATCAAGCTCCTAGAGCACTTAGACCACTACCACTTATACCACTGCTATTCACCCCACTATTACTTGTATATGTACCTATACCCCCTTCTAGTGGTGGTCCTCCTAGGATACCTACCTGGTGACCCATTATAGAGGCCTACTATCCTAGGGTAGCTATAGATGGCCCATCAACCAAACTAGCTCTATACTCCCCATATCACATCACCTATGGAAGTTGATCCAACACCATCACCTCATAATCCTTGAGTTCCTCAATGGTGGCTAAGTATAAAATCTTTAGAACTATGTTTGGTGATCTTCTAGCCATTGGTGTTGGTCCCCCTCCTACTATTATCCTTTGTCTAAAAGCATCTCTCTCTTATGTGACTACCTCAAGGATGTTTGTGCCTAATCTCATTGTGCTATGATACTCACCACTTGACCTTGTAGCATAACAATCTAACCCTATAATGTGGCCACCTATCCCTATATTACATGTATCTAGGCATGTCGTATGGTGATTTCTACTACCACCTAGCCATTGCCCTATATTTGTGCCCCTACTTGGTCTACATTCATGTCCTATTGATCCCCATTGCCCCATCTAAAGTTAGCTACTTTATACTTTAACTAAAACTAGGTTGTGTATCTATTAACAACCCTCACATCATCAATGGGAGCTCTAACTAGTAGCTCCTCATAATCAATCACAACATCCTATGGATATGGCTTAGGAAACATAAACTCTACATCCTCTTTCTTGTATCAAAGAAAGTCAGGTAGGATCCCCTGAACTAGGCCAAACTATCTCTGCAAGTGATCATAAGGGATGAGCTCATCCTTGCTATCCTAATCACCATATATCCATCACTAGGCTTGAATGCCTATGATATGATATCTAATTATTATCCACTAAGGCTACCCAATATATGGTATCTATGTAACATCTTAAACCACAAAATCCTTTAATGCATCCCAAAACCACTCAATATCTCTAGCTCTTCCACCTACCCCTATCATGGCGCCACCTCTCCTCTAATGTAAGAAGCCCACTAGGTAATCATTTGGTATATAACCCTCCATTGGTAGCCCCAAGGGTCTTAGCACTTGAATATGCTCAAATTCCTAGTAGTTAGGTATGAAATCAACACTTATCCTATACCACTTGTATTCTTGGAATCCCTAGAGATCCTAGTATATCTACACTAGTAAAACAAGGGCCCATCCAAATATGATCCTCCTTAATAACATCTCAATTAAAACACGAAGTAGTAGATGTGGAAACTTCCATCTAGCTGAATCAAGTAGTATAAAACTCATCAAATCCATCACCATCATCATGAGTAAGAATATATCCTCATGATCCCTCTAGTATAATGGACCATAACTAAATCCACCTACGTGAAAATGTAAATGAACCTAATCTACACCATATATCAGATCCATGAATTATTCTATCTCATCACTCTCTATGTGGTAGACTAGATCTCCTCAAATTATTAATTGTGTTATGTTATGTACATCTTATGGGAGTATGGTGATCTCTCTAATTGGTAACCAAAAAGTGTTCATCACATAATCCCATCTCTCGATAAGCATGATAATCATCATAGGATCTTGAGGTAGGCGTTGATAGTGTCACATCATACCTAAGTCAATGGCCTTCATGTCTCTACCCTTTAGTAGTCATGACATCTTGAACATCTACAATGATTTTGGGAACATAATACCTAAACCAAATCTACTCATGAGCCTACAAGCACAACATACACGCAACATGCATACTTGGTTTTCCACTAAAATCTAAGTACTAACTTACACATTTATTTTAACCTATTACAATTCACCCCATTACATCTAATCTACATAATTTTTTCCCACACAAACTTATTCCTCTATTTAACCCCCCTTCATATCCTTCTTTGTCAAAACCACACCTATTTTATCCCCCTATACTCCCAACACTTATCATACACCCATTAGCTAAGATCGTCATTGACTTGATAAACAGCTATCCTCAAAAATATATCCCCATCAACTACAATTTATAATCTTAAAATCTTTTCAACAAACTCTTTTAAAATAAATTCTACCCCTTTCTACCCAACCCATCAACTACCAATAGTTCTTAGAACCATCACCGGTCCCTTAGTACCCATCATTCTCCTTAAGCTCAATTAGTGTTGGTTGAGGTGAACAGGTGTCAGTATCTATTTATGCCTAATGGTAGAGGGACTTCAACATTTAACCTCTATCCAACCCCATAAAACCTATAAATTTACATAATTACCCTTTTTAAAATCTTTTTTACCCAATTCCAACCTCATACACCTATGTTTACCCAATCTCTCTACCAATTTTCTTGCTTTATGAAAACCCTAGACCTAGGGAAACAAAATCAAAGTGTATAGACAAACCCCTTTCCCCCTCTATTTCCTACCCATAGATGTTATTCAAACCATAAAATCACCAAGCTATCAATTCAAAATAGCCCCTACCTCATTTTGTGATCATTGGCATGGTCGAATCCCTCATCCCAACACTCAACCACCTCCTCATCTACTCTCCATTGACACGATACTCACTCAGACAAATGAACCTATCCCAACCTTCCACCTAAATAGTACCAATACAAAAATGGAAAAAACACACTATTTACCTAGAGTAAAATGTCAAAAGTCAAATGGTGAAAAATAATTCACCTTTTCACTTTTAACCTTTTATCTTTTTAGGGTTTTTACCATGATCATCAATAGTCAAGGTGATTGACATTGGTTGACCCATGGGGTAACCCCCAACCATTATCAATTAGGGTGACCTTACTTTCCTTATTTAAACTTTCTAAGCATCCCACTTCAGTGCTCAACCTTTTCTCTACCCAGATGGGAAGAATTACATTTGGCCTAAAGTTTTTGTTGGATATTATGTCCATAGAACTATGTAGGTAGTATCTACTTGCTCAGTACATATGGAGCCAGCTCAACCACCCCCTCTGACCAACCCCTTACCTTTTTCCATGTCTACCTTGATGTTGGTCATTTTTGACCCACCTTATTCATGTATTTTGCACTGACTATGCTTAGTACTTTTGATCGTGTAGACCAACCTTGCCTTATTAAATATTCATTCCTTATACCACCTAGTGCACAACTAGATCATTTGTGTCTTTTTAGGATAACTTCCTACCTCAAATACCCATGATGCTTAACCCATTTGTGTTTTCACCAAGAGCACTTCCTACCTTAGATAACCATGGAGACACTAACCCTGCCTAGGAGACTCACAAGTATATCTAAATACCATGCCTAAATGTATTCACACAATACATTGATCACTTGTCTTCTTCACAATGACCCTTATTTTTACCAAAATTGGTAACTTTAGTCTTTATATAATCATGAATATTACACTTAGTCAAATTTTATGCACATCTTTATATTTTAAATGACTAACTATTCTTTTATCACCTAACTCATGACCCACCATCTACCCATGATCAAACCTTGACCTAATTTTGATTTACCTAATAACTCTTAATTTGAGGGGGAATACCTACTCCAATACTTAGGGTAATGAGACCTTTGACCAGTGTTAGTTTTTTTTACAGTTTGTTGATTCAAGCTACATAATACAAAGGGGTAAATGTAGACACTAGAAATCTACACACTACAATTCCAAAGGTCATAATCCTCTTTACCATGTTAGGCCCCCTTTGAGAGCATCCACCTTCCAACCCCTAACTGAACCCAACCTTATTTAGTTTAACCTAACTAAGCTAGCCTAGCCACCTTTTTATGATTAGCCATAATCGTTGATTGTCAGGCTGACTAGCGATGGTCACCTTGAATAGCGATGGTTAATTTTTACCACCTATACTTTTATCATGAAAGCCACATACAAACCACCACTCTAATTTTTATAAAATATATTATCTAAATCTTGTTATGAGCCTTTATATGGACAATTTATATTTATATAGCTTAGTTACACCTTTACTTCCACCTCTTTTTCATGCCTATAAGAGAGAGAGGACTGGGAGGCCAAATCCGTCCATAATTATTATCAATATCTTTGTGTATCTAGAATCTCTTATTGTAGGTCAATCATATTCAATCACTTCAATAATCTAATAGCCATACCAAGGAGCCAACTTGTCACCATCTTTCAATCAAGTTCTTCAAATATCATTATTCTATTAGAATCATGGCCAACTCCTACAATGAGAAATCCATCTCAACCATCCACCCAACTGACTTCTATACTTTCTTGTTTACAGGTCTTCCTCCAAAGACAAATAGGATCTCTTCATAATCTTTTGATCTAATGTGTGCACAAACAAATAGGTTTTTCAACCATACCCCATATTGAGTTTCTTTTGTCTCTTCCCTAGAACTTAAAGTGAAAATTTACATGAAATAACATGTGTCCTCAAATATCTATCTATCTCTCTAGATAAATGTACTTTAAATATTTTGATATTTTTCTTAAACATATCTTTAATGATTCATAATGACGTATATTTTAAAATTTAAAAGGCAAAGTGGTTGTATCAATACATAGGTGTACTCATAAACCTTACTCTCTTTCAATTTTAGTCATTTCAATGATTTAAATTTTAGATTATATGCATTAATTATATATTGTAGTATGCTCTTGATTTTAGGTTAGTCACTAACAAAACACTTAAGTTAGACTCAAGCAATGACAAGGTGTGTTATACACACTAAGGTACACATTTTACTTTAATGTAGAAATTTCATTACTAGATTAAAGGGTGGAAACATAGACATAAATTTTAAATTATATATCACCTATGTATTATACACTTAGAAAATAAATATCATGTATATACCTTCAAATTATAGACCTTTCTTGTTATTGAAATGCTTGCATACACTATCTCTATGTGCCTCATTTAATATCTCTTAATGTTATTTTGATGACACATACCTTATATCTTGCTTAGGATGTTGTAAACCTAGTTATCATCCATCTCTACAAATTCTAGACTTGTACCTATTTTTAGCTACTCAAACACTTGCATCCCAGTCAGATGCCTATGTTAATGCAAGTTTCGCATTCTGATGTAAGTGTCTAATAGCCTAAAGTCTTCTAATTTATAAACAAAATTTATTCCTAGGGTCAACCTAAGTTCTTTAATGTGAGATATTCTTCAAAAGAATTGGTATAAATACAAGATCAATCCTCATTCATTCCTCACCTAGCATAGACTAAATACCTCATAAGTTAATCTACCAAAGGCATTCAATCAATCACTCAATTGAGTAAAGATTCCTTATTTTCTTTTATTTCCATATTAGTCATAGGGAAAACACATCTACATGTCTAAATATTGAAGGATCATCCCATGAGCCTCATTTCCCAAGTTACAAGTTATGTCATTATTATAATTATTTATCACATATTGTATCCTTATGTACACACAAGCCAACATGTAGGGGATAACTACATAATTTTGAGGCCCTCTTCAAAATATTTCTTATGTATCTAGTACTCATTAATAGAGGGATCTTTAGGGTATCTTGGCATGTTCCCACTAACCCATTTTTACCTAGAGCCACTATGAAGATGAATAATTAGGGTTTTCAAATTTGATAGGGAGTGATAGTCCATGACCCAGATTTGAATGCACTAAATTAAAGATGACATAGAATCTAGAAGCATAAAAATGGTCATATCTAGTTTCATGAAGTATTTTATATTAGACATTTACATCTAATCTATATAATAACATTGATTTAACAATCACAAGTCGATGCAAGTGTTTGGAACTATAAAGGTCTAATTTATGAAATTTGGTGATTGATCTAGAATCTATATCTAATCTAATTTTTATGTGTTTTATATCCATATATGTATTAGCATTAGAAACATCTAAGTATCTTATTTTATTTTTATTTAAAATACATAACATAGTTTTATTTTTAATTTGTATCATATATCCGCATAATAAATTTAGTATATGTTTATCTAGTTTTTATAGTTAATTTCCCTAATATAGATCTAGTTTATCAACCTTGTTCCCTAGGCTATCTCTATCCATTTAACCTTAGATTAACTAATATACATTTTAGGTTTAAATAATAAGACAAAAAAAAGATTCATGTAGTGAACACTCAATGACATGTAGAATAGGAGTCATGCATCAAAGGATGTACACATATAACAATCAATGTCACATGAAAGAAGAGTCGTAAATAAAATTACTCACACTATGTAACATTTAAAAATTTAAAAATTCTTAGAATAAGAAAGGTTAGTCTACATAATAAATTCTTGTCATTATTACACATAATAATGTATAATATTTATATAACATAGAAATCTAAATAGTGTATTTAAGAGAAATTCAAGTGTAACAATTGTAAATAGCTCAATGTGATCAATTTAATACTCATATAAATATGTAAGCTATGTAGATGTATAATTATTCCCCCAGTGTAATCATACACCCAATGTAGGAATGGGTAGCCTTTGGGTTTAGTAATCTCCCACATATTTATCTCCATGTTATATGTAACATATATGTCCTTAATCTAACTCACACATAACATGAAACACAAATTCATATAAATATATATATATGTAATATACCATTTTTATGATAAATCATAAACAAGTCATGTAAGTTAGTAATGCATGTCATTCACAACTCCTAGATTTCTATTCTTTTGAGTATTTTATGTTTTTTTAATTTTAGTATTTTTTATATATTTAAATATTTTGGATATTATATATTATGACTTATGTGACACTAACTAAGGAACTCATCAATGAGATATCCATGTATAGATCTTGGATCAATATTTATAAACATCATATTCCATGGGTGAGGATCAACATATATATCAATGTTAGAATAATATAATGACCAAATTTAATGGAATAACCATCATCACTTTCACAATCAACTTGATCATGTATATTGTGTATGTGTGGGTAAGGATGACCTAAAACTATCCTATTTATCTCAATAGACTAGGATTTGATTAATTTTAATAAAATAGAGCATATGCATACTTTCATTATCATGTAAGGATGAATGACATCCATAGATCTAGTAGAAAGTAACTAACAACTCAAATTTCAAGAGAAAAGGGTTCCAAATCCTAAGCCTATGACACAAACATGTAGCTCCCACTAGACATCAATAAAAGTAAATTAGTTTAACTATGGTTTTAAATTTTTGAATAAGATAATTGGTTTTAAATGGGTACAAAGTAAAACTAAATTATGGGTTAAGTTATTTTATTGGGGTAAAGTACAATGGTCAACCAAATGGAGGCCTATGTAGCCTAAGGTAGTTAATGGAAATATAAGCAATCCTATGCCTATAATAGGTTATTTAGTATAAGGAAGAACTTAAGAAAAGATATAAACATACATCCAAAAATCAATAAACAACATATAATATACTAATCAAGCAAAGGAATGAGTATAGGGATAGAAATATTTACCATGTGTTGACCCATCAACACTTTAATCTCCACTTTTTTCTCAAGTGGCATTCTTTAAAAGATGGTTTAGGTTGAAGAACTCAAATTTTTGGATAGAGACCTATATATCCTTAGTAAGTAATTACAATGATCTCTCTTACTAAGCTTCAATGACATTACAAGACAAGACTTTCAAGATAATCTTTTAAACCACTAACTCTCCCAAATACTTCCTTAGGGAAGAATGTGAGCACAAGTAGAGTGTTTGAATGTGATATATATTATTAGTAATGAAATATAGCCCCTATATAATTTATTCCAATACAAAAAACCAGCCCAAAAATCTAAGTTTACAGTAATGTCGACTAGAATAATATGGTATCAACTAGGGTGATACAATAAGAACCTCAAAAATAATACTTAGAATTATAGCACATTGGATAATATAGTACATGAAGGAAAAGGAAATAAATATATAATAATAGACATGTTTATAACATAAGATATATTTAATATATAAAATATGGATAATAAGTATAATGAAGGGAAAGACAAGATGAAACTTGGAGGAGGTCTAATAATAGTTTTGATGGTGTAATAGCATACAATTCCAAATATATCATAATGTACCATGATCCAATCTGAACCCATTCACAATGAAATATTTAAGGCTTACACTCAAGGATATTGATGTGTGGGCAAACCATTGCAAAACAAAGTGTTATTAAATGATAAAACATGAAAACATTAGGTACATACATATGGCATGTAATATAAGTACTCATAATAACTTTTGAATTTTGATGTATTGTTATATTTTTTATGGAGACATATTTGTAGTAAATGTGATAGTTTTTACCCTTAAGAAATGAACCCATGTCAAAATATTATAGATCTTGATAGTAATATCATCAATCACATATTTTATCTTCTATTAAAATGTAAAGCATATTTTTAGAGATTGTCCTTACCACCTATTCAAATCATAGTATGCATTGATATCAAACCTCTCCCATTTTGGTATGATAATAGCATTGCCATATGGTGGATGGATATATATTAAATTATAGATAATAAACCTAGGATTAACTTGTGGGTAGATTTGGATAATATGTAAACTATCAATTTTGTGTGGATAATAGGAAAAATTGATTAGTAGACTTATTTTTAAAATTTTCATCCTCCATGGTATGATAAATATGTAGTTTTATTATTGTGATAATGACTTTATTTTTAATCATATGAATGTGTCATCATAATTCCCAAAAAAATTATCTTATGTCTAATTATTATATGTTAATAATAATATGGTATACCTTTTTATATTATAATTAGTCATGTTCTCTATGATGGGTTATAGGAAAACTAATCGCATGCTTATCAAGTAAAATATGTATTATAGTACTTATTTTATCTTATAAACTAACAATATTTAGTCTAATGTCTAGTTTTGTATCCATGAGCTCTAATTTTTTAAATGAATATTTCATAAATGTTTCATGATAACTTATGATGCATCAAAGAATGTTTTGTGCCTCTTGTTATCTACTAATGTTAGATTTGACAAAGAATTGATTCGATGCAACACTTGTCATTTAATTATGTTTTCATGAACTTATATTTCGAAAAGTATTTCAATTTTTATCCTGATGAGTGTCTATAATTTGTCCCTTTGCATTATATGATTTAGTATCACTCATCATTTTTGAATCATCTTAGTACGCTCTAGATCTAATGGGTGAAAAACATAGATGATAAAAATAGTCATATATGTTAATTATAACTTCATTTTGACCATCATTCATACATATTATTTTATTTTTATTAGATTATAATTATTATATTTAGATAATAAGGGAATATATGGTATCTTCATTTATTATGTGTACATTATTGTGTCTTATTTCCTTATTGTATATAAAGTTGGATTTTTTTGTAATTTTTTCTTGATTCCCCAATTGAACACATAATTTTTGGTGGATTGTGGGATGATTTATGCTAGAGCTATTACATATATTGAATCATGTTTTGTTTAAACTACATCCCTCATTATGTTATTATATTTTGAAATAATTAAGAGATTAATTATCTATAAGACATGTAAAAACATATATTATGGATGAAATTTAAACAATGATGTAAAACATATTTTATAGATTCAATTATATGTATCCATGGTCTACATAAGATTCAATCATAACACAAGTGATATGGAATCACATGGAATGCAATAAATATTTTTTTATGGCCTACTTTGATATCCAAATTAATTTATCCTAGAACAAGATAAGGAACATTTTAAAATCCTTCGATGTTCTAATCTAATTTCTTTATAGAGTCCATAATGGCACATAGTGTTTGTATATATTTGATTTGATTTTAGATATAGATTAAGAAAAATGGGTTTTAAAGGGTCCCATAACCTTTACATATTGATCTAGAGTAAACAGAGAAAAAATTCACAAAAAGGAAAAACTAGAACTAGCATCCCACCATGGAGCCTACAAAAAACACCTAGAAGCTAATTAAAACCCACCATGAAGTATACTAAAAATTAAAAAAAAAAACATAGAATAATTAAAAACTAGATACATTTAACCCACCACACTACCATTCATGGTCATGGGCCTTTAGTATTCATGGTTTTTGAGGTGATCACAAGGTCCTTTTTATTTCCCCCTCCTTATTTTGTGTGTTTCCAATGGTTCAATTGTGTGGACCCTTCATGTTGGATACCTAAAGGGTGTTATTTGGGACCGCCATTCACTCATACATATTTTTATTTTTCTAATGTTAGATCCCCCCTTATGTTTCACTTGAGTTTCTTTATCTCACACAAAATGTATTGACACACACACACAATGTTTGTATAAATGTAATATTACAAATATTATACTAGATCTATTATCTACCAAGTGATATTTTACTCCCTTATTTAAGATTTTTATTTTATTGTATAATGTGATATTTTGATCTATATTATGCTGTATAAGAAATTATCCCTTCTAAAAATATATCATGAATTCACTATTTTTAATGTATTGACTATAGATGAAAAATAGGTAGGTTTTACATCATTTGATATATTAGTGTTATGAAATGTTTCATATATGATATCCATGTCTATGGTTGACCTTTTATGTAGCTATAGTATGGAAATATTGGCTTGGGTATTCTTTAGTTAATCAATGGTATCATACCCTTTAGCCAAATTAGTTGGAAACATGAGAGGTGGATAGGTGATGAGGTAAATTTTGAATACCTTAGTTATTCCATGCATTATGGGGTACCCTATCTCTTCTTTTTATAATAACTTGAATCATGGAATATAATATAATGCTGCGTAAATAATAGGGTTAAGATGGTACCTATCATGACCTTAAGGTATATGGGGAGGAAGAATAAAATGATTCATGCATTCCTTTTAATGTTAAGTGATGATCAAAAGAACTTTAGATTAGATAATTATACAATAGGAGTTACAAACAAGAGTGAAATATTCTTCAATATTAATTTTTGTTTTTTTATTGCACATGAGTTTAACCTATTTCATTACATTATTTTTAAAGATATTAATTTTTTAAGGTAAACAACATTTAATTATTAAAATCATAGATTTAATTATAAATTATAAATTATGTATATCCATTATATCTATTTTTTTATGTGAATAAGGGATATTAAAATTATATTTGAAACACTAATGAAGAAATTTGAAACCCTGAGAGCGTATAATGATAATATGTCTCAAATAAGTAAATATGATTATAAAAGGTAGAGTAAGACTAATTTATTATGTTTTATATTTATATAAATAAATAAGAGGATAGGTTAATTATCTTGTTTTTTTTCCCTATTTTCATCTATGATAGTGTACAGTCAAAAAAATTCCCTAAAATGGATATTGGTAGTTCATATCAAGAGGATGACCATCAAAATACACCTAGAGAGATCTAATAATGCTAAGACAACAATAAAATTTGGTTTGTTTACTTATGATTGGGTATTTTCTTGTTTATGTCAATCTATTCTAATATATATCACTATGACTACTTGTCAAGATGGTTCTTATGTAATTTTAGAGGCTTTATCATGTTTTCAAATACATATTTTTTCATATTTACCCTGAAACCAAAACACTATTTTAAAAGCATGATTTGTCTATAAAAAGGATTTAGACAAGATGGGTTCAAAAACCCAAACCAACCTCCATTAATTGGTTGGGAATTTCTTATGCTATATGTTAAGCATGAGATATACTGAGAGGTGGGGGGTGAATCATTATATCATTTATCTTATAAATCTTTCCCTTTATCACATTCCACTTAATCAAACATTTAAGATATGCAATAAAATTGAAATAATAAACACCACACAAGATAGAGAGAGACACCTGATATAATGTGGAAACCCAATGTGGAAAAAACCATGGAGAACAATCTCAAGTATATGAATGAGCACTAACCCAAACAATATTCAAAAACACCAACTTGTAGGAGAACCAACCCCTTTTCTAAGCCCCAACACAATAATTATTCATGAGAACCAACCCACAGGATCACCAACCCCTTTACTGAGCACCAACATAGCAACAATTTGTGAGCACCAACCCACAAAAGCACCAACCCCTTTGTTGAGCACCAACACAACAACAATTAATGAGAACCAACCCACAAGAACACCAACCCCTTTGTGTATACCACATAACTATCTCTCAATGTTGCTATCTCAAAAAATGATAGTTCATTACAACATCTCTTTCCTCTCTCTCACCTTGATCTTCTAAGCTATATATAATAAATACAAATCATATTCATCTCTCAAAATTGCTCTTCTAAGCTAGATATTACAATATCAAATCAACCTCTATCACACATTAAAAATGGATTCTCAAGCCTTTATTTATAGCTTTCCAAATGACCTTTGGTCTTCCCCCTTTATGACCCTTCAATCCTCATGCAAAATGATGCCAAACTTGTATGACCCTTCATATCCTTGCCTTTGAAAAGTCATGTGGTGACCCTTCATGAGAAAAAATTTCCTTCACTCTTTTTTCCTTATCTTGGTGACTTTTCATATTCCTCAAAGTGTCCCTTCATGAGAAATTGTGCCCTTCCTCTTCTGTCTTCACTTGGTGACTCTTGTAATTCCCCAAGATGACTCTTCATGGGAAAATGCATCCCATCCTTCTTTTGTCTTTACCCCATGGCTCTTTGACTTCTCCATGGGCCCTTCTTTTGTCTTATATGCAACCAAAAATATATTCGTTAATATTAAATAAATATTAACACACATTAGCCAAGATATGTTTATTACAAACATTATTAAATGCAATGGGGCCTTTATCACCAATAATGCTAGACCTTTGACATCAATGACAATATTTCCAACACTATAATCCTGATAAGATGGCTAAAACCAGACATAGTTATTTCACCTAACTATGTGTGTTATAAATACTAATATGATATAATTTATGTAACTTGTGTAGCTTTGACACTTGAAAACATATTATTTTGGAATTTAAATATTATTCATACTTTTATTATTTATTTCTAATTTGAGGGGTATTTCTATTTACATGCTTTAGTGTAGTGACTTAAGTATGTGCATATATGTTTATAAATGCACAAATAGATTTATAGGTTAGTGATAGATTATTTATAAATACTTGATTGATGAGAATAGGCTTAGGATTAATTTTTATATACATGAGATTATTTGGGTAATTTCACTCCATAACCAACATGAAAAATGTTGGGGCCAACCCAAGGGAAGAATTTGATTTCTAAAAATAGTTTTTTACTTAACCTAGGACAAATCCAATAAATTTTGATGTTATTGGTCACTAATATCATATATATATATATATATATAGAATATGGAGAATATAATGATATATAAAACATTGAAAATATTATTAGGATGATAAAATTATTAGGCATACAATCGAAAGAGCTCATGTGTGAATAATAGAAATACAGGATGGTTGGGTCTATAGGTAGATGAATGGTGATGAGATAATGTGAAAATAGTTATGTGTATGAAAACATCATAGATGTTAAGGATTGATCACACCTACCATTATAAAATTTATAATACTAAATTTATGTTTTAAAAGTTATTAATGTCTGTATGTACATTATTTTTAGGAAGATTTTTTTATTTATATCAAAATTTTCTTGAATTTAAACTTTTAAAGAATTACATCATTCTATTGAATGAAATTTAATTATGTTATTTGAGAAAAAATATATGTATTTATAATATTCTAAATAATTATTTGAGATTGTGTTTCACATATGTGGTAACTTGTTCATGTTTTTTTACAATCTGTATTTAGGTATGTTATATCTATTATTTTAGAAGTATATAATTTTAGTTGAATAATACTTCATGTCTAGTATTATAAATTATTCAAACCTAGAAATAGATGAAGTCTTAATTGGTTCATGAGTTTTATATTTTCATGATTATGTTTTATATTATTTTTTATTATTTGGTATAAACAAAATATAACTTTAAACTAATATATATTCTACAATATATGTTTAAATTAAGAAAATATCAATTCAAAATGAAAAGTAATATTGATTTATTATACACACTATAGATATAAATTGACAAACAAGATAGGGTACTTATCTTGTTTTAGTTATGTTCTAGACTATGATAGTGTAAGCTAATCATAAGTGTTCTAAAATGGGTCTATGGTCATCTAATCAGTAAGTGATTGAAAAAAGTACTAGGAGGAATAAAGTAATCCACAACCACCTATGTTAAATGGAGTTATATACCCTCTTACACATTTTTACATATTAAAAGTTATTTATTTTTCTATAGATTTTGAATACGTATAGATAGGTATTTTATGCAATTTCAAAAGCTCATTCACATGCATAGGTTTATATTTTTTCCTTCACATTAAAACCCTAAGTCTAATTTTGATAGTTTGTTCACCTATAAAAAGGATTTAAATAGGATAGGATTAGTTGATGTCAATCAATGAGTGATATATTTTCCTATGTTCCAATATTATGAAAAGGTCTCAAACTTAACATATTTCTCACACTTAACTATGTATCTATTTAATCAATAACATACTAATATGCAGTGTAATCATATGTGGATTTCCATGTATGACAACCTTTGATTTTAACCTTAAAATAATATTTATACTTAGATTTATGATTTTTAATCTATGAATTTTTTAGATTCATATTATTTAGGGCCATGCCTTAAGGATTTGAATATGTTTTCCTTAATGTGCTAGTGAAAATATATATTATTTCTAGATAGTTATATGCTTAAACTTGATATGTTTATATATCTACATTTGTAGGATTTTAAATCCAAAAATACATGTAAAATGTGTGGGATAACCTAAAGGAATATTTTAAATTTTGTAAAATATAATTTGGAGAGTGCAAAGACATGTTTGAATAAGGTAGATGTATTTACTAATAGGACCCATCTAAATGTGGCTAGAGATGTCTATGAAATGAGATATAGTGATCTAGAGAATAATAGGAGACTACTTAAGATGATTTGATATTTAATTAGAGACTAGGGGAATATTTTGGGTATGAAAATAAATTGGGAAGGTTAGGATCATATTACGTGAATGGCTAAGAGAGTTTGTGAGAAAGATTCATTCATGTAAATAATATTCAAGTTATTAAGGTTTAGTTAAAATTGACATATCCAATTTCCTAGTAAAATATTTGTGTATAAATTTATCCCACTTTTATTCTAGTATTGAAATTTATAGATTAAAAGGATAGAGTGATAAATTTGGTACATGAGTGAAATTATGGTGCATGTCTTTAGGTATGTCCTGAGTAATGAGATTTCTCTATGCAAAACTTCCAATGAATAAGGTAGGAATTTATGTCCAGATATGATATAAAAATAAGAAGTAATCATTTAAAATATTTAAAATTAAAAACTTAAGAAATGAATACACCTGTTGGTACGTGAACCATGCTACCTTCTAGATTCGGAAGAGAACATGGTGGTAATTCACTGAGGATATATAGTGTTAAAACTATGTATTGAGAAGAGTATGCCATAAACCTCATTAGAGATGGATAAGTTCTAAGACATTAAGTTGTGGATAACCTCAACCTCACTACTTTTGATAGTTTTCTAATAATTAAACCTAAATAAATTTTAATAAATTTGAGTATGTCTTAGTACACCTAAGTAAGTCTAAGTAGTTTTGAATCATTCAGAACAAAATAATAGTTTTAGTATGAGTATGCTAGAGTAAATTTAAGTAAGTCTATGTAATTATAATGACATAATATTAGTGTTCCTTAATATTAGTATCGGTTTTTATTTTTCCCTATTTTTTAATTATGGAAATTGTATTTCTTGTGCATACATGGAGTTTTCCTACATTTGTGGGATATGCTAGCTTATGTGGAGGTGTGCGACATAGATGTGTCATAGGTGTCATAAGAATTTCATAAGTAACTCCCTTGATGGGACTTACTTCTCTATTCTTAGCACCTTGACACCACATTTCATGGAAGAGTTATAGTCTATTCTTGGGGTGCCTTGTCCACCTTTTGTGGAGGAGTTACTTACGTACTCTCCTATTTGTAGTCCTCATTTTGACCATCTCATGTTAATCAGATTTTGGTTTTCTCCATTTTGTCTTGTGTAATTTATCTTCTTGTGTTATTTTTAAATTGCTTTAGCATCTATGTGGTGTGCACTTGCTTCAACTCATGTGATCATGTCTCCATTACACTCACATTATCTAGATTCTGGCAACAACTCCGATATGGTATCAGATCAAGAAAGGTAATCGTGTGTCTGGTTATGCTTTTAGTTCATTTTTAAATCAAGAGGAGTGGAGTTCTCTTTGTTTTTTTTTATTTTCTAGATTTGATCTAAAATAAAATATATTTATATATATATATATATATATATATATATATATATATATCATTTTTGGTATCATTTTCTTGGGAATCATAGGCATTTGGGTGTCTTGGTTGTCTTCACTTCAGGGGTTGGTTCAGCAGTTAGGTTGGGTGCCATTGTTACGTGCAAGGAGCAAAGGGAGAAGCATCACTTAGCAACAGAGGGAGGCATAACACTCAACAAGCTTCTACACCCCATGCACTCTCAAAAAATAGTCAAATTTTTGCACCAAGCTTCTATCCTTCGAGCATGCCAAGCAGCAACAAGGTGCCTTCAGTTTTGCCAAGCAGGCCGTACGGTGTCCCTTTTTTGACTAGTTTTCTATTTGCAAGGCACCTTCAGCAACAACTTCTGCCAGGTCTACAGTTCATCTTCTTTAGTTATACCATGTCACATTCCTTTCTCCAATAAGGTGCCATTAGTATTTATGGTTTCCAATAGGTTTGTATTTATTTTTTTGTCTTTTCTGAGTTAAATTCTGGACTGTGCTATTTTGGCGCCCCTTCCTTACTTGGCATCCCATGTGGCACCCCTTGGACACTTGGAAATCCTTCATTCTATCTATGTTTCATTATTTTCAGTTAAAAATTGACTTGTGAAACAAAAATTAGCTAATTTGACTAAATATTTAGTTTTTTAGACAGTTTTGTAATTTGGGGGTTTTCATTTAAAACTTGTATCTTCGCCTGTCAAAGACGAAGGGTGAGGCTCAGGTTGGTGGGAGGCTAATTCCACCTTAGAAAAACCTCCTTTGGATTCCTCATTCCATGTCAAATCTAATGAGTGGTTGGAAGGCCACTTTCTCTCTCATAACAAGTATTTTTTTAATGTTTTAGTGCTTTTTTTTGCAAAAACACTAGTTTATGAGAAAATTGAACCTTTAATATCTTACAAATGGTAGCTCAGATTTGGGTGACATTTTTTTCAAAAGTGTTTATAATTCAATTATCCACATCTTAGGAACTTTATTTTTTAAAAATGCACTATTTTATAAATTGCCTAAAATTTGGGTCTCTCGGGAATCATTTTCGGTTGAGTCCGACGTCCTGTTTGCTTTAGTCTTGCACTGATTGCTCTAAGACACATTCTTGGATGAGCCCAAAATATTTTGAGCATGCACTTACATATTTGGGGAGGGACTCAACATTTTTTGGGGGTGTGATTGCTTTTCACAACTTGCAAATCTTTGCTTTCATTCTCCTTTCTGCATAGATTCACAACTTGCAATCAACACAACTTCACCTAAATTTAGATAAAAATGGATTATTTTAAATTTAAACCCATAACACCCTTCAAATATCAAGAATTTAAGGTTAAAATTTTAATCATTCTTAGAAGCAAAGGGTTGTATAAGATCACCATGGGTACTGAAGTAGAACCCAACACTGATGCTGAAAAGGTCAAGTGGTACAACCGTAGTCATGAAGCCTATGAATTAATAAGCTTGTCTATGTCTCTATAACTTCTCTTCCATCTAGAATCCTCCCAGACTCCCAATGACATATGAGATAGCTTAGAAAATTTATTTGGGAAGGTTGATGAGATGAGAGGTCATGAACTCGAAAATGAACTCATAAGTCTAAGTCCTAGTAACTTTGACACCCTACAAGACTTCTTCACTAAGTTTAGGGCCATTATATTTAAATTGAAATAATGTGGGATAGAGAATAAAGATGATCAACTCATTCTATTCTCGTAAAGTTAGGTCTAAGCTATTCAGTCTTTGTCTCCACTTTCCATGCCACAAAAAGTGCCCTTGGCACTATATGGAGAATGCCTTGTTTAGATTCATTCATTGCCAACTTGACTAGGGAGAAAGATAAGCTAATTAAAATGGTCACAATTAATTCTACTCAACCCCAAGCTTTGATATCTAGAAATGGTAAGGATAAGACTTCAACAAAGGAGAAGAAGACAAAGAACAAGGACCAGGAGAAGAAGAAAGAGAACAACAATCCTGCCAAAAACAACATTGAGTCTTCCTTTTCCAATGCTAAACCTAAGAAGGAGAAGGTTAAGTGTGCCTATTGTAAAAATATATGGCATGATGAGCACACATGCATGAAGAAACAAATATATCACCTAACTCATCTTCTAGAGAAGCACAACATAGGTGTTCTAGAGTCCATCAAGCAGAATTCATCTACCCAAGATTCTACCAAGGCAAAAGGCAAGGGTAAGGAGAAAGAAAAGGGAAAGGCCCTTGTAGCAACTATAGCTTCTACAACATCATGGGTCATTTATTTGGGTGCTTCTCACCACATGGGCTCTTCACTAGTTGAGTTTTCATCTTTAGAGCCTTGTAGCATGACTTTAATTTGTTTGGGTGATGACATATCAATTTTCATTATAGAGAGAGTGTTAGTTGAAATGGAAGGAGGAACATTCAATGATGTTCTAAGTGTTCCTTCTCTTTCAACCAATCTCCTATCAGTGTACCAAATCACTCACATTGGTTAAGGCATGAGAGTTGAGTTTTCACCAGATTCAGTGACTATCAGGGAGTTGCATAGTGATAATACAGTGGCGGCGGGTAGGGAAGATCACCAAGAAAGGTTATACACCTCACATTTTGCATCAGATTATTCTCCAATATCATTGTTGACTCATTTAGATGGAGTTAGCAAATTGTGGCATGAGCGGTTTGGCCACCTCAACTACCACTACCTTGAGCAACTTTGCAAACATGACATGGTCATTGGCTTGCCTCGTGTCCAATTCTCAAAAGGACTTTGTGAGGGGTGTCCCCTTGGGAAACATCTCAAAGCAAAATTTGAAAAAGGCAAAGCTTGGAGGCCTTCACAACCTTTGGAGTTAGTCTACAGTGATGTTTCCCCCAGACCCTTTCCTAAACCATCTTTCACAAGGGCCAAGTACATCCTCACTTTCATTGATGATTTCTCTAGGTACACTTGGATATATTTTCTCAAACAAAAGTCTAAAGTGTTTGAAAATTTTCTAGACTTCAAGGCTCTTGTTGAGAAACAGAGTGAGAAATCCATCAAGGCTCTTCAAACTGACAATGGAGGGGAGTATGTCAGCATCAAGTTTTGAGCAGTTTTGCACCACAGAGGGGATTGATTTGCAGCACATAGTCACTTATAGTCCTTCATAGAATGGGGTTGCAGAATGCAAGAATAGGTTCTTGAAAGAGATAGGTAGTTGTATGATTCACTCCAAATCCTTAGCACCACAATACTAGGCCAAAGCCATCAATTGTGCTTGCTACATTCAAAATAGGGTTCTTCACAAAGATTTGAAAGGGATAACACCCTTTGAAGCTTGGCATAAAAGGAAACCTGATGTTGAGCTCCTTAGACTTTTTGGATCCCCAGCCATGGCTTGCATTCTGAAGAAGAAATGCAAAGCTATGGAACATTAGTCCAAGCCTTGCATCTTTGTAGGATATTTGGATGGTATTAAGGGGTATCACCTTATAGATCTAGTCACTCATGAGTTGTTCATCAAGAGAAGTGTCCATTTTTAGGAGAGTCCTAGAGACTCAACACTTGACACTTCTTCGCCCTCATCGGATCTTCTTCTTCATGATGATTCCTCATCAGATTCATATTAGCCACATTAAGTTCTTCAGCCAGAGACATCTTCTTCTTTGAGTTTAGACAATGAGGATAGTGATGTAGAGTCATCCACCTCTAGTTAGTTAGAGGATGAGGTGTTAGCACCTGACTTGCCCACTTCCAGGCCACTTTGGGCTAGATAGACACTTGAAAGTGCTGGCACTTGGGCAGGAGATCCCAAAGATGACAAACATACTAGGGGGTTTTTTAGAGAGATCCACATGCCTTCTTTGCTTTAGTTTTAGATCCATAGACTTTTTGAGAGGCATCTGGGGTACCTGAGTGGAATAGTGATATGGAGAAAGAATATTCTTCCTTAATCAAAAATCACACTTGGGATTTGACTTCACTTCCTAAGGGAAGAAAGATGTTGTTGGATATATCAGACCAAGTTTGTAGTAGATGGGTCAATTGATAAGTACAAGGCACGATTGGTCATCAAGGGTTTCTCACAGGTGGCAAGCATTGACTACTCAGAGACCTTTCCACCTTTGCAAAGATGAATTTTATTTGACTTACCTTGGCTATTACCACAACACATGGCTGGGATGTGCATTAGATGGATGCGAAGAGTGCCTTTCTTCATGGAGACCTAGATGAGGAGATCTACATGGAGCAGTCACCAAGATTTGTTCAAGATTCTTCCTTAGTATGTAGACTTAGGAAATCTATCTATGGCCTCAAACAGGCCCCTTAAGCTTGGTATGCCAAGATGGGTTCCTTCCTTCTCACAACAGGTTTCACTAGGTGCCATTCTGATCCTAATGTCTACTTCTTGTGGTAGGATGATTCACTCTTGATTTTGGTTCTATATGTTGATGACCTTTTGATCACTGGGAGTTCTTCATCAGCTATTATAGTGGCGAAGGCATCTCTCTAAGATAGATTTGACATGACAGACTTGGGGGTTTGTTACACTACTTCCTTAGCATTGAGATCTCATAGTCAGATTTAGGGATTTCTCTTGCATAGCCTAAGTATGCTCTTGGATTATTGGCTCGGTTTCACATGGTTGATTGCAAGCCATCTCTGACTCCCTTTCTATCAAGATTCAATCTTGAGGCTGATTGTTCTTCACCATTGGTTGATGCCACTAGGTATCAACAACTTTTTGGTAGTCTCATCTACTTGACTCACACCAAGCCTAACATATCATATACAATGGGACTTGTCTCTAGATTCATGCAAGAATGTCATGAGTTGCATTGGAAAGTAGCTAAGAGGATCTTACATTACATATAGGGTTCACATAGATATGGGATTCATTACAGATTTGGCATAGAGGTTGACTTGGTTGGATATACAGATTCAGATTGGGCTGGTGATTCACAGACTCACAAGTCCACTTCTAGTTATAGTTTCTCTCTAGGTTTTGGTCCTATCAGTTGGTTTAGCAAGAAGCAGAATGTTATTGCTATATCATCCATAGAGGTAAAGTATAGGGAAGTTGTTAATTTAGCTATTGAAGCTATTTGGCTTGAAGGGATTCTTTTTGAGTTTGGCATTCCTATCAGGCAACCCACCATCATTTATTATGACAACTAGAGTACCATTCAAATTTGTAGGAATCCAATTCAGCACCCATAGGCCAAGGACATAGAGATTCACATGCATTTCATTTGGGAGCTTATTCATAGTTAGGTCATTGACTTGATATTTTTCCAGTCTTCAGAGTAGGTTGCAGACATCTTCACCAAACCTTTCACTGAGAGCAAGTTCATTCATCTATGTGCTCTTCTTGGGGTGCGGTCCACATCTATAGCAACATCATCTTCAGGTGGGCCCACTAGCCTCTTCTTTCTTTTCTATCTCTCTTTTGGGGGGGAGTTTTTTCGTATAGGTTTTCTCCTTTTCTCTATCTTATGGGAGATTGCATTTATACATGGGTACCTCATCAGGCCTAGTTGTTGGGACCCATTTTATATTTCCACACTGCCCACCTAAGCTATGCTTATAGGGGGTATTATTGTAGGTTTTTATTTTTCCCTATTTTTTAATTAAGGAAATTGTATTTATTGTGCATACATGGAGTTTTCCTACATTTGTGGGATAGGCTAGCTTATGTGGAGGTGTGTGTCATAGATGTGTCATAGGTGTCATAAGAATGTCATAATTAACTCCCTCAATGGGAGTTACTTCTCTATTCTTAACACCTTGACACCACCTTTCATGGAGGAGTTACAATCTATTCTTGGGGTGCCTTGTCCACCTTTTGTGGGGGAGTTACGTACTCTCCTATTTGTAGTCCTCACTTTGGGCATCTCATGTTAATCTAGTTTTAGTTTTCTCTATTTTGTCTTGTGGAATTTATCTTCTTGTGTTATTTTCAAATTGCTTTAGCATCTATGTGGTGTGCACTTGCTTCAACTCATGTGATCACGTCTCCATTGCACTCTCATTATCTATATTCTAGCAACAACTCTGATACTTAACACACACACACACACACACACACACACACACACACACACACACACACACACACACACACACACACACACACACACACACACACACACACACCATTTTAAAATTTTCAATTAGAATCCCAATACTAATTGGATATTCTCTTAAGGTCCTTTAAAGTAAAAGCCCATGATTTTATAATTTTTGAAAGCATGAATGCAAAAGATTTTATCTAATGTTTGATAAATTGGAGTGTTTGTCTTGGTTTTGAGTTGTTTTATTAAATGTAATCCATATGTTATAATTATTTATAGGGTGTTTTCAAGATTGGAAATAATTGAAGTTATGCCTACACCATGTTATATGATTTATTATTCACCTTTGGTTTCCTTCAAATTCTTACATATATGGTCTTGCTTATGATTTTATAGTGCTAACTAAGCTAACATGTTGTTGCATTTAGTAGTTTTTTACCAATTTTGTGTCTTAAATAAAATTCTTCACACTTAATCATTTCCCAAACTATTTTGGATCCCATCCTTAACACATAGTAACATTTTTTCACCCTATTCATCAAGATAAAAGGAACAAGTCATCTCAGAAACTTGAAGGTGATTTCAATGCAAAAGTGAGTACAAGAAATATTGGGAAAGAGGAGTAGTGAGAGCCATCCACACATCACCATTCCACTAACTTAGCAGTGAATTTTTTAGGGATCCATATGCAAAAAATCTTGTGTGAATGGATCAGTGAGATATTTCCACTTGTCACCATCCTTCTCACCTGACAACCTGATAGTGATGTTAGTAAAAGGATATGTACATAAGATTTCAAAAATGAAAAAGAGTGATAGTTATCCATCTGTCACCATCATGTTAAACCAAAGGTTACATCACTATAAAAATATATATGAAATACCCAAGGAAGGTGGATTAGCACGATCCTATCATTTATCCTCATCCCACTCACCCAACAACCCTGTGACTGATGCATGGTGTACTAATCTTAAATTTTTTACTAGAGTGACATGATCTTACCACTTATCACCATCTTAACATTCCATGGCTCAAATAAATAAAGTATAAATAGATTATAATTATACCACCAAAAAAATAATGATAGATAGACACATGTCGTATAGAGACACATAAACAAACAAAAAATACACCAAGGTTAAGTTTAAAATAGTAGAAAAGGGACATCTATCATATTATGATGATTAAGCATTAAAAAAATTGCGTAATAATCCACATGTCATTGAAATACTATAGAATTTAATTTTTATTAAATTAAAAAGAAAAGGCTAAAGAGATAATGCTGTTTCTACACTTAATTTACATGTACTAGAGAATTAATTCATTCAATTATCATTTCTAATGCAACCAAAGTAATATATTTGGAATTACCATTTTTAGTCTAATAACATTACCTCTAAGTTATAAATATCATTTTGAACTAAAATCCTAAGTACATACTATGAATTCAAAACTCCATTATGACCAAAAATTAATGAGATTTTCATAGGGCAAGGAGTTTGTAAATAACACTAATGGATTCCTCATATCACCTCCTAATTCCCTCAGCTTACTTAATTATAAGCCTAAAATATTTCACAAACATAAAATTTGATTTAGTAGCTTTGAACCATGAGTTCAAGCATTACTCAAATATTTTGGATATATTCGAAGCCATTAAACCTTACATAGTAGAGGACAATCTTTCCCTCCTCACCTAGATATACAAGGATGACTTATTGGAAATTATGATAGTAAGTCTCCATAACATAAAAAAATAACCAAAGGTAATTCCTTCCATAAACTTACTATTTGATTTATTATTTAATGACAAGATTACTAGAAAAATATTGCATCATAGATTGATAAAAACACTAGTCACATACAATAATGGGAATGCCTTAGATAAGTATTATAGGCTTCCCATGTCAAACATGACACACATATAAGGCATAGTCAACTCATGGCTTCAATATAAATAGGGTTTTAACCCTATTATAAAATTAACCTCATGAATGTGAAATATTTTTCATAGTCATTCTAAGGATTTTGTTAATCTTGTCTAAGGAGTGAGAAGTTGAATATTATATTGGGTAAGGATAATTTCTCTAGATGAAATAATCATCATGGGTGGTGTTTTACCTCTTTGACGTTTTCCCATGGTAACTTTTGTGTTGTGTTAATTGATCTATGTGATATTCTTTGATTACAAATACATCTCTAGATCTTGTGTATGCATTTATATTCCTACATGTATTCTATCATGGTGGTAGAGCTTGACTAAAGTGTTGGTTGATTGGCAAGATCTTGGTGATTATTTAGTGAAAGATCCAGAGCATTTGATAATATAAAATATGTAATTTTTTACTACTTTCTCAGACCTGTAGAGTGTTTTATCACACTATGTGGTGTATGGAATATTTAAAATTCTCATAGAATAATTTCACTACATATTTGATCATCCAAATCTTCGTTGATCATCTTAGATCTTGGTCAAAGCATCTAGTATTCAATTTTTTATGTTTTTTTAATCATCTTGGGTAATTTTACAACCCATATTATGACCCTTTTCCTGAAGAAAAATTTACAAAAATATTTGAAAATCTTATGTAATGGTTTTGGGTGTTTAAAAGTTGTAGTGGTGGATATTTATCAGTAAAAAACTCTATAAAGATCATTTAAAACATGTGTCATTCATTTTTAATTTTTAATTAGTGGTTGGTATGCCAATTTATGGCTTGAGAACATGGAAAAAAATAAAAAATCATGTTTTTGGCATGAAATTGTGTTTTGAAGGTTTTAAATGCTTAGTTTTGTAACTGCAATACCTTGTGCAATTTTTTGCATTTTGAGAAGCTCTAGTTCAACCTATCCAAAACTTCTCTCCTTTATTGATACATATGTATATCCTAATAGATCACAAAAACAATTTATGAACTAAAAATCAAAATTTTAAGTTATATTCTAGTATTTGGGAAGGATTAAAGAAGAATTGCAAAGTTTCATGCCCTTGAGTATTCTATGCAAGCTTCTATGATCTCCCCTGCTTATACAAGAGTGTCATTACTAGCTACATACGTATTTAAATTTTATTAATTTTATTTTTAACATATTTATTAAATAAATTTTATAATAAATATCAAATATTCCTCCAACATAGAAGGTATCCCACCTCTTATTTTACCTTTGTTTTCACCCAAATAAATAATAATTATTTATGCTCCTTTTACAAGCACATAGATATTTATTTATATATTTTTAATTAAAAATCAAATTAAAAATTAAAAATAATATTGTGCATGTAAATCCTTGAACATCTCGTAGATGAGCTATTAGTTGTAATTATGTTAAAACTTGTAATTGGGATAGTCTTATGTTCAAAACCCCCTTAAAATTTTTTTATTGCCCCTAATTTTTTAATTTTGTCAAATTAATTGCATTTTTTTCTTGGTTTGAATGTAAATATTCAGGTGTTCAAAATCATAGTTAAACCTATCGACCTTGTTTCGACACTTGATCTAGTGAAAACCTAGGTAAACATAGATGTGTGACCAGACAATCTTTAGGTTTTGGCACATTCTAGACACATTGAAGTGGTCCATTTTTTTACAGCCTCATTATTATTTGTATAGATTTTTAATAATATTGTCTAAGTGATGTTTTGAGTGTAACTATTTCAACACTTAGATTAGTGCAAATTTAATTCATATTTTTTAGCATTATTTGGCATCTAAATTATGTAATTAAGTATAGTTTCATGTGTTATTCACTTTATTTTTAAAAATAGTTGAAAAATCCATTAAAAATGGGTTATTTTTAATAGTTTTGGTTACATTAGTTTACTTTTATGACATCTGTGATGCCTTTTTTTGTTGAAATCTTTTGCAAGTTTCTTAATTTATATAACATTAAATTGATCAATTATTAAGTGTTTTCAATTGAAATATTTTTTTACTTTCAAATAAAATTAAAATTCAAACTAAAATATATTATTTTTAAGCATTTTTTTACTATCTTGTTTAAAATTAAGCCATGGCTTCACCTCTTTTTTCCTTAGATAAGTCCCAAATACTTAATGAAAATAACTATAATATATAGAAAATTCATGTTAAAGCTGAATTTATATCTTAGAAGTTATGAAAATATTGTCATTGAGACTGATAAATCCCCTTTTAGATGACATGTGACACCTAATATTAATAATGAATTTCTAAAAAAATAATAGGAATCTATGTCCATTATTGTGTGGAGTTTTAAGGATATGAATTCCTTCTCCACATTGGTAATCAGGAGTCTTCTAGTGATGCTTGGAAATTTCTTGAGTCCATGCATGAAGGCACCCACCTTTTAAAGATCATTAAGTCAATCCTTGAATTATTAACTACACCTATGAAGGGTAATTAAAATTCTGTAAATTTTCTTGCTAAAAGTAATAATATTAAATCTCAATTGATGGATTTAATTGTAATTTGATTCAAAATCAATTACTTTATTTTATCATTCAATTAAACATTCATGAAAATTTTATAAATTTCATTTTAATTTTGAATTATAAGTATCAAACTAATGATGATATCCCTTAATTTACCACCTTGAATACTCTCTTGATTAAAGAAGAGAAAGTGATGACCAATTTTGATTATAAGGAGAATGCCAATTAGGTACTTCTCACTCTTAATCCTATTTTTGAGAATAATAAAAACTAGAAATCTAACCCTAATTTTTCCAATGGCTCAAAAAGGAATAATAAATTTGGTAATAAGAATTATAAACCTAAATTTAATGTAAATTTCAAGTTATGTGGTAAGTTTGGTCATAAAAAATAAGCCTTTTATAGAAACAAAGATAGAGTTAATAATCAAAATTATAAAAATAAAAAAGGAAAGAAATATAATCAAAACAAGTAGAAGAATCAAAACCCTAATTATAATAATAATCAATATTTAAATGTTATTGAATTATATGTTGATTTGTTTACTTCAAATTAAAATGAGTGGATCTTAGATAGCAGTGCATCTCAACATATGACATGATTATCTAATACTTTTTTATGATTCTAGATATATCTTTGAAAGAATTTACTTAGGAGATAATTTATTTTTAGAAGTAGCTAAACATGAAAAAAAAGTTTTGAAATGTTGTTATTAATGATGTTTTATTTGTATCTAATCTTAAAAATAATTTACTATCTTGTTCTCAAATTACAAATGATAATTTCATTGTAACATCATTTTAAAATAGTTGTTCCATTAGTTATCAATTTTATTCCTTGATTGCTGAAGGTGTTTAAAAAATTGGTGTATATATATTTTCTCCTTCTGCATGTTTAATTTTATCACATAATAAGAATGAATCATAGTTATGGCATGAAATATTAGGACATGTTAATTTTATAGGTTTACATGTAATGTCTATGAACAATCTTACTGTTGGACTTCCTTCTATCCCTTCTCATCATGAAACTTGTGAGGGTTGTTTACATGGTAACTAACATACTAACCCCTTTCAGAAGAATCATGATGTGAATTCCTACCATCCTTTATAGTTAATTCATAGTGATGTTTTAAGACATCTTGAATTTGTATCTCTTAATGTTATTTTTATAATATTACTTTTATTGATGATTATAATATAATTATCTTGTCTTATTTCATTAGAAAGAAATATGATATTTTTTCAAAGTTTAAAGAAATTAAAGATTATGTTGAAAATGCATCTAATTTTTCTATTAAGGGATTAAAAATTGATAATGGTGGTGAATATGTTAGTAAATAATTTGATAATTTTTGTATTAGTTATGGTATTCAAATGGAATTAACAACTCCCTATTCCCCTTAGAAAAATGATATTGTTGAAAGGAAAAATTGTATCATCATATAAATGGCTAGAATAATGTTGTAATCAATAAATGTTCATATGTTCTTATGTGCCAAAGCCATGAATATTATTATTCATATTTTGAATATAATACCTACCAAATCCTTGCATATTTCTACCCGTTTATAAATGTGGTCTAACAAGAAACCTAGTGTGGCTCATCTTAGGATCTTTGGTAGTTATTCTTCTATCTAGGTTCCTAAAGTTAAGAGAAAGAAGCTTGATCATGCTTCTTATTCTTACATTTTTATAGGTTATGAAGGTAAGACAAAGGTTTAAGAGTGTATTATCCCTCTAAAAAATAAATCATTGATAATTTAAGAATTTTCTTGTTCTTAAAATATTATTTTGTGAGCCCTTTATGGATCCTCTTCAGTATTATTATGTTGATGAACTTGACTCTCATGTTTTTCCTTGTGATGAAATGGATGCCCTTGAAGAAGTTGATCTAGTTATGGATAACTTAGAGTCTGAGGAAACCCCTGAGTTTTGAATTCAAGATAAAAGATCTAAATGGTTAGAATCCCTAATTCAATATTTTAATGGGATAATCTTAATTAATTAACTAGAAGTCAACATTGATATCATGTTTTAATGATTATGTATGAATGTGAACCTCAATCCTTTAATGAAGCCACTCAAGATGATATATGGAATGTTTTTGTATAAGTTTAAAATAATGTATTAATTAAAAATTAGACTTGGGATCTTGTCTTTCCTTTGCCCAAAATCCATATTGTTATTTTTAGTTGGCTTTATAAGATCAAATATAATTCGATTGATAAAATTGACAAGTTTAAAACTAGATCAGTTGCTCATGGGTTTACTCAAAAACCTAGGATTGACTATGTTGAATCCTTTTCTAATATAACAAAAATGGGTTTTTTTAGACTTCTTATTGCTCTTTCAACCCAAAATAGTTGGGTTTTTTGCCAAATGGATGTTAATAAAGCATTTATAAATGGTAATTTAGAAGAAATATACATGACTCATCTTAAATTTTTCATTGACCCTAATAGAGAACATTATGTATAAAAATTAAATAAATCTTTGTATTGTTTAAGATAAGCTCCTCAAACTTGATATTCTAAAATTACTTATTTTGTCAAAGAATTAGGTTTTTATATTTTTTATTTAGATAATGATCTCTTTTAAAGTTGAAAATGGTCATTTGATTCTAATTGTATTATATGTTGATGATTTATTAATTATTGGTGATCTAAATATTTTAATTCATAAATATAATGACAAACTAAGTCAAATGTTTGAAATGAATAATTTAATAATTCTACATTATTTTCTAGGAATTGCTATATTTTAAGATAAAAAATTAATTATTGTATCACAATCTTAGTATGAACATAATATTATTGTTAAGTTTAACATGCTTGATTGTAAATATACCTCTAATATTATTTATTTTGATATTAAAATTGATCCTAAACCTGCATGTCAGAAAGCTAACCCTACTTTATATAGATAGCTTATTGGAAGTTTGATTTATCTAACCATTACTAAGCCAGATATTTTATATGATATTAGTATTGCTTCTAGATTTATGTAGGATCCTTATTTGGATCATTGAAAATTAGAAAAGAGAATACATAGGTATATCAAAGCAAATGTAAACTATGGTTTATTTTATTCATCCATTAATAATGCTAATTTATATGGTTATTTTGATGTTGACCATGTTGGTGATACTTTATATCATAAATCTACTTATGGATATGTGTTTAAGTTTAGTACAAGTGATATCACTTGGAGAAACCTATTGTCTCTATCTCTTCTATAGAATCAGATTACAAAAGTGTTATGGAAGCTTCTAAAGAATCCATGTCGCTATGAAGGATATTGGGAGAATATTTGGATGTTTCTTAGAGTACTATCTTTCATTTTTATAACCAAAGTTATATAGCTCTAGGAGAAAATATAGTACAACACCAAAGAACTAAAAAAATTAAATTTCATGTGTATTTCATCCTATATAAAGTACTCAATGGTGATATTAATCTATAATTTTTTTCTATAGATGAACAAGTGGCATATATATTCAAAAAACCCCTTGGTGATACCAAATTTTATCAGTTTCATAGAATTTTGGGCCTATCAAAGTTGCCATTGAGAGGGAGTGTGCATGACAATGCCAATTCCTAAGGGCCATATATTTCTTCTTCTTATCTATACCTATACTTAATTGTAAATAATTTTAAACTTCATATGGAAGTTATGTAATTGTAAACTTTGTGTGGAAGTTTTACTTTTGTACCAAAGACAGAAAAACATACTTTGTAATGGATTTCCTTATATTATAAAAGGATCTAAATATATTTAGATGATTATTTTATATAAATTATGAGATTTATTCACGTGATCATGACATACTAAACTTACTTTTGAATAGTTTATATATTATAATTCTTTTTATTTCAAAAGGTGATGTTTGGCATGATGAAGGTTTTTGAATCCTTCATTTGTGTTCATAGTATAATTAATTTTTTAAAGGTGACTACAAAATTCATCCCCACTTAGAATTAAGGGAGAGTGTTATAAAAATCTATTCTAAGTGGTCATATATGTCCCTTAGACTTGGTAACTAATAAATAATAAATAATATATTATTTATTAACTCGAGGCATAAGCATCGAATAAATAAATAATCATATTATAGTTGTTTATTATTTATCAAATATTAATAGTTAGATTTTATTGGGATGAATGGACTTGTTATTTTTACAATGGTCACCTCTATTGGGTTTTTAATATAAATAATGTTTTACCCCTATTGGAAAATTAACCTCATGAATATGAAATATTTCGTATATTCATTCTACAGATTTTGTGAAGCTTGTCTGAGAAGGAGTGAGAAGTTAAAGATTATACTAGGTACGGAGAAGTTTCTATAGTTATGAAATAATCATCATTGATGGTTTTTTACTTATTTGAGGTTTTCCGAAGGTAACTTATGTGTTGTGTCAATTTATCTATTTTATATTCTTTACTTACAACTACATATCTATATCTTGTGTATGCATTTATATTCCTACATGGATTATATCAAGTGAAAAAAGAACCAGTTGAGATTCCTAAAGAAGGGGGATATATAAGGAAAGGGGAAATAAAAACATACCATATTGAGTTATATGATAGTGATGAAGAAAAAAATAATATTTCCAATTAATTAGACTAGATATATGGAATAGAGACAAAAAAATCATAGTCTATAAGTGAGATAACTAAATCTAACCTAGAGGATGAATGGTTATCTGAGAATAATAATCAATTAGACAGAATAAAATTAATAGATAAATAAAAATAATTAATTAAATTATATAGTAAATAAAGTGATATTGGATTAGTATCAGATAATTAAAGAGATGTATAAGGAGAGGTGAGATCAAAATTACAAACTATAGATCATGGGCCACACACAAGTACACCTCCAAGCTCTCCACCTCAATAAATTACAAAAATATCACTTTGAATAATCCTCCTATGACTGTAAGTCATATAATCACATATTAATTGACTTATTATTTAGTATCTACAATTACTACTAGTAAAAATGGTTCTTTACTTTTTTTGCATTCATTGATCTCAATAACCTAACATTAGACTACTTTATATCACCAACTTTGCCCATTTTTCAAAACATAGATTAGCCTAATAATATAATTGTCATTTCCACCATAACCATGAATTTTTGGGTCCCTTAAATTTCTATTACCAAATATTTGAAAAAAAAAAATGAATACCTCACTGACCTATTCATTTTTGGGTAGAACCAGTCCTTAAACCCCTAAGCCTAACACAAAAGTGAATTTTGAAAAATCAATGTCTACTTCCACTTTTTCCACATTAGATACTCCTACTAATATGACCTCCAAAATAGATTTTATTTATTTTTATCTCACTAGTTATACTACCTAGTGGTTTCTATCAACAAATAGGTTGGAAAGGTTACATTTATCATAGATACACTAGTTCATAAGTAAACTACTACCTAGAGGAAGGTCATTCCTCCTTTTATTACAATGGGGAAATCATCTCCAAGAGATATGATGACTCCTTCACCATCACCTATAGTTACTCAAACAGGTGAGTTAGTTTAACTAACATAGGGATCACAACCAAGCCCATTGGGACTAATATACTCAACCATCATAAAATAGAGTAACAAGATATCCTAAATTTCTCCGTATGGATCAAGAAACTACAGTAGGAAGAAGAGATAGGCAGATATGATTTTTTAATATATGAATAACACATATTAATGTTACGCTTTGATAGCAAAATAAACACCTTGAGAAAGGTCAAGAGGAAGACAATGATTGTTGAGGGTCAGCAAGTAGATCTATAATAAAGAGAAGACATATAATTTCTCACCAAGAGAAGGAAGATAAGACCTTAAGACATTCATAGGATTAGAGAGTATCCTTATAGTTTTTGGATATAATTTGGGGAGGTATATAGGATATATTAATTTTTTTTTACTATTCTATTCATAGGTAATCAAAGCTAAGCATGATTCAATATCCCAAGGAGGTTTTAGATCATCTACAAGAGGTGGGTAGAAAATTACTTGACACAATTGGCTCAATAAGGTATAAAAAGGAAATTTCTCAACCTAAGTGTGGATATGTTCTCAAATTATTTTAAAAATTATACAAGTAACTAAAAATAGGGATTATACCCACTTAAATGTAATAACTACAACTGAAGTAGCATGGGCACAACACTAGATAACTACAAAGAGAGATAGCCTATTAGAATGGCATTAGGGGAAGTAGACCTTAGTGTAGAAATTTTGAAATCAAGAAGGATACATGATCTCCATTTTGATTTAATTTAGATTGGCTCATGTAATAACTCCATAGGGGTAATTGGTGACAAATCCTTTTTTTGAAAATCTCTTGTGGTTAGCATTGGAAACTTTTAGAGTAGAGATCAAAGGAATGGTCTACATGAATACAAATGAAATAATGTAATTCGCATATTTATAAAGGTAAAATATCATTGCAACTAAATCATTACATGATGAAGTTAAAGATACATTGGAATTAGTAGGGAACTAATGAACATGATTCCTCAATTATTAAATAAATATTTGCTTTACTTTGAGACTATAGAAACTAAATTTCAAGTAAGTCATGATCTCTATCTCTAGATAGAGGAATAAAATCATGAAAATATAATATAAAAAGTACATTTATCTCCTAATCATATATATCATCTTCTAAAATACACATTGGTGAACATGAATATTAGGCCCACTCATGTCCCTCTTCCAATTTCAACATAGAGTTCAATTGAAGTTCCACTGGCCCATGCATCTACTTCAAGTTGATCTATAGTCTCAATGTTTTTTCCATCTAAAAATTTGATTTTAAATTTATTTTCTTCCAAATCATCTTCCTTTTCAGTTATTCTATAGTTATAATTCTTCCAATGGTGCCACATCATCACTAGCTAATTGTACTTATGTAGTTTCATGTTCTAATTGAGTTGGAATTCTAGTTCCTAACCTAGGTACATTGCATGTATATATTATATTTTGAGGTGAGGAATTATATTTTAATCAATTAATGTTGTTCATGCATACTTTACATGAAATTAACATATAATTATATTTTGAGACTTGTACTCTTATAATTCGCTTGAGAGATGAGGCCCTCCCCATCCCAAACCTATATATATATATATATATATATATATCCTCCTTTTCTAAATAGAGGAGATTTTTTGGCTATTAAAATTAATAATTTTTTTGAATAAGTTATGATAATTTTATTTTGATGTGAAAATATTGATCTTTATCTAGTTATGTGGACTATGTGGGATATGCTATCATTATAGTATCTTAGTTATTTTATTGTTCATGACTTATATTTTCAAATATAGTTATTCACTTTAAGTTATAACCAATTTGAATTACTTTTTCATGTTAGTTATAATCCCCCTTGTAGATATGCAATAATAATCTAATAAATGTGGAAACCTTTAATTTTGCATGTTTGAGTTTATTGTGTTTTATTTCACTTTGACACCTAACTATTTTTGAGTGTTGGTGTGTTATATTAGCTTGAATCAAACATTGGTATTTTTATTTATTGTCCAAACTTAGGTAAAGTATTGGTCTTGAAGAGTTTTCATCTTGTGTGGTCCACAAGCCTCTTTTCTCCCCTTCATTTCCATATTTTTTATTTTATTTGATAATCTAACCATATTAAAACCATCATACTTCAACCACTCCTAGTATATTCATATTCATCCATATCCAACCCATCTATGTTAAACAATATGTATCACTTACCGCTATTCCACCAATAGGTTGTTATAAAACTAAATACTCTACAATTCATGCCCTAATGTGGAATATTTTCACCAATCTTAAAAAATTATAGGATAAATCATAAAGGTATCTATGGTGTGTATAAAACCAAAATTAGTAGGCACTTAATATAGTTCCAGAAGGAGGGACTAGACCTCTACCTCTATCTTACTAAAAAGAATCACTTGAGTTGAAATAGAACCACCTATAAGACTAACAAGTTCTACCTCATCCAATAACTTGATATTACCACCTTTAGATATCCATAGAAAAGTTAGGATGATAAAGGAGTTAGGAGAGAATGCTGATCCCAATGATCCTCTCTAGGTAGATAACCTAGATTGCCATTACTCCTAATGGCCTAACAATAATTACCTCCTAGGATCCAACCTAGATAATAGGTCTTTGTATCAATGTTTTTGGATCTATCCATTCTTTACCAAAAAACCCTAAGAAATATATGCCTTCCTTTTCTCCCTTAGGAGGAAGGATTGCAAGAGAACATATCAAGGCTTTCCTTGAATGTAACCCATGAAGATATAGCTTACAAACCATTTCCATTCACCTTGAAATATAAAACCTATGACTAGTTTCTAAATATCTTCAAGGGTTCTATTACATCTTGGACCCATTACCAATATACCTTTTTATGAACATTTTACCAGTATGGAGTGAGATCCCAAAGAGCCAATTTGTGCCTTTAATGCTATATTTCAAAATATGTATATCAAGATTGAAACCACTTACCAACGTAAATAGGTGTTATCTCTTATCTCTTAAAATGTGTAAAAACACCATAGACCCTATGACTATGATTTTCCTCTGTAGAGTATAAAATGTCGGTACACTACCTTTAACTTATGTCGAAGCTATTAAGATAGATAAGAAATTGAATATTCAGTTGTAGTCCTTGGACCCACTCAATTTTAGTCTTATTTTTTAGGATTTTAGTCTAATTCTAAATGTCAACTATAATATTGTATCCCAAAACCAAACCCAAGTTTACACCCTAGTGCCTTTAATCCAAGTTCCACCTAATAAACACCTATGTTTCTTGAACAATTCTAGCCCTAACTAAAAAACCAAAATTAGTAATTAATACCAATTAATATTTCCACAGAATAAGGTACCAATTCTAATTCTCCAAAAAATAGAATTGGAATCAATTTAAAGAATGGCTCAAAACTTCAGCAATGAGTTTCTTAACATGTAAAAATACATGGGGAATATTGGAGGATAGAAAATTAATGATAACTTTAGATTCCATATGTATAATAGGTCTAGATAAAATAAAAAATAACATGTTGTATCTAACATGGGACTAGATATGAACATCTTGGAACCATCCCTTCCTAATTGGTGTCATGTGCATAACACTACACAACATGGTGAGCTATACTACATTAAGTTTTGAAAAGCCTTTGAAATATTTCAAATAGATATGGACATGCAAGAAGGTTCTACAAATCAAGAAGAACCATCTAGATCTACTAGTTTAGGGCATCTAAGCACCACCAATGTATTTGATACCTATGATTATCCATTTCTATAAGAAGAAAAAAATGAACTAGAGGACAACATAAAAAATATCCATTCTTTCCATTAGTATCATCAAGAAAGGAATAATTACAATCTAAGAAATAAATAGCCTATGACTACTTAAACACCTCTAAATAATAGTGACACTACCCCTATAGATCTAATGGTTAATAATAATCCACCTTATCCAAATAGAGATGAATAGTTACATGCTATAGAACTGCCTAATAAAAGAGGGTACAACATTGTCAAAGATATAAATAAAATCAAGGCTAACATTAGCCTACATGAGTTGAACTAGATCACTAAGAAAAGAAAACTTCTACTGAAGGATCTGATTGGGAGAACATATAACAAATTAAAGATTTCACATATAAATGTGATGGTGTAAAAACATAAGACATAAGTACCACCTTTCCTATTGATAGTCAAAAGAATGTATATAAATACTTGGTTGAATTTAGAGCATCAACCAACATGATGTCAATAGTTGCCTACCATAATTTAGGCTTAACTCCTAACAAGTTAAAGAGAATGGTCCTTCAATTTGAAAATTATTTAGTCTCATGTGTCAAATAACTAAAAAATATGCACATCCAAATGGCATATAAACCATGTGTGCAACAAAAAATTGACATCTTAGTCATTGACAATCTAGAGGCTTGTGGTCGATTGCTAAGTTGTGATTGGTCAAAAACACTAAATGGGTACATGGATACCAACTTCTCACACATGTGGCTACCCTAGAAAGGAATACCCAACAAAAATATAAGTGTATTATGGGCTGAAGATGAAACATCTAATATTTGAATACAATACCACCAACAAGAAAATGGACTTCGTATATTCACATATAGGTGTGTTAACATAAAACATGAGCCTCGTGAAAATTAATTTTAAGGTCTTTCTTAGTTATGGACTATATATTTTGATGGAGCCTAATCAAAACAAGGTTCTAGGATTGGCATGTCCTCACATATCCAAAAAATAAATAGTACATAACTACTTATAGGTTTTAGTTTCCTTGTACCAATAATATAATTGAGTATGAATCTCTAATTCTAGGCCTAAAATTTGCATTAAAGCACAATGTCAAGTACCTACAAATGTTCAATGACTCTAAGTTGGTTTTTAACTAGATTAGCAACAAATAATGGTTTTAACTTACTTATATAAATAGTATAAGTGCTGAGCTTGGGACTTGTTTAAATCCTTTGAAGCATTTATTATCAAATCCATCCCAAGAGATAGTAACCAAACAATATATTAATTAGCAGCCTCATCAATTAATCTAAAACCACTTTAGGAGTAAAAAATCATAAATTCTCAGTGGAGATGGTTTCATGCACTTCTATCCTAGATAACATATATAACTTCTAAGTGTTTAAGGATGATTAGTATATTGTGTAATTACTGAATAATTTTGGAACCTTTAAATCTTATATAATAGATGAAGGATATGTTGATTTGATGCAAATTGAGGACATGGGAGAAGATGGTGTTATAAAAATAAAATATAATTGCATCCATTTAAGCATGGTCTCTTTATAATTAAAATTTTATGTGTATCATCAGGCTCAAAATTAGAAACATCTCAAATCCATTAAGTTTGATTTCATCAAAGAGAACCTAGGAACTAGTCAATATCCTCAATTAATGAATGCAAATTTAGTTGCATTAAAAAGAAAATATTGAATAGGTTTCTTGTGGAATACAAATATTTCATTTCATGGACATATCATGACTTGAAGGTATTTAATCCTAGTTTGACCACTCATGCCATTCCCTTGAAGTTAGATTATATGCCTTTTAGGTATATATAGAGGCCATTAAATCCAATCCTAGAACCTCTCATACAAACTAAAGTATAGAAGTTACTATATTATAAAAGTATTTTCCCAATTAAGCACTTGACTTGGGTATCCAATATTATACCAGTCAAAAAGAAGAATGGAGAAATCAAACTCTTTGTTGATTTCATAACCTTGAATATAACATGATAAAAAGACAAACACCCTTTACCCTCTTTATAGAAGGTGATTCATATGGTAAGTGGATCTAATATTATGTCTTTCTTGGATGGATTATCAAGCTAAAACCAAGTATTGGTTGAAATAGAAGACAAGATGAAAATTGCCTTCACCACCAAGTTGAGAACTTTTACATATAAAAGGATGTCATTTGGCCTAATTAATGTAGGATCTAACTTTCAAAGAGAAATGGATTTTTCCTTTCAAGTATTATGGGGAAGTGTATCATCATCTACATGGATGACCTTAATGTGTTTCCAAAAGAAATATTTTATCATATAGAACATCTACAAAAGTTCTTCGATGGATGCAAAAGATATGGTGTCACTCTAAATCTAAAGAAAAACATCTTTGGAGTTATTAAAGGAAATATCTTGTGTCATATTATCACCAAATATGAGTTATCCATCGATCTATAAAGGGTTTAGGCCATTTCTAAGTTGACCTCACCTAACAACAAAAAAGAGCTGAAATATTTCTTTGGAAATATTAATTTTGTAAGGAAATTTATTTTTGATTTTGTAGAGATTTTCAAGTAATTAAATTCTATGTTAAAAAAAGATGCTAAGAGAAAGTGGACAATATAATCCAAGAAAGCCTTTTAAGACATCAAGACTGCAATTACTTAGGATCCAGTTCTAATTAATCCAAAATTCAATAAATATTTCTATATTTATTCATTCACCTCAAAAAATAATATTGTTATGTCACTTACATAAAAGGTGGAAGATAAAAAAGCATCCCATTCTTTCATGATCAACAATTTGAAGGATTTAGAATTGAAATACCTCATGATTGATAAAAAAATATATGCCTTGATTAAAGCTATCAAAAAATTCAAGCACTATATTCTTTGAAATAAAACATAAACCATCAGCCCAAATCCTATTGTTAAGCTCAAACTTGGTCAAAATGAGCTGGGTGAATGCAGGGGAAAGTGGATGGCCAAACATCAAGAGTTTGACCTTCAGATTAGACCAAATAAAATGGTAAGAGGATAGGTAATCATACAGTTGATGACTAAAACTAATCTACGTATCCACACTGAGTATATTAACAAGGCTTAGGTAGCTCATGGAGAATGGTACTTATATATCACCCACTACTTATTTATAGGTACATGTCCTTCATAATTAAATAAAGAGTATAATCAAGCCCTCATGATCAAATTAGCTCACTACATGATCAATAAAGGATTCATATATAAATAACTATGAAAGCATATATCTATGATGTGTTTTAAAATAAAAATCTAAGGACATCCTAGATAACTTATATCATAATATTGGTAGTGTCCATCCCTCATGTAACACAACTCATAAGATTCTAAGGATGGGATAGTACTAGCCCACAATATTCAAGGATGTACATAATCACATTAAGACCTACCATGATTTCTAGTTATTTGGGAAGAGATAAGTTAATGTCTCTATTACTTTATAGCCAATCATTGAAAGGTTCCCCTTTTCCCAATGGGGTCTTATTTTTATTAGGATGATAAACTTAAAATCCTAAGTATGAAATAAGTTTGTATGTGTAGCTACTAAATATTACACTATATAGATGGAAGCTATAGACAATAAAGTCTAAATCAATCAATGCCATCAAGTTTCAAGAATAAAATATATTTACCAATATAACACTACCATTTTCTTGGTTTGTGATAATGGTCCCGCTTTTTGATCTTTTAAATCTATAGAGTGGGCTTATGAAAATCAAACCATGATCAAGTTCTCCTCAAACTACTACTCACATGGAAATGGAGTGGCTTAATCCACTAATAATAGTTTTATGGATTCCATTAAGAAGTGTACACAAGATAAACCAAGATAATGAGATCTCTTATTGAAATGCACATTATGGATAGATAGAACTAGGAACACATAAGCCCTCAAGGATTCACATTTTATACTAGTGTATGGATAATAATCAATATTCCTTATTACTCTAAATATACCAGCATACCCATTCATACAATATTATATGGGTGAAGATGAAAGGATTCAATCTAGACTACTTTACATAGTCTAATTAGAAGATAGAAGAATAAATGCATTACATAGCTTCAACAAACATCAAGATATTGCTTATCAATGGTTTGACAAAACATCCAAAATCTAGGGTTTTAGGATTTCATACTTAGTGATACTATGGATAAAACACATAAAAATAAGGGATAACATGATAAGTTCACTTCCTTATGGATTGGACCATATTAGATATCAGAGATCCTAGGTAACAATGCCTTTCAGTTGAAATATCTCCAAGGTAATGACCTTGCCTTTCTAGTCAATGCATGGTTTTTTAAGCACTACTTCATGTCTAATCCAAGTATAAATGCATTAAAGTGAATTATAGGTGAATATTTAGGCTAGGATTAGATTATATTTATTGATTTCTAGATTATATTCCATGCTTTCTAGATTATATTTCCTTCTTTCTACCCATTGCTTTCAATTTATTAGTTGTTATGCTTTCTAGGTTAGTTTTCTAAATTATAGAATGGACTTACCAATTTCCTATGATAAAAATATAAAGAGATATTAAAATCAAGGGGATGATATGTAAGGAAACATATTTGGTTCTCATAAGAATTTACTCTTATAGTATAATATTATCTAGGATCGAGGTATGTATTATGATTGAATTAAGTTCTGATTGGGTTAAATAGGTTTAATAGACTATTGGTATTTTCTTTGATATAATCATCTAAATTTTATAAAGGTTTTTAATTTCCAAAGGTTTATTTCACTATTTCATGCTAAAAATTGGATAATATATAATAAACATAGAATTGGATACACAATGATACGGATGTATTGACAAAATAAGTTTTCTTACTCATACACCCAACCAATGGAGGTTCCCAACCTTTCTCTATCTATGTCTCAAAAAAATAATAAATAATAAAAGGATTATATATATATATATATATATATATATATATATATATAATTAAATTACCCAACTTCTATCAATTTTTATGATTTTGATATATATAAACTTGTATATATCAAAATCACACAAATTGATAAAAGTTGGGTAATTTAAGTTAACTCTACCAAGGCTATGGATGCCTGACTAAAATTAAATCAAAGATTTGAGTGTAAGTAGAGGTACATCTATTGGATAAATGGACACCTAGCTAGAAGCAGAGTAATGCCTAGGGATTCCATAATATTTGGTTATAAAATCTGAAATCAAAACAAAACCTATAATGTTTATCTAAAACTTTATTAAAACTTTCATAACCAAGGGGGAATTTATTTCTTTGGACCACACACAAATCCAAGGAATTGAAAGGCTTAGTATGTTGTATTATTAAATATGAGTTTGCTCTAGTGTTTGGTTTACTTATTCTTTATTTGCTAGAGGTTACGTTTTATGATAATGCATTGCTGAAATTATGGGTTCTCAAAATACTAAAGTGTATTTCCCCCTATGAGTCTCCATTTTTTGTGCCTTAACACACACATTTCCCATTTTAATATTTTAAAGTAGGGTTTGAATATTTATGTAATATTATTTTAAGTTTTTCTAAATTAGAATCTCATGATTTTAGAATTTAGGAAAGCATGACTGCAAAAGAGTTTATCTAACACTTGAGAAATTCATTTAATTATCTGAGTTTAGATTTATTTGATTAAACATAATCTATACATTTTTATTTTTTTACGGTTTTATCAAGACTAAAAAGGATATAATTTATGCCTAATCCACATTATAATTTGGATTATCCTCAAATTCTTACTTATATGGTATTACTTATGATTTTATAGCACTAATTAAGCTAACATGTTATTGCATTTAGTGGGTTGTCCTTTTTGTGTATTAAACATAATGCTTCACACTTGGATATTTATTGGAATATATTAGATCCCATATTTGACACATGAAAACATTTTTCTCACTTTCAGCATCAAGATAAAATAAATAAGTCATCCTGACAACTTGGTAGTGATGTCAGCATAAAAGTGAGTAAGAACAATCTTTGGCAAGCAAAGTAGTAATAGTTATCCATGTGTCACCATCCTACTAACCTAGAGGTGACATTATTATGGATTCATGTATGTACAACATCTGGTGAACATAGTATCGATATCTTTCCACTTATTACCATCCCGTTCACTCAACAACCTAGAGGTGACATCAACAAAAATATATGTATGAAATATCACATGCAAGTGAAAGAGCAAGAGTTATCCATGTTTCACCATCCCATTAACCAAGAGATGACATAATTATATGCATATGTATATAACCCCTTGATAAGGTTTAGTATAAATACCCTACCACTTGTCATCATCCCACTCACCTAGTAACCTGATGACACATGCATGGTATATAAAGCTAAACTTTTAAGCAAAAAAGTAGGGTCCTACCATTTATAACCATCCCACCATCCCATGGCCTAAAAAAGAAAATTAAAAACATATTACACCTCTACCACTAGTATACAAATAATATATAGACATGTTTCCTATAGAGACACATAAGTAAATAACAAAGACACAATGGTCAAGTTTGAAAGAGCAAAAAAGGGACATCTATTAAAAGATGGCGACTAATCATTTGGAAACTTGTAGAAGAATCCACATGGCATTGAAATTTTATGGAAGTCAATTTTTATTAAATTAAAATGAAAATACTAAAGATTAAAATTTGTTTCTATAATTAATTCACACAAATTGAATATTTAATGTATTCAACTCCCATATCCAGCATATCCAAAGTAATATATTTTAAATTTCCATTTTCAATCTAATTATATGGCCTCCAAGATATCCATACCATTATGAACTTAGAGGCCAAGTTCATACTAAGAATCCATAACTCCATTATGACTAATAATTTATGATCTTTTCACAATTAGGGAGTTTTCAAATAACACTAATGACTTCCTCATCTCACATCCCAATTCCCTCAGCTAACTCAATTATAGGCTTAAAAGAGATCACAAACATAATGTTTGATTTAGTGGCTTTGAACCATAGGTTTAATCATTACTCAAATATTTTGGACATGGTTAGAGCCATTAAACCTTATACAGTAAAGGACTAGATTTCCCTCTTCACCTAGAGATACAAGTATGACTTTTTGGCAATTAAAGTAGTTTATCTCCATAACGTAGAGGGTAAACCATAGGTAATGCCTTGTATCAACTTACTTTCTAATTTTTGATTTAAATTCAAGATTAATATAAAAATATTTAAGTTTATATGAAGAAAAACACTAGTCATCTACATCATTAGAAATGCCTTCAAGAAGTAATATAGGCTTCTTATGTCATACATGACATAAAAATAAGGCATAGTCAATTCATGGATTCAGAACAATAACATTACTAACAAATTATAAGAATGGGTTGGTAACCCAAGTAGATTTAGAGTATAATTCCCTACATCTACCATACCTATCATTTCCTTTAGTCTAATAATTAGTATTTCCATGGAACTAAAAAATAGGATATTTTCTCTCTCGACCATCACTTAGGTCAATGAGGTATGTGTCCCATTTCTAGATGTAATTTTTACCTCCATCTAAACTATATCCCTAGGAGAAATTATTTTCTCCAATATACTTTTGAAACTCATCAATTTTGATATCTCTCTAGATGAAAATTTCTATATGATGTCCTACATAGTGGATGCAATAACCAAAATTGTGCATGCATCTCATGATCAACCCTAGAAACCATCCACTAAATATCCCAAGAATAGGGTATGTGATGAGTTAAATATTCTTCATATTCATAGGTTTAAGATGAATATGAATAAGATAATTGAGACCTTTTATCCCATAGTATATCAAGTCATAAATGGAAGGAATATACCTAGGATTTATGATAATATAAATAATACTATTAGAAATATAGGTAACTACTAGATATATCACTAGTGAACTATCATAAGAACTGAGGAACACAGACACACTCATTATACCTACCAAGGATTGTGTTGAGTAAAGTGGTAGAGTCAAAAATTATTATTGAATTATATGATAACAATGATATTGAATTGATGAAATTAAGGAAAGTATTACTCCATCCCACCCCTTCAATATGGGCAGAATGTAATATGAAAGGTGGGTACACCTACCAATTATAAAGAAAATTAGGACTCGTTATGGGATCAAGGAGCTAATTTTTTAGAATTTGGATCCTAAAGGGAATTTCATAAGACAAATTGAGAAATATGAAAAAAAGGTAATAATTAACTATAAACATCAATATTATGAGCATGATAGTATATTCATGCATGCTATGGATGACTCTGAGGTTACTATCAAGATGCACCAATCCAATATGTCCATGATAATAGTGTATAAGATACAATATGATCCTTCTATTACTATGGAGGATGCCTAGAGTACTGAGAAGAAAAAAAGGAGTTTTTAAACCCATTCATGGGCCCCTCTTCAGGTAAAAGAAGGAACTCAACAAGAATCTAGTCCATTTGGCCCAAACCATATTGAAGAATGAGATGTGAGTTTTTTTTTATCCTAGGAAGATATAGTTGTTGCATCCTCTCCTTGACAAAGGGTTGGAAAATAAATGCCAAGAGTTAAAGATAGAAGACATGAAATTCCTAGTGGAACAACCAATATATTTTCTATATTTCCCTTACCTCCACTAACAATTGCATAATATGTAACCCTTCCCTTTTTCTTGTCTTAGGTTCTTATTATTTCTTCTACCTTGATGCCATCAATAATAATGCCACTTTTTACTAGGTAGCCCACTTCACCACCCATAATATTTCTAGTAGTGACTACTCTAGTCACTCCATCACCACCTATTTTTCCACCAATAATTCCCACCATTCCAATTCCATCATCACCAATTTCCCCTATGGTATCTTCATCTCCCATTCCACTTTGAATTGGGATAGTCTCTACTTCTATAAAGATAATTTTGACCAAAATAAGGATGCCTAGGGCCCCACCTATTTCTCCTTTAAAAGAGGAATTGAAATAAGAACCAACTGAGATTCTTAAATAGGGGGAGAATAAAAGGAAATGGGAATAATAACTAACCTTTTTTAGGTATATGATATTGATGAATAAAAAAGAGGATGGCCAATGAAGCAGCCTGGATCTATGTAATAGTGATCAAAAAGTCCTGGTCTATAAGTGAGATAACTAAATATGACCTAGAAGATGAATGGATATTTGAGAATAGTAATCAATTAGAGGGAATAAAATTAATAGCTAAATATGAAGAATTTAGTAAAGGACATGATGATTCGACTCCTACTAAATCAAAATTATATAAGAAGATGTAGAAGGAGATATGTAATCACAATTATAAATTATATATCAAAGGACATGCCTAAGTACACCTCCAATCTCTCCAACTCTATCAAATACTATAAATAGTACTTTAATTACTCTTCTTATGACTAAAAATCCTAACATCCCACATTATTTTATTACTAATTTAGTATCTACAATTCCTACTATTATAACTAATACATTGCATTATTTGCATTCATTGAGCTCAATACCTAGCGTAAGGTTGTTATTGCATCACTAATTTTCCCATTTTACAAACCATAGCTCATCCTATTGTTATAGATTTTATTCCCACCACAAATATTAATGTTTTGGTCCCTTATACTTATATTACCAACTATTTCCAAAACTTATTAAATACCTTAGTGACCTATTCATTATTTGGTAAAACTAGTCCTCAAACCCTTGGGCTTAGCACCAAAGTGCATTTTTTAAATTTAGTGTCTAGTTTAATTTTTGTGACATTGGCTACTACTCCTATGATGACATCCAAAATAGGGATGCTAATTTTTCAATCTCCCCAATTAGACTCCATTAGTTGTTTTTGTCACCCAAGAAGCTAGAAAGGCTACATTGATCATAGATACACCAATTCATAAATAAGTTACTAGCTGGAGGAAGGTCATTCCTCCTTTTCCTTTAATAGGGACATCATCTCTTAGATCTCTGCTACCTCTTTAAATATATCCTTTAGTTACTCAAGGAGGTGAGTTATTTAAACCAACTTAGGTATCATAACCAACCCAACCTAATCATCATATTCAGTCATCATAAATATATAAAAAACATTCCCTAAATGTCCCCTCATGGATTAGGAAACTACAATAGGAAGAAGAGATAAAAAGGTAGGATTTGGTCATCCACAAGAAACCCATATTCTAGTTCCACTTTAATAGGCAAATAGGTACCTTGAGAAAGGTCTAGGTAGACTATGATTATTGAGGGTCAACAAGTGTGGCTAAAATAAAGAGAAAACATCTCTCTCACCAAGAGAAGGAAGATAAACCCTTTAGACCTTGATAGGATCAAAGAGGATCCTTATAGTTTTTTTGATGTCATAAGGGGATTTATAAAGGAGATGTTAAAAAAAATTAACCAAACTATTTAGAGTAAAATAGGGGTAAGCAAAATTTAGGCTGCCATGGAGATTGTAGATCATCTATAAAGGGTGTCCAAAAAATTATTTGACACATTTGGCTAAATAAGGTCTGCAAAGGCCATTTCCCAGTCTAAGTGGGGATATGTTCTCCAATTTTTAAAAAAAATAAAGGACATTGATGGAAATTTTCATTTTATTATCCAAGTACATAGAAAAAATTCTTATGCCCACTTAAACCTAATAACAATAACTAAAGCACCATGGGTGAAGCATTATATTACTACAAAAAGAGATAGCCTATTTGAATGAAATAAATATATGTGTAAATTAGTGTAATATTTTATAAATCAAGAAGGATACATAATATCCATTTTGATTAAATTTATATTGGTTTAAGTAATAACTCCATAGGGGTAATTGGTTCCAAAGCTTATTTTTTACAATCTCTTGTAGGAAACATTGGATAATTTTAGAGTAGAGATTAAAGCCATGGTATACATAACTAAAAATGAAATAATATAACTGGTAAATTTTTTAATGGATAATATCATTAGGATAGAATAATTTCATGCTAAATTTAAAGCTACATTTGGAATTCATGAGAAAATGATAAACAAGCTTCATTAGTTATTCAGGAAAGCTTTGCTTTACTTTGAGACTATAAAAGTTGAATTTCAAGAAATTCATGATCTCTATCTCTAGACATAGATATGAAAGCATGAAATTAAATTATTATAAGTGTCTTAAGCTCTTACACATAGCTCTTAAATTCCAAAATGCACATTAGTGCACATGCAAACTAGGCCCACATATATCCTTATTCTAGTTACAACACAGAGTTCAAATAAAGTTCCACAACCCTTGTGTCTACTTCAAGTCAATAAAAATTATTAGTAACAATTTCATCTACAACTTGGATTGTAACTTTAGTTCCTTCCACATTAGCTTCTACGTCACCTATGTTATAATTAGAATTCTTCTAACAATGTCACATTATCACCAACTAGTTACACTTATATAGTTACACATTCTAATTAAGTTGGAAATTTAGTTCCTAACTTAGGTACATTGCATGTATATATTGTATTTTTAGGAAAGGAATTTTATTTTGAGCAATTAAAATTGTACATGCATATTTTGCATGAAATTAACATTCACTACTATTTTAAGACTTGTAATCTTAGACTTCACTTGAGAGATGAGTCCTTCCCCATCCCAAGGTTGTATATATTTTTATCCTCCTTTTCTAAATGGAGGATAATTTTTTTTTATTGAAAATAATATGAAATTTTGAGAAGTTTTGCTAATTTGATTTTGATGTGACAATCTTTAATCTTCTCTATTTTTGTGGTCTATCTGGGACATGTTATCATTATAGTATCTTAGTTATTTGATTTTTCATGAGTTATATTTTGTAATATAGTTATTCACTTTAATTTATAGATTATTTGAATGCCTTTTGCATGTTAATTATAATCCCCTCTTATAGATGTGCAATATAAATCTTATACATGTGGCAACATTTAATTTTTGATTTTTAAGTTTATTATGTTTTATTTCTCTTTGAATCCTACCTATTTTTGAGTTTTGGTGTGCTATAATATCTTGAAACATACATTAGACTTCTTTCTTTTTGTTTAAACTTAGGTCAAGTTCTACTCTTGAAGAGTTTTAATCTTGTGTGGTCCACATGCTTATTTTCTTCACTTCTTTTCCCTCTTTGTTGAGTTTATTTGAGAATCATGTCCACATTAATTAAAACCATCATCCTTCCACCCACTCAAAGTATATTTAGGTTCATCTATAACTAAGCCATCCATAGTAAACAATTTGTAGCACTTACCACTAATCTACAAATAAGTTGTTATAAAGTTGAATGCCCTGTAACTTATGGCCTATAGTGGAATCTTTTCACCAATATTAAAATGTTATAGGCTACCTAATAAAGGTATTTTTGGTGTATATAAAACCCATATCAATAAATATGTTAGTAAATATAAATAAACCTAAGTAAATATGAGTAATATATTGATATAATTTATCACTCAATCTATCCCTACTCTAATAACACGTGCATTATGAATCTATTTTAACCTTTTAGGGATTATATGGTGTAAAGACTATATTATTAAAGAGATAAGTGTACTAAATTAGAGTAATAATATGTAATAAATACATACACTAATTTTTTACATAATTTAATAACTTTGGCATTCTTAAAAATAGTAATAAAAAATACAAATAATAACTTATCTAGAAAAAGGCCGAGACAAATGATGTGGAGGTTAAAAATTGAGGTAGAGGTTAGTCTTAGTGTCATAAATAAGATCTCAATATTATAACCCTTCATGAATATTATCACCCTAATTGGATAGCAGTGTCATTATTGGATATGTGATGATAGTGTCCCTATTTTAGAGGTAGTGTCCTCTATGCAGGACTACCCTAAGATTCTAAGAGCTTTAAATATGCTTGAGATTAGAAATAAAATTCCCTCTAGATTCTACTCTCCTATAAAATAGTGTCCCTATTTTGAGTGTTTTTAATGTTCTTGAGATTGGAAATATTGGTAATCTAATATTAGGACTATTGTAGATGGTAGTATGTGAAAGTATGATAGAATAGGGACTGATAACCTTCATTGTGTACAACTTGTTTTAAGTTTGCATATTTTGCATATGATTTCATTTTAGTGGTTAGAGGCTTAAAAATCATGTATTTATATTGTTGTAATGCTTTTTTTGGTGCTAAAATAGGTCTAGTCCTACCCTAAAAAACTTTAGATTTGAAAAGATATATGTTTATAAGAAAGGGTGGACATTAGCACCATTATTAAGAAATTAGTACCATGTGTAAATATTATACCTATTATAGCACTAGTGTCTAAGTGGTAAAACACTAGGCATGAAGGGACAAGATGAAATAATGAAGGCTTGTGACTATTTTAGGGATGACTAAGGATGTCGTTGGTCTACATGAAGGCTAGATGAGTGTGATAATAGGCTTTAGGATAGATCTAGGGTTAAGTTAGTGAGAGTTAGTTTAAATTATAACTCTTAGAAATAAAATACCAATTTTATGTGGTTACATCCCCCCCATTCATTCTATAAATTCAATAAAGGAAAATGACTATGATAAAGGAAAATGAAGCATACCTAGACTTACTTAGGAGGTGAAGCCCATGAAATTATATTTGAGTCTATGAAGCATGCTCAAATGTGTGTCCTTTAAGTGAAACATGAATGAATTAGTCCTTACTTAAGATATATCAAAATAAAATATTAAACTAAGTAAATAAGTAAAATTGGTAAAGGAATAGAAAAGATGAAAGGAATGAACACACCTCACTAGGTATGTAAACCAATGCATAAACCTAGTGACAATTATGTGTGTGAATGTATATAGTGATCAATCGATGAATAACATTGACTGAGGTAATGTTTTGTTCAATTTTCATGTGTGGGTAGAGAAATATCTCAATCTAGTTTTAAATCCATCATTACCCACCCTTGATTGGTGGATCATGACATGTAAATAACATGTATTGGATTGATTGTGTGTCAAAACCTCTTATCTAGGTGGATCAAGAAATCAAGTAGGTTATGACTCTACCATTTCCCACCCATGTGTAGTAAATTAATTTAAAACTAAAATTACATGATATATCTAGAAATGTCTAATTGGGTATGCTGACTATGTGACCACTCAAGAATGGTAACCATTACAAATGGAGTAAGGCATGAGACTAGTGTGTAACCTATAATATGATGTAATATGTATAAAAAATAGAGAATGACATGAAATTTTTCATTCTATATAATCAAATGGTGTGTAAGTGATCATAGAAAATAAATGTGAAGTGCACATGACCCCAAATCTCATATCTAAGCCTATAGATTTTGGATTGAGTTGTAATAATTTGTATCAGAGTATCTATATTTAATATGGGAATGGTCATGCATTTATGATTCCCCCAATCTAATAAATCTGGTATGAATCTAATATAAACCAATATGAATGTGAAAAAAACTAATAAAAATGATAAATATGTAATTAAACCTATGGAAACCTATACTTTACCTACTATACTTTTCTAAGCCATATGGTTTTTTCTAAGACTAAGTCTACTAGCTAGTAGAACCATATATTGGATAGTAGTGCCATGTGGTGTTAGTTTCCTAATTTAGGAGCTAATGTCTACTACTCTAATTTATTAATCACTATACTAATCTTTGTGTCACTATTTTCCCACTATGTTTACCTAAGTTTGATTAATGTAATATGAGCATGTGTGCTGAAAAATGTACTATAAGTGAATTATAGGAGATTAATCTCTATGACAAACCCTATGAATTCCCTCTCTTTTGAGGGGATTTTTTGAACTTGTGAAATAACTATCCTCAAAATAAAGTGCTTTATAAAATGTTTGGTAATTAGATTATATATGATATGTGTGTAATAATCCAATATAATGTGCATACATAACATCATAATGTCAAATAATCTAAGCATAAGTTTGTAATGTGTGATGTATGTCATGTCTGACATTCACAAGGGTGTCAAGATAGATATAAAAAAGTATGCAACAAAAAATATGAGTAAATATTGAGTAGATACGTAGGCGAATGTGGCATGATTTCCATCATGGCACCCAAAAATGGAGGGGAGATGCATGAGGTCCATTATGACATATAAAACTTGAGTTCATAATAAGAAAGATACAAGTGTCATGGACATGATTCATACAATAAATCATAAATACAACACACATGAGGCATGAAAATTAGGCTAAGGGGCCATAATATAAGGGACATAGACACATGTCACTAAATCTGATAAAATAAGACTCATAAGGACATGCTCAAATTTTCATATACACAAGCAACAAGTAAGTTGGCTTAGAGCCACATAGAATGACATGTTCAAATGTCTACATACACAATCATAAAGGCACACACAAGGACATTGACACATGTCCAAATCATACATAATGTGAATATAAGTGATGTAGAGCCAAAGAGTAATGACATATTTAGATGCCCTCAAATAGAAGAATCATAGAGATACAATCAATTCTAAACTAAGAAAGATAGAAATGAAAGTATGCATGAACATATAATACAAATATGTGTGAGAGATAGGATGTACATATGTTGAGTCTAAATTAGTAATCACCAGCAAAAAAAATTCAATAAGTGTAGCATGATAAATATCAAGATATAATAATGATAAAGTTGTGATGTAGAGTATAGAAAGATAAAATCTGGTAACTAAAATTATGTATAGGATGCCCCCAAGTGGGTGAATGTGTTAAATGAAAAACCCATGTATCAATCTTAGTCATGTAGCAATCTAAAAGCACTTGAAAAGAATAAGTGAAACATTTATCAATGATAAAACTAACTATACTAAGATAGCTAGCATATCTAGTGTCTAGATAATGTAAGAAGTGTAAACATGGAAATGAATACAATATATAATTTGGTGTTTTCTAATTAAAGATTTGATTTTTTTTTTAAAATATTGTATTATTTTATTATTTTCTAGTTATAAGCTATGTACAAGCAACATGAAAATGAAACTAGGTATAAGGATAAAGAAATAATAAAATTATGTACAAGTAGGGAAAAACAATACTAACCAATGATTCTTATGGGAAATTTACTATCACTATGTCTTTGTCAAAAGTAGGAATGGTAATATCTCATGCAGTGTGATTGATATGATATATTTGAATGGTTTTATAGTATGAATTTGAGTATTTTTCATCTTCAAAATCATAATAACCTATAATGATAAAGGACATTGCCTCATACTATGGATTTGACCTTTCTAAATTTTTCTTTGGAATATTGATTGTGATTTTGCCCTTTAAAAATATGCTTATTATAGGCATATGGTGATTTGGAGGCTCCTTTACTAGAAAGCCTCTTTTAATAATGTTTATTGGTTTATGATTTTGACTTTACAACTTAATTTATTGATCTTTCTATAACATTTTTTGTGTCTATGGATATTTTTCCTTGATAAACTATATATGTGAATGATTTGCCTTAGGATGTTCAGTAAATCCCAAAACTTGTTCACCAACATTATCAATTGCTAAAATAGGACTAGTTATGCCTTAGGCCTACTTGCCCAAACCTTGACCATGATAATCAAATTGTTGTAGATATTTTTAACCAAAACCATACTAATTTGAAAGTTGAGCCTAATTTTGGTGAGGTATATTTGCATCTTTTATTGGCTTTACCTATGTTTGTTGTATTGTTTCTTTCTCTAATTTTTTTTAAAATCTTTTGTTGTTTTAAATAATGTTTTGGTAAACATTTTTGTATTTTTTCTAATTTTGACTATTTTTGAATTTGTATATGTGCCATTGTATGTTGTTTGGATGAGGTGTCACTATGTGAATCATCCATGTCAATTATCTATTGTATTTTCCTTTTCAATGCTAAACATAAATCAATATAGTGCCCATGCATCCTATGATATGCACAATAATATGTATATTTCCTCATTGTGTGTAGATGAGGTAGGTTGATCAACTTAGCATTAATCATTTCTCTTAGTATCTCACTTGAACTCTTATTAGACCCTTGTAAAAAAATTTATTCACTTATAATAGATGCATTACGTTGTGCTTTATGATTTGGATATGAAATATTTTTGGGCATAGATTTTTTAGGTGTAGATGTATACACATGATGAAAAATTGCATATTCTAAATACTTTATACATGTAATGTTATTTTCCAATAATGTGACCTATTCACTTAATAACTAATTTTGATTTTGTAAATCTGATATTAGCTTGGTCATTCTGATAATTTAATCCCTTAAAGTCTCATAAGTACAAACCCTAGTTGATTTTTATTGAACATGTAGGCACACATCCTATAGGGGAGGGGTGTAGATAAGCTGGGTATGGGCATTAGTAAAAATAGTATAGGTTGCTTCATCTCATGGAGGAGTGATATCATGGACCTAGTTAGAGGGAAAGTAGATATCACCCTCATGGAGATGAAGAGGAGAAGAAGAATATTTATCATGTATAAGATATGACATTGAAACTTGAAAAATAGTTGTTAGTTTATATATTAAATCCTCTATGTGTGTAAGGGTTTTCTTCTCAATGAAATTCCACATAAGAGGAATATAACATGCTAAAGATAAAATGAAATATGACATACATTGAAATTGATATAAAAAATAATCTATACATGTGTTTGTCTTTTTTGAGTTAATTTTGAATTAGATGAAATTATCACATAAATTAAAGTATTAAATTTTTCAACTAAAAGTGATAATTAATCTATCATTATTATAACGATTATATCAAAAAAATTTATAAGATATATGGATATGAAATATTAGTGTGGGTCTTCGAAGTATGGAAACACAAAACCTAGGTTTATCTAGGTTAGGGTTTATGAAATATTTGAATTAAGTTAGGTTCACCAATTTTTTTAACATTTTATGACTTATATGGTGTAACACCTATGTTTTTAAAGGGCTGAGTATACTAAATTTGGGTAATAATATGAAATAAATATATCTACTAATTTATTATAGAATTAACTAACTATTGTCACTCAAATTTTCACCCTTAGAGAGGTAAGAGATAAAGGGAGCATGAAAGTAACCTATTTTAATTGGGTGATACACAAAATTTATCTCTGCTATACTACCATATACTTGTACTATAAAATATGACTCACAAGACTAGATTCAACATCCTAAATTGTTCTAACATAAATCTTTCAAACATGAAGGTGATATGCATTGCACTTCTCAAAGTTGAATGAACAAGAGGTCTAATTTTTAGAAATGAATTCTATTTCTTACACTTAGAGATAGAAAAATACACTAGCTAAACTTCATGTGACCTGTTAGAGAGCAAACTACTTATACAAAACATGAAAGATTATTGTGAATGCAAGGATAGATGGTTATCAGTTGGCATTCCATTATGCACTACTTCACACACTTAGACAAGAAGTTATGAACTCAAAATTCAATTGGAAATATTTATTGAAAGACAAATATAGTATTCAAACTAGCATGGATTCTCCATACTAGGTGTAGATTATATAAACTTAGACAAAAGTGGATACTCTTATAGAGAATGGTGAAGAGAGAGAGAATGAGAGGTGGTAGAAGAAGATTGACAAATTTCCAATATATATACAACAATAATATGAGTTATGAGATAGTCTATCAAACCTCCAATTCCATGTTTTTCACTCTTGAATCATCTCCAATATTCTAGGTAGTGTATTCATAATCTAAGTGGAAGTCTATCTTTTCTACCTTTCTCTCTCTTGAATTAGGCCTCAATTAGTCCTCCTTGCTTTGGACCATAATTTATTGATCCAAAATTCTACCACACATGTTAAATCTCAAAAAATAATTTTATTCACTTTCCCTAGTCTATCACCAACATTCATACCAATTTTTAGGTCTTGATACCCTGTGAAAGTATGCAAACCAAGAAAAGGCCTTACTACCTAGTCTCATTTTTAGCTTGTTTGAGATTGACTTGAAAAATGGGCCTATTTTTTTCTTCTCCATTATCCCCTATGAATTTTTTTTAAATTTAATATCTAAAAAAACTCCCAAAGGACCTCATACTATGATTTAGTTTCTATCCACTTCTCAAAACACTTGTAAAATACCAAAACATAAAAAATAGGGCATTTGTACCAATTTGTACAAGTGAAATAAACATAAAATTTAATTTTAGTAACCTCCTTTGAGTTATAAACAATATCCAAATTTTTTTTTGAGAAAACTATGTCATTATATGTGCATTTTAGGTCTTCTCTCCATGACTGGTCACTATCAGGGTTTAAGAGAGGTTTAAGACTTGTTTAGGGTCTTAAATTTTTTTCATAAATAATATATCATTAAATTACCTCCTTAAAATTTTAAAACATTATTATTATACCCCTTAAATTATTCCAAAAATCTCAATCTCCCATGAAAATTTTGGTTAACAGTATGAGCATCTGAATTTGTTCCTCAAGTGGCTTGCTTAGTGTTTTTGAAACCCAAGAAAGGTCTCCTTTGAGTTATAGGTTTCAAAAATACTTAAAAATAATATTATAGGATCAAAAAACTTTGAAAAATACCTTTTCATAATTATAGATTCCTTTGAAATATTCATTAACCCTTTGTATGCTTAAGGTAAACTAGTTAGGGTGTTGGGGTTAAAGAGTTATCTCCTCTTTGCTAGCCCTCAAGGGAAATTGGATGGAAACCTAAGTGTGTTTCCACCTAAGAATTTTATGTAAATATATTATATTATTATACATTCCTTTAGTATCCCTCAATTTTTTTGGAATGTATGCTTAATGCTTTGAGTCTAAGAAGATCTTTTAGGTCTCATGGTTGCCCTCTGCCAAAGAGTGGGCCTAGTCTAAGACAAAACAGTGGATATTTCCACTATTGGTGTGTATTTTTAATGATAATTAATGTCTAAATGAACTCATTAAAACCATCTATAACAAATTTTATAGTTTATTTACACTTATATTAATCTAAAAACTAAAATTCTTCTCATGGTTGGACTGTAGCATGTGTGCAGGGTTTCTTGGGCATCTTTATTGTGTCCTTTGAGTTTAGGACCTCATATTATATATAATGACCTTATAAATATTATTAAATGTCTATATAAGTATCAGTTGGGTTAATATCACCTATTAACACCTTTCTACCCTTGTTTTGTAATAATTCCAAACCACTTGTCTTAGTCTCCTTCCATACAAACTTGTAGGTATTCTTTAGGGATCATGACTATATTATTGGTGTGTTTAGGACTTCAAAATTTTAATTAATAACTTATACGAATTTTTAGCCTATTTTAGGTTTAATTTTAGTTCTCAAATAATTTTAAAACACTCCTCAACTCTACCTATGCTTGAAATTATGTTCTCTTCATATACTCACCTATAGGTTATTGATTTGGTGGTTGAATATGTGTGAGCTTAGGATCTCCATCCTTTATAATGATCTTATTAAATTATTAATGAACAAGGATATATTATTTAAATTAAGTTTCAAACTTTGTTTCAAATATACTCTATCAATTATATTCACTCCTAGCTAACTCTCCACTTTAGGCTTGAGACTAACTTTCTAGGTAACAGCCTATATATGATTTAGGGTCAATATTTCATATTAATTTTAAAACCTTATTAAAAATTACTATCTTATCAATTTCCTTGAACAATTTTTTTATATTAATTGAGTTTAAACAACTTCAAACACCTTTGTTCTTCTTTGAGCTTATCACTAGGCCAAATTGAGTTCTTACAGCATGTAGGTGTTTATTAGGGTTTGACTATAGTTTATTATGATTAAGACATCACTGGCATACCAATATCCCTCTCAATTATTCATGAACTTGTGTTTAAGTCTCTAAAAGTTTCAATTTCTCTTCATATACCACTTCCAACTCTTACTCAATCTTGGACACTGAGTTTACCCTCATATAACCACATGTAGATGACTTATAAGTTACTTGATTGTTATTAAGGTTTTACACCGACTAACCATTCTTCATTATCTTCCTTTAATATCATGAACTTGGTTATAACCTCAACAAGGTTTAAGAATCCTTAAATTCTCTTTAAGGTCAACTCTTTATCTTAAAAAGGAAAGCTCTTCAGATAGTCATATATTTTGCTTTTGAGTTTCTTAAGCTACAAAAAGATGTTCTTTGAGTTCTTAATCTCCTTAAGAGAGTAAGTCACCATTACATGACACTCCTTATCACTATCACTTATTAAAAGGTATCACATAGATAAATACATATATTTTCATCTTCCACCTACCCTACAAGATATTGTATTGATTATTGGTGTCATTTGGCTATCAACTCAGCTTCTTGATGCTCATAGATGCTCCAAGTGACTTAGATGTTATTTCAAGGTTTTATGTCCTATTTCATGGTGATTTATGTCCTAAATATTTTCATTATGTCCTCTTCAATAGGTCATATTCTTAGTGGAAGTCTTAAATGGAGAACTATAGGCTTAGGGCCTATAGTTTTCTTTTGAAATTCTTAGGCTATAAAGAGACACTTCTTCTAGTTCTTGAACTTTTCAACCCTATTAACCACTACATATTTATTTGTCATCTTTTCATTTCTTCATAGAGATTATGACCAAGACTTAATCCAACTTATATCAACTCACCTAAAAATCTTATATGGATTCCATATAATCATCTTATATATACATGCTCTATGAATAGAGAATTGAAGTTTCTAGTTAGTTGGAATAAACTTTTAAGAGGGAAGTGAGGTGGTTAAGCCTATACAAATACATGCGTATGTGTAACAAACTTACACCATAGTTATGATCATCTCCAACCTATTCATATAGTCCATACAACATGTATATGAATTAAATAACAAGATCTTATTAGAAAAGTGTATTATGGATTCTTTTCTTGATTCTCCCATGCTTAAAATATCACAATATGATCTCAAAACTATGCACCATGATGTATAATTTATTATTGATCCAAAATTGACAATCAAACCTTCGTAGACTTGCTCAAACACTTATAATGTTCTTAAAGAGCATCCTAATTGAATAAGATGGACTACAACACATATCAAATAACTAGAACATGAACTCCTTGAAACTAATTAACAATTAAGCATAATATGCCTATGAAAATGATTATTATAAAGAGGAAATAGGAAATTACAGTATGACTGTCTAAAATATCTTACATACCAAGGCATTCTTCCTCCAAGTGAAAGCACCTTATGGAGATGATTCAACTGATCAAACCAATATAAAAATAAGATAAAATACATTTATAAACCACACTCAAAATCATCCCTCTCCATCAATTTTTGAGTTGGAGAAACAAGTGCAAGAATAGACCCCTCTTAGATGAATAGGCCATAGTCACTTACTATCACTATTACAAATTTTTAATAAATAATATGCCATCATTATAAAAAATAATGCCATTTATTTAAATCATACTTGGACCCCTAATAATTTCCAAAGTTTCAATGCCTCTCTCTCTCTCTCTCTCTCTCTCTCTCTCTCTCTCTCTCTCTCTCTCTCTCTCTCTCTCTCTCTCTCTCTCTCTCTCTCTCTCTCTCGTCCATACCATTCAATGAAAATTTGTCTTCATTAGCTTATGAAGGTAGTAATGAAGGAGAAGAAGTGTTTGCAGTGTCAGTATGAATTAAAACTTGGTCCATAGTTGGGAAATGGTCTTATGGATCCAAATAGACACTTATAAACCATTCAAAATTGAAAATTAATCTTGGAAGGTCATACAAGTGCTTGAAAGTGTCCATTTTCTAAGATCAGGCATTAAACTATAACTTCTATTAGACTCTAACTATTCTTGATCTATTTCTAACTTTTTTATAACACCAATGGTGTTTTAAATCTTCCTAAAACATTTTCTCCTTGAGGTGTTACATTTAACTCCTCTTCATGGCCAAAAGGTGGCTAAATTATTTGTTTTGCAAGTAGGAGCCAAACAAATGTTATAACATGATAATATGATACAAATGACATCTAAATAAGTTTTTGAAATGAATATAGACCATACTTAACCTTTGATAAAGTTTGATTATGTTTGACCATGAACTTGACCATAGGACTTGACAAGTGAAAATAAGACTAGAACTTAGACAATGTTAGACAAGGACACATATATATGACCATATGAGATTATTTAGGACTACTAGAGACCATGGCAAGACCATGACAAACATTAGACACCTCTATTAAATTTATACCTATATGAGGTGACCCAAATATGATTTGGGGTAATATTTGGTCAACATTATTTGTGATTATCAACAAATTATGTATTATGTTTTAAGCCTTAAAAATTGTTAATGTTATAACAAAGTAAAAAATATGATCTAATAACAATAAATATGTACACTTACACATAATATTAACTTTATATTAAATAAAATAACACAAATAATCATTTAAAAATTATTTTTGAATAGAAATCATGTACCACAATAACATTGTACCTTGTTTTTGTAGACTTCTTTATTTTTCTCCAAATCATATAGTTCCTTATATCTTTTATTATTACTATCTTTCTCATCTTATATTCTACACATTCACATGCATATCATCTCTATATTATTCTTCCCTTTTTCATTTTAAAGCTCCTTATTTGTCTCAAATCTATCTAACTAACTAATAACCTAACTTAGGCCCTAGTTTTAAGTGAGTTTTGCATGGTAAATCATGAGTTGAGGCATTTGGTTTGTTCTAAATCATTCCTAGGACCTTCCTTAACCCCTACAAGAAGTATCATGACATTTGTGTTGTCACTTGGATTTTCACCCCTTGAGGAGATTCCTATCTCTCCTCATCCAAGTGGCACAATGGAAAAATCTCTCTTTCTATGGGTGATAATTTTGTTGAGATGGATCTCTAGAAGGGCTATTTCCCTTGATGAAATCTTTGAAAACATTTTCTTGTCTATAAACTTTGGATGAAAAGGGTTAATAAAAAAATGAATAAAGCTAAAAAAATTGATGGACCAATAGTATATTGCCTCTTATTGACTAGAATTTTCCCAGTTAGAGTCAAAATAAGACCTCTTTTACAAAAAAACTCACAATTTAAGTTGTATTATCACATCAGTGTTTCATAAGCTAGGTTCAAGAAGGTATTTTATACTTAAGAGAGAAATTAATGATTACTTGATATAATACAATCATATACAAATTATAAAACACTTATAAACTTGTAAATAACATTAATAAAGACCTATAACAATATCTCTTCTACACACTTGGTGAATAATCAAGGATAACATGTTATAAAAGATATTCTTCTACTAGACAAGACCAATAAAATTGTATTAACACTCAATTAAATGGGATGTGAGTAGGAAAAATCACTTTTTTATTTCTCATAGAGTCATTAAAGTACAAATTTGGCTAGGGTTTCACAATTAACCAATAGAGGCTACCAAAAAGAGCTAAAAAAGTCAATATTTATAGCTTTTGAGAGATAATAAAGGCAAGGGAAGTCCAAAAGTCACTTATACACTATTAAATATAATAAAATGAGTTAAAATTACATGATAAAGAGATATGTAATGAACCATGAAATTTTAGGAGGTAAAACTACCTATACAAGTCATGAAATTTATGAAAAATAGCATAAAACTTTCAATCTTGGCTCAAAAAACTACACTTATCACTTAGGCATGTTTAAACATCCCAACACTAACTAAGGATAGGTATAATAATTGGTATAAGATTTAATTCATTCATTCATGAAATTATATGCATTGGTTCTGATCCTATTCATCTATAAACTCGTAGAAAGAAGCCACCACTACATGTAGTCTAAAAACTCCTCTTTTCTGTCACCCCTCACACTTGGCCTCAAACTTGGCTTAAATTTCAAATGAAAATTTATGGTAGGTAGTTAATAAAACTTATAAAGTCTATTCATGTACTTTTTATTCTCAATTAAACCTTTAAAATCTCATACTTGGAGTTTTCACCCTTCTCACCCTCGTGTTCACTATGCCAGTTTTGACTAGGTGAAAGGAAGGCAATTATTTGAAAACATATAAGTTTTTTATTGGAATAAAATGGACATAGGGAGTTATTATAAGTCCCAATATTCAACATAAACTTTATTTCACTTTTAAAAATCCTCCTATAGCCTACAAAACATAAAAAATGGTGAGAAAAACCCTATTTTTCATGTTGTTCATACAATTTTGTAGAAATCATTTGTATGAGGGTTTACTGAAAGAGTATTCTTCATTTTCCAATATCTTTCATTTCCAAAATATTTATTTAAATCATATTTATAATTTCATTTTCCCCATCAGGTTCATTAAAGGGTTTTACAAGTGGTTTAGATAGTTTTTTGCTCTTAACCATTGTTTATAAAGATTACACATTCAAGTTCCAAACCAGTGCCATAAATTAGTCTCAAAGGACCTTCTCCAATTCCAATAAACTAATTTTTCTACCATTTATAATATACCAAGAGATGTGAGCTCCAAAATTTTCCTTATCGAGCTTACTTTTCAATTTTTCATAAGGGTGAGTGGTTTTGAACTCAAAGATGGCTCTAATGATAACTTATATACACTCCAAAATCTCTCAAACCTATATTTTACATAAGGGTGAGTGGTTTTGAACTCAAATATATCTATAATGATAATTTATATACATTAAAAAACTCTCAAACCTGTATTTTTACCTTATAATCATACCTCAATCATATGTATAGTATACCAAGAGTTAAAAGTGAAGATGGACTACCATTTGGCATTAGGCCTTCTCAAAACCCAATAGGTTTATTAGGCACCTTGATGGATTCTGATGTTAATACTGGTACATAATTGTTGTATTGGTGAATTATACATATTTACATTCCCATTTTATCTCTTAATACCACTACATACTCTTTCAAGCACTTTACTTTATCAACTTCTCTCATTCACCAACTAAACTTAGTAAAAACCTTATCTTGTTGGACTGTGTGTGAAGACAAATGGATAATTTGAGGAGTATAATATTTATATATTTATTATTATCCATTATTTTACTTCTATACACCTAATCATATGTTTTCATGAAGTTTAAAAATCTCCTTTTTGAGTCTTTTGCTCATTTTGACCTCAAAAGCTCATCTTGCCAAAGTCTAATTTTCCTAGACTGGCTAACCTCTGAGAAAACATAAAGAGGTATATCCCTCATACATTAGTAAAATTGAGTGTTTTTATAGATTTACCAATTCCCAATTACCATTTTGACTATAGGGTTTTTTTCTGATTCCATGTTTAGGGTGTCTAACCATCTCAAAATGCCTTAAAAAATCCTCAAAAACCTTGTTTTCCTATATTTTTTCTTCAAATCCACCTATGGGTGACCTCTCCAATCCAAAAACATAATTTTATGGTGTTTAAATTTTTTTATAATATTAATTTCATGATCATGGAGCTTTTAAATCCATCTAAAACACTTTTTCCCTTATATTCTTCTTGCTTACCCTTTGAACCAAGAGGTTTCCTAGCCTTCATATACAGTTTATTGCCCATATGCCAAGTAAAAATGGTACATGATCATCCTATAAATATATTAGGATTTTTATGAAACTAATTATACCATCATGGATCATTTTTTTTCATTTCATCTTTCCTTTCACTTCTAGATAATCCATGTTTCACTTACCCTTACCAAGTTATACCTTGGTGACTAGACTGAGACACCTCTGCATTTACATACTCCTATAGGTTTAACGGGATATAAATTTATTACCCATTATTTTATTATACTCTATTTATACCTCATAATGTCACCAAATTCCTTCTTCAAATGATGTCTCACTTAAGAGTGCCATAGTCTTTCTTGTAGCTCATGTTATCTCTTCTCTATTGACTAAGACAATTTTTCCCTTTCAGCTAGATATAGGTATTTATTGACTCATGAGAGGTATTGAATAGGATGTTTTGAAACATTATTAACCTTTCATTTCCTTTAAATTATTTTTTTGACCTTGTTCTCACTCTCCTAATAACATCAGGCCATTTCTATGCCATTTTAGCTGAAGACTAGGATAACTCTTTTGACCCCTACTTGTAGGTTTCATGGCCCTTATTAGGTGATCATGGTGATTTAATACCCTATTTTGACACCTTATATATGTCATCCAATGTTTTTTTCATTTTAATTCACCTAATTTGTTCCATGAAAACTCAAATTGTACCTTCACTTTCCTGAGACAATTTTCCTTAAGACCCTACTATAGGTCATCATCTTGCATGCCTGAGGGGTACCTGAGCATGTTCTAGGTATTCGAAAAAAATTATAAACCTCACTTAAGATTTCCAATAAAAATCCATAAATTTTATTACTTAAATTCACATCTCAATCCCTACTAATGGATTTACAAGCACCTATCTCACCAATTTAGTCCTCCCTACCTATAAGACTAAGAAAACCTACATTTATTGACCCCTATAGGTGTTCTTAGGTTTGAAATATAATCAATTTTGCTTATAAATATTATTAGGACCTTGATAAATATTATAATAGTCCTTTGGAACCATGAATATAACCTAACATTCATATATGTAATAAATAACCTCTTTCAAGCTTGAAACTCCATGTTGGCTATAAATGCCTCTTTTAAGGGTACTGTACAGATAGGGTAGTCATGGGGATTGTATGGGAACCTTATAATATTTTTATTGTCTTATTTCAAACCATATAACCTCATCTCATTTATTAAAAACCATTATTCACAACCATTTTCTTAATGCCACTTCTTAGAGTGACCAAAAAGCCATTTGCATCTACAGGTCTGTAGATGTCATTGAAGGGTCTCAATGTGTTTTGAGGCATGTTTGAGGTTTTCCAAAACCATTTTCCATTGAAAATTTCCCCTTAAAACATGGAAATTTTATTTTCAAATTGTATGGATACAAGTTTCACCCATTTATATGCCTTGAAACCTTTAGGAAATAAACTATGGAAGGTCACTCAAAACCCCTTTACCTCTATTTTACTCCTTTAGGGATTGAATCCCTAAACTTAGTCCTTGACCTTCAAATTGGTTCCATAATTCCTTTTTTATTTTAGGATATTTTAAAGTTATATCATGACTTTATTTATATCTTAAGACCTCACTGAGATATTACATTATTTTAGCTCTTTTGTACAACACCTTAACTCTAAGCTCAACCACTTATAGGTGGTTATTTTAATGATCAAATAGTGGACTAAGTGTGGATAGCTAAAAAACATGAATGAAAATGAACCCAATATTCCTTTTATAAACCTAAAAATTTACCTAAATCAGAACCAAGGATTTGGAACACATATTCACCTCTCCTTACACTAGCATGACGTCAACAAATGGTCTTATGGGTAGACATTAAGCAAATTATGCAAGCAAAATAATGAAATGTGGAAAAAACATGATGAAATAACTTAAAAATAGAAAAAAATTTATTATCCTTCATAAAACATGTGATATCCATGCTTTTTACCTTGGAATCATCTTTATAACACTTTCTACAACTTGAAAATCACTTGCCAATATGTGAATAGAGTAGACAAAAGTATCAAGTGGCTATCTTGGCATGGAATGGGAGCATATGATCAAAATTTACACCTACCAAAGCATGAAAATGGACTTAATTCAAATACTAATGTCTTGTATCATATAATAAATATCCATTATAACCTCATAGACATGATAGACCAGCTTATACATGAGACTATAACTACAATTATGTAAAGAGCTGACCATGGACGGAAATAAGCTAGTAAGTAATCTAAGAGGTGACATGGTGAATTCAAAACATGAAATTATATGGTCACATGAGCTATATGTTTTTATAACACCATTTCCAAGATGTATGAGACACTTATAGGAAAAAACACTTAGTAAAATAGAGGAACTTCAACTGAAACTACACATGGTGACACCTCCTTACATCATGGGATAATATACTCATCCAAACATCATGAATCATGAAAAAAAGAATTGATAATATCTAATAAGGAAACCAAAATCTTCTTGATCCAACATCACCAACTATTTCATACAGATTTGTCCAAAATTGATCAAAACCTATAGGGTGCATGAAAAAGCTAGTAAAAAGACATAGTCAACTTTTTAGCACTGGTTCATAAATAAAAATTGACCAATATTAAAACTCCATATATTAAAATTAAGGTATCCTATATTAATATCATCTCAAAATATAATTTGTCTTGAAACTACCTATGATGCTTGTACAGAGTAAAAACTTGAGTGTCACTTCAATATGTCTAGAAAAGCAAAAGATGAACAGAATGGTTTTGGCTTCAAAATGACACTTCCAGGTTAGTTAAAGCATGTAAATGAACTTTATAAATATTAGGAGAACCCCATGATCTTCCACATGTGGTAAACTTCACTATGTGTTATATAAGTTCCATTTTCCATCTTTTTCAAATAGTTTTTGAAGTTTTAATTAGATAATCTACAACATTATGATGTAACTAAAATTTTTGACATCTTAACCGAGTTATTAAACATTGAAAATGAAAATATAACACCTTTTCACCTTAGCAAATGTGCCATTTTCATTAATGACTCTCAAAAGCACATTAAATGACTCCAAATTGGGTAATGTAGCTAAGACCAAGGCTAAAATTTCATTGAATAAGATCAAATGACCTAAAATAATCCCATGACAATAGATTTAGACTTCTATATCATCTAAGAAAACATGTTTTTACCTATAGGGTTCAAGTTTGACCTAAAATTCAAACTTGGTCAATAAATTTGATTTCAATATGATATGATAAAGACCTTTCAAATCCTCTTTTAAATTTCAAAAACTCAAAAAGATAATTTTGACATGAAAACTAAAATCAAACCAAAATGGACAAATTTATAAATGTTATATATTTTACAATGTCATAGATGACTAAAAAAGACATCCTAAACCTACACAAATCCAAAACCTGAATAAAAACAAAAAAAATGAGCCTTCTAAGCCTATGTTATTTCATTAGGCTCCTTGAGTTCATAAATTATTCATGACCTTATGCTCATGAGGCCTTTCATTTTAATCCAATTCATCATTTACCACACCATAAAATTTCCCCATGTCAAGCTTTGTCTTATCAAAGCCTTATCTAATGAATTTTAATTGTTATTATTTCTTAATTAGTTGTAATTGAGTATTCACTTTCATATCTCCTTGAGAACCAACTTATTCCCATAATCTATCACACTCTCTTGTATCCAAATTGGGGTAAATTTTAGTGGCCCATATAGAAATTATCTCAGGTTTTTTTGGAAAATCTCTAAATAGTTGTTTCTAAAGTATGGTGAAAGTTAATATATGGTGTTTAGGTGATAATGTGAATGTAAAAGTGAATAATGATGGGGCATAAAAACTATAGGGCGTGAAACCATACATAAAACCTATAGACACTTCCTTCATCCCTTTCCTACTACTAAAAGTTACCATTATGAGTATATGGGTGGACCTTTTTTTACATAAAATGGTGAATAAGCTCGCTCATATTGACTTTTGATAGAGTGGTAAACTATATTTACATGTATGATATTTATTTTAAATAGTAGTCAAGCCAACCTAGAAAACAAACTTACACCCATAAAATTTGAGTGAATGCACATTGTTTACCACCCCCTAAAATATCCAAATTCCAGTTACTATAACTAAAATATTCATGAATTAATTAAAAATAGCCACTAAAATTTACACTGATCTAAATTAACTTGAAGATCCTCCACATTTTCTAAAATAATGACACTAACCATCTCTTCAATCATTATTTCCATAGTCATCACTTGTTTAGTTTCTTCACTATGCCTCTCATACCAATGAACATGCTAAACTGCTCCACACTTAGTCCTTATCTTGGTTATCCTATCCATGGATGGACATACACAATGTACAAAAATATTATAGAAAACAATACTTCACTCATTAACCTCATAAATAATCTCATAATTTTCTAAATGCATGTTGTTTAATCATTCACCAATTCTAGGATGTTTATAATGGTTTCCAATCTAATAATGAGATCTTGTAGGATCCATGTGAACCATCTCCAAGGCTTTATTCTCCTTAATAAAAAAATGATGTTATATCCTTTGCATAGGTTACCTTATCAATTATATTCTTATGTGAAATTTCTTGCATAGCCTCTTCGTCCAATGCTTCCACCATGTAAACATGCAACTCTACTTGGCTACTCTTTTCCTCTATATAAAATTATACATGGCTTCCATATTATTTACCCAACTCTTTAGAATATATCTTATCTTTCATGATAAATACTTCCTCTATGGGCTACTCACAACTATCTTACTCCTTAATATTTTTAAAATCATCTTTGGGTTCTTCACAACCAACCTCTTCTTATTTTATCTACTTCAAGTACTCCTTTCCACTCACTAATAACCATCTAGTATTATTTTTAGCTTAACAACACTGACAAACATCTATATGCATAATGTCATAATTTACCTCATTCTTATAGCTACCAATCTGTAAAATCAACCTTACATTTCTAGTTAATTAGTAATTGATGTACTTTTTTGATCTAAGACACTTTATATGGTGTAGGATGTGTCAATATTTTCAATCTCAATTTTTCAACCATTTATGAAGAAAATAAGTTATCTATATTTCCACTATTAATGAGAATATTACAACACTTACCTTTTGATTTACATGTAGTCTTGAATAATGTCTTCCTTTGGGGTAGTTCCTTCACTTATTTATTTGGATTGAGAAATAATCTATTCATTAATAAGGATTATGCCACTTCAAGTTCTTCCACATGTGATGGTGATCCTACACTTTATGCTTTAACTTCAACCACTTGATTTCTATGTTTAGTTCTTGTATGGCTTGTTTATGAATTCTTAGGACATTCATATGCCCTATGGCTTACATATCTATTAAATTTAAAATATTTTCCAAAAAATCCTTCTCCTCTACCTCTTATATATGGCCTTCTTCTATATAAATATCCTCATCTTGTATGGTTGTATTGACCTTTAGATCTTCTTGCATATTCATTATGAACTTGTGATCAATTTTTACCATCTTGTTGTCCTCTAGCTCTGAAAATTTTTGTCTCCTCCTCTAGATTATTAATTTTATCTTCTAGCCAACTTCTCTTTTGCATTGAGAGAAAATAAATAAGCCTCTTCAACCAATTTTTGGGATAAAAAATTGACTTCATCTTGAATATTAAACCTCAGACCATTCATATACCTTTATATTTTCTCAACATCTTCTACATGACCAACTCTAATTGTAAGATTGTATAATTATTTACTTTAGTCCTTTACAATAATGTCTTTTTACTTTAAATTTTGGATTTTTTTGAACAAATTTATTGGGTAGTCTACAAGCATGAAGTTTGTCTACCAATATCTCCCTTGACTTGATTTTCTATTTACTTATTTTATTTCTTATCTCTTGGACACTATCCCACCAAAGAGATGCATGTACCTTCAACATTTTACAATCAAAATTGACCTTATTATCTTTAAATATTCTTTAAAATAAAAAATACGTGTCAATAAAAGCTATCTAATCTACCAATTTTTCATTATTTAGGCTACCTCCACATACTAGAACCTCCAATTTGGGTTTGGAACCTATTCTTATGATTGCTTTCAAGAGTCTTTCTTCCATCATTTATTGATTTTATTTGTATATAACCTCTTCTTGTGGTTCTTCCTCTCCTTCACTAACATCACCTATCACAACACCTCTTATTTAGGAAATTTATATTTTCTCTAAATGTTATTGAAATTTTCTCATCTCTTGTAACAACACATCCCTTGGTTGTCTTCTTGGACTTCCTCTAGCACCATATCTAGTTTCTCCTCTAAGTGCCATTTTTTTAATTTTTTGCAAGTTTATTTTTCACAACCTATTATTAATTATTCTCAATGAAATATCTATCTTTGTATCACCTTTAAGTAAAACAAAAACCCTGCTCTTATACCAAAATATGATGGAGGGATTTAAAGGTAAATTTGTCCTATAACTTGCTTATGAGAGAGATATTAAGCATACATGCATTCTTGAATAAAAATATAAAAAAATGATTATTTATACCATAAAATATTTTTTTCATTCATTAAATTTCTTATCAACTATAAATATTCATTTCTACCTTTATCTAAACTTTGAAATGCAATAAAACAGAAAACATAGTTTTTTTAGGCCTTAATTTTAGTCATGCAGATAGAAATTTGGAATAACTAAACCTTAGGATGAAAAATCACTTTTAAAACACTTTTAAAAATTTAAAAAAATCATCATACACATTTATTCCAAGTTTTATTAAATTTTAAAGGTTAATTTTAAATATATAGTGGTTTTTGTCCTCAAAACCCTAGCAGGCCTATACATAAGCAGTACAAAAAAATTATAATTTTAATTGTATGACCTATTTTTTAATATCTTAAATTTTAAAATTTATTTCCCTCAATTTTCCTTCTCTTTCAATCACTTATTCACCTTTAACAAGCTTAAAATATGATAAAAACATTTTTTATGATTATTAAAGACCTTGACTTGACTATGTCCAGGCAGTAAGCATAAAATGAATAGAAATTGAAGTTATTAAGATATTTTTAGAGTATTTTCAGTTGTATAACTATTATAATACATATATATTTTTATTTTAAATTTAATTTATCATTTCATCAATCTCAAAAAGTGATAAAAATAACTCTACCTGAATGTCAAGAAATTTTTATTGTGTTTTAAGCTTGAAACATTGTTAATGCTATACCAAAGAAATAAATTTTATTTAATAATATAAAAAATATAAACTTACACACAATATTATCCTGATATTTAATAAAATAACTCAAATAATCATTCCATCATTATTTTTTAATACAAAACATGCACTACATTAACATTATACCCTATTTTTACAGATTTCTCTCTTTATTTTTATCTAAATATTGGAGTTCATTATATATATATATATATATATATATATATATATATATATATATATATATATATATGTTATCTTTAACATACACCCCATCCATTGCTTACTTCTCTCTTATTCATTTAAGATATCCTTATTTATCTCAAAACTATCTAACTGACTAGTAACCCAACTTAAGTCTTAACTTTAAGTGAGTTTTACATAGTCAATCATGAGTTAAAACATTTGGTTTGTTATTAAATATTTCCTAAAACATTCCTTGCCCCATTAAATATTTACCATGACCTTTGGTTTCACTATGAGATTATAAATACCTTTCAAATGTTATTTTCAAATTAAAAATTTTAAAAAGATAGTATTGGTGGGAAAATTGAAAACAAACCAAAATGGAGAAATTATCCAAAACCCTAATTTTATCCAAAACCAAAATAAATACAATAAAAATGAGTCTTATAAGCCTATGTTCTTACATCAAAGGTGTAGGTAGAGGAACAACCATATGTAAATGCACCAACTTAGGGAGATCTCATAACATAACCTATATAGAGGTTATCTATAGAGTTATATATTTGTAGTCGAATAAATCATGCTCATGTTATTTAGCCTTGTTTTGTGACACTATATATTCATGCCTCACATGAGGTATTTAGTGGATGAATCTATGGGAATAATGTTGGTGAGTAATTTGTGTTTTATTATGTAGTTAATGTATATTAATTCTAAAAAGGTAGATATATATAAGACTTTAATGTTTATGAATCTTTAAAGTAGACTAATAAAAGTAATAGTCACTAGAATCTATGACTAGTGTATCCCATCCACCATTAGATAGGTATGGTAGATCATATCCATAAAGCTAAGATTGTATTATACTTATAACATTTTATTGTATTTTATCAAAAATTTGAGCCATTTATATATATATATATATATATATATATATATATATATATATATATATATATATATATATTTGTGTGTGTGTGTATGTTGAGTTGTGGAGCTAAAAGCTTCACTAATGAGCTAATGTGGAGGTTGATGGGTTTGCACAGTAACCGGCATCAGTTAGAACCAACCGACATTGGTTAGGGGTCGACTGACATCGGTTAGGGGTCGGTCGGCATCGGTCATCTTCAAACCGACACTGGCTTTTATGTGTTTCCAAATTTTTTATTTTTAGACACCGACTTTTGTGCATTTTTATAGAAGTGTTATTTTTAGGAGAATGGATTTAAGCCTTTGATTTAAGAGGTGGATCTAATAGTAGTGAATGCATGGCTCATGAAACCCTAGTGTTGTAGTATACTATATAATAGGGTTAGATCCTCATAGCATTGAGGGGACAATAATTCAGTAATTGAGTTGATTGTAATTGATAGAGAGAGAGAGAGAGAGAGAGAGAGAGAGAGAGAGAGAACTCTTGGGGGATAATTATTGTATATCTATGAGGTGTGAGGAGAGAGAGATTTCTTCATTGTATTTACTTCTAGAAGAGTTTAATATAGATTGGTTGTTTCTTGTATCTCCTATTATTTTTTGTTTCTGATTTCTAGTTACTTATTACTTCTAGTTTCAATTCCGTGTTTAGTCGTTTATACAAAAGTAATCAATTGTACTCTAAGATCCTAACAACTAGCATCAGAGCATGTTAGTGTTTTTAATTATAGAATTCACTCACAGGGGTTTCTGATTGAGTGAGAGAAAAGCAATGGTAGAATAAAGTAAACTAAGAATGGAGAAATTTAATGGCAAGAATTATCAATTATGGAAGATGGAGATTGAATATTATCTGTATCAAAAAGATCTATATTTACAGTTGGGTGGAGTTTCAAGGAAGTCCACAGATACAGAAGATGAAGATTGGAATGTTTTTGATAGAAAGGCTCTTGGATCTATAAGGTTGAGCCTGGTAGCTTCTATGTTTTCTAACTTATCACAGGCAAAGACAATGGTAGAGTTAATGGATACTTTGGCAAATTTATATGAAAAACCCTTAGCTTCGAATAAGGTATATCTTATGAAGCAATTATTTAATTTGCAAATGTAGGAAGGTGGATCTGTATCTAGTCATCTTAATGATTTCCATACAATAGTAAATCAGTTAAATTCAGTCAAAATAGTTTTTGATGATGAAATTAAGGATCTCTTAATCTTATGCTCTTTACCCAAAAAGTTTGGCATAGTTTGGTAATGGTAGTTAGTAATATTGCATCTGATTCAAATATCTTAAAAGTTGATGATGTTGTAATTGTAATCTTGAAAGACAAAATTCTTAGGAAAAACACAGAGGAAACATCAGGTAATACTTTAAGTGTTGAAAGTAGGGGAAGGCAAAGAGAGAAGGGCAAGCAAGGGAAATCAAGGTTAAAGATGGGAAGTAGATCCAAATCCAAACATGGAATAATAACCTACTAGAATTGTGGAAAGAAAGGGCATGTAAAGAAAGATTGTTGGTTGAAGGATAACAAAGAAAATCAGCATGAAGGTAATAAAGAAGCAAAAGCTGCAGGTAATTTTGCACAGGATGCTCTTATATTTTCTTTGAATAATAAAGTAGAATCATGGGTTTTAGATTTTGGTGCCTCTTTCCATGCAACCCCAAATAGAAAATTTTTCAATGATTATGTCCATGGAGATTTTGGAAAATTTTATTTAGGGGATGATGAGCCTTGTAAAATTGTTGGCAAAGGAAACGTGCAGCTAAAATTGCAGAATGGCAACACATGGGTGTTGAAGGATGTCATGCATGTACCCATCTTGAAGAGGAATCTATTTTTTGCAAAAAAGTTGGGTGATGAGGGTTACACAGTAACTCTCATAGCTAAATCTTGGAAAGTTTCTAAGGGTGCACTTGTATTAGCAAAAGGTAAGAGAGTAGGTACACTTTATCTATCTACTTGTATTACTGATTATTCTCCTTCTATTTTATCTACTTCAGATGTAGATGCAAAGTTGTGGCACTATAGGCTTGTTCACATGAGTGAGAAGGCAATGAATGTTCTTAAGTCAAAAGGTAAGCTTTTAGATTTGAAAAGCATAGATCTAGATTTCTGTGAGCATTATATTTTTGGGAAATAGAAGAAAGTGAGGTTTCTCAAAACTGGGTCAACAAAGAAGAAGCACAAGTTGGCGCTTGTTCACATAGATGTGTTGGGACCAGCTCAGGTAGCTTCCATTGGAGGATCACAATATTATGTTTCTTTCATTGATGATGCTACAAGAAAGGTATGGGTTTACTGCATAAAGAGGAAATCTAATGTTTTTGACACATTTAAGAAATGGAAAGCTTTGGTTGAGAATGAAATAGGTTTGAGATTGAAGTGCCTTAGATCGAATAATGGTGGTGAGTCCTACAATAATAAATTCAATAGTTACTGTTTTATGAGTGGAAATGTAGGGAAAGGATGGTTCCAAGGACACCTCAACAAAATGGACTTACTAAAAGGATGAATAGAACAATAATGGAGCATGTATGAAGTATGAGGTTACATGCTGGTTTGACCTTATAGTTTTGGGTAGAAGCTGTAGATATTGTGGTTTACTTGATTAATAGAGGACCTTCTACTGCACTAGATGGTGAAATTCTAGAAGAGTCTTGGATAGGTAAAAAGGTAGATCTTTCATTTCTTAGAGTTTTTGGGTTTGAAGCTTTTGTGTACATTGATAAAGAAAATAGAAAGAAGCTAGATGCTAAATTTATGCGATGCACTTTCATTAGTTTAGTTTTGGAGATTTCAGATTCTGGTTGTGGAATTTAGAAACTAACAAAATTATTAGAAGCTGTGATGTAGTTTTCAATGAGAAGGTGATGTACAGTGGTCAGCTCAAGAGGTTAAATAATTTTGAGCAAGGCAATCTTGATTTGGAAGAGGTTATGATCCAAAATGAGCTCGCAGGTAAAAATCATCACTCATAGAAAAACACAAAGACCAACGTCGGTTAGGTGGAAATCGATGTCAGTCATGTGGAAAATGACATCAGTCAAGTGGAAATTAGTGTCAATCAGGAGGAATTGACATCGATCAGGTGTAAACCAGCATCGATCAGAGATGTCCAAGATTGGTCACTGTCAAAAGAAAATTTGGGCAGACAGCAAGCTATAAATGAGTCTCAAACACCCATAAGGAGGTCTAAAAGGGTAAGTAAACCTCTAATTTGTTATTCCCCTTATTTATACTACTTTTTTCTCATTGATGGTGGAAAACCATAAATTTTTGATGAGGCAATGTAGGTAGAATCCAGGAAACAGTGGGAGCATGGCATGAATGAGGAAATTGATTCCTTGGAAGAGAACCATACGTGGGATTTGGTTGAGTTGCTAGCTAGAAAGAAAGCATTGAAAAACAAATGGGTATACAAGTTAAAGGAAGGAGAGAATGGACAAATGAGACATAAGGCCAGGTTGGTAGTAAAGGGATTTACACAGAAACTAGGTATTGATTTTGGTGAAATTTTTTCTCTTGTAGTAAAGATGACTTCTATTCAGACTGTATTGTCTTTAGTTGCTATTGAGGATTTGCATCTTGAGCAGCTTGATGTTACAACAACATTTCTTCATGGAGATTTGGATGAAGAGATATATATGGATTAGTCGGAAGGTTTTGAGGTCAAAGGTAAGGAGAAACTTGTGTGCAGGTTGAAGAAAAGATTATATGGTCTTAAGCAAGCTCCAAGGCAATGGTATTTGAGGTTTGATAGGTTTATGATAGAGCATGGATTTAGTAAATGTCAATCTGACCATTGTGTTTATTTCAATAGATTGGATAATGGTATTTATATTATCATATTATTGTATGTAGATGATATGCTTGTTATAGGTTCACACATGCAAGAAATTACTGAGCTTAAGGTAAAATTAGCTCACACATTTGCCATGAAGGATTTAGGAGTAGTAAAGAAAATACTTGGCATGAGTATTAAGAGAGATAGGAAAAATCACATTTTGATTTTGTCTCAAGAGGATCATGTGAATAAGGTGTTGGAGAGGTTCAATATGCAATATGCAAAATTGATAAGCACACCTATGGCTGGACACTTCAAGTTGAGCAAAGAATAGTGTCCTAAATCACATGATGAGGTTGAGTACATGAGTAGGGTTCCATATACTTCAGCAGTTGGGATCTTGATGTATGTAATGGTATGTACTAGACTAGATATTGCCTAAGCAGTGGGAGTTGTCAGCAAGTATATGGCCAATCTAGGAAAGGAACACTAGAAAATAGTCCAATGGATTCTCAAATATTTGAGAGGGACCACCAGTAGGCATTTATGCTATGGAGGGTCAAACACTTCTCTACATGGGTATGTAGATTTGGATATGGTAGGTGACTTGGATGGTAGGAGAAGCACCACAGGATATGTGTTCAATGTTGGTGGAACGGTGGTTAGCTAGATTTCAAAGTTGCAGAAGGTTGTTGCCTTGTCTACTACAGAGGCAAAATACATTACAGTCATAGAGGCTAGCAAGGAAATGATTTGGATGACTTAGTTCATGGAAGAGTTGGGAAAGGAGTAAGAGAGTTGTAGATTGTATAATGATAGTCAATGTGTAATTTATTTGGCAAGGAATTTAGCCTTTCATTCAAGAACCAAACATATACAGCTTAGGTACCACTTCATTATACTGGTATTAGAGGATGGATAGTTGAAGCTAGAAAAGATCCATATGGATAAGAACCCTACTGATATGTTAACAAAGCCAGTAACAAAGGAGAAGTTGAATCTTCATTCAACTTTTGTTGGTCTTCAAGATTGAACTTGAACAGGGATAAACAAACTAGAGATGTTTAGAGGATGTTGTTGTATAGGTACAGGTACAACTATTTATCTCCAAGTGGGATATTGTTGAGTTATGGACCTAAAAGCTTCACTAATGAGCTAATGTGGAGGTTGTTGGGATTACATAGTAATCAGCATCAGTCAAAACCAATCGACATCTGTTAGGGGTCGACCAACATTAGTTAGGGGTTGGCTGGCATCAGTCATCTTTAGACTGACATCGACTTCTATGTGTTTCTAGAATTTTTATTTTTAGACACTAACTTTTATGCATTTTTCTAGAAGTGTTATTTTTAGGAGAATTGATTTGAGCCTTTGATTTAAGAGGTGGATCTAATAGTGGCAAATGCATGGCTCATGAAACCCTAGTGTTGTAGTATACTATATAATAGGGTTAGATCCTCATAGCATTGAGGGGACAACAATTTAGTATTGAGTTGATTGTAATTGATAGAGAGAGAGAGAGAACTCTTGAGGGAGAATTATTTTACATTTGAGGTGTGAGGAGAGAGAGATTTCTTCATTGTATTTCCTTCTGGAAGAGTTTAATACAGATTGGTTGTTTCTTGTATCTCCTATTATTTGCTATTTTTGATTTCTAGTTACTTATTACTTCTGGTTTCAATTCCGTATTTAGTTACTTATACAAAAGTAATCAATTGTACTCTAAGATCCTAACTATGTGTGTGTGTGTGTGTGTGTGTGTGTGTGCATTTTTTTATGACTCAAGGATGTTATGGATGCATATATTTTATTTCTATCACATGTGTTTAATAGTTTCTATATGTTATGATAAAAAAAATTATTCATTTTGATTATTTTATATCAAATTTGAAAAAATGCATGATTAAAAAGATTGATAAAAAGTGTAATTTGTAAAATTAAATGTCATGTAAAACACACTAAATCATGTTTGGAAGAATTTAAAACATAAAATAAAGGATAAAATTAAAATTAAAATTATAACATACTAAATCATGTTTGGAAGCATCTAAAACATAAATGACAAAAATAAAAATAAATTAAAATGTAGAACACATTAAATCAAGTTGGTAAATGTGTAAAACATAAATATACAAAAATGAATTGACATGTAAAAAACATTAAATCATGTGGGGAAATATGTAAAACATGAAAATAAGTTATTTATAATGTAATGTATAATCAATTAAAATGATAAACACAAAATGTAGTGTTTGTGTTAATCACTCATTTGAAAAAGTATGGTTATTTTGTGATTAAACATGGTATGAATCTTGAGGATGTTTTTAAGGAAAGATGGTCCTATCTAAGGTCTTACACTAAAACTCAAAAAGGGTAAAACAATGAGGTTAATGATAATTATGGTAAATATTTAGGAAAAATAAAGGAATGTTTGTGAGGAAGGCCTGGTCCTATCCAAGGTCTTACAATGCACTCACAAAAAGAGAACCAAATGGGTATGATCATCTAAAAATAAAATATTCATGAAGGAGGAATATTAAGAATGTTATAATGAGAAAGGGAATACAAAAAGTATGACATATGCATTTGTAATAATCCTTATTAAACATTATAAATACAAAGTGAATAGGTAAGTGCTAAAATTTTATTATATGACAAAGTTAAAATATATTTGTTTGTGATAGACACAAAAAAATTGGTGAATAAGTGTATTACTTAGATAATATCATGAAGGTTATATAAAAAATAAATTTAAAATGGGCCTACCTTCCCACATATTCCCCATTCCTTGGGACCCTTTCTAGAGTTGTCAATATACTATGAAGATTGGGTACTTAAATGAGAAAGTAGGTAACAATATAGAAATTTTTGAGACCTCCTATTCCAATATAATAGCCTATCACACCTCAATGGACCTCGGCTCTATTATAAGGCCAACTGTGGAGTTTGAGATTTGAATACAAATAGGAGATATTATAAGATAAGAATCACATATTTTTGTGTCATTTTAACATTTGAATGTTTGTTTTTGACTTTTTATCATTGGCTTTTATGAAAATGATTTGGATTTTAACTTTTTTATGTATTTTTTATTCCTCCTCCATACAAATTCATAATAACCAAACATGAGTGATATAAGTGACAAGCACAAATAAACTTTAGGCTTTGGTTACATGATAAAAAGTACCTAGAGATTTTGTCAATTTACTAAATAATTAGGCTTACCCATAAAGAAGTATGTGATCTCAATACTAACCATATGTGTACTTAGTATGAGAGAATAATAAATTAAAATTTAAGATCATATATATCTATGTATGAAATGATATAATGATAAAGATGTTTGTTAGTTGATCATAGGGTAAGATAGGATATTAAAGGGTATGGGTTTTAAAACTATATCACAAAAATAACTCTATGATCCAAATAAATGATGTAAAAATTGTAAAGAGAGATCATTCTAAATAGAAGAGGAGAAGAATAAGTGAATGAAACTAATTCATGAAATAATTTTATTGATAAATGAAACATAACATCAATTTATACTCATAAATCAAATAAAATCATATGAAAATGCAAAAAATAATGTGATGAAACACCATTATGTGTTCACAAATACTAATAAATTTCTCATAAAACATTATTTGTGTCATATAATACATCCTTTTATAACTATTGTTTGAATTAAACCAAAATCTCATCAATCTTTGTAGAAAGTTATGAACAAACTTCCTATCATAGTGTTGTTGATGTGGGTTTTATGCACACCATAGTGGAATCAGGCAGCCTCTAAAATTTTAGGAACTCAATGGAGCTAAACTCCACTATAGGGTATGCATTCTAGGTATGCAATTTATTTCAAACTATTGATGTAATAGGGCAAGGAATGAAGGTTGTTGAAAAGGTTTTTGGATGGAGGTGTGGCATTCTAATAGAGTGAATATCTATGTGAGTTGGATGGGTGGCTGGTTTCTAATATAAAGTGGGTAAGTATAAAAAACCAACTAAAAAAAATGAGGGTAAGGTAGGGTAGAAAATAAGGATCCATGGTTCTTAAGAATCACTTCCTTGGTTGGTTTCTAAATAGACCTATGCTTTCTAAAACCTATGCCTATTGCTAGCAACAATAGTGCACATATAGTCAAATATGGCTAGGAAGTCGAAAGAAATAAAGATGTAAAGAATTCACAAGCCTCATAAAAAGGTTTTTCCTTTCAGTTAAACTATTACACAACCTTAATAAAAATATTATGGCTTGAGTGAATGAATTATTTGAGGAAACTATTACAAACACACAGAAAACTACACCAAATAAAGCACTAGTACACATTCATAAATATGATTCAATCAACTTGAATAATTTAATCAATATATTCACTAATATTTCAATAGCCATTTCACATCTAGGATCAATATATAAATTAAAATAATCAAGAATCTATTCTGAACTCTAGCACACCAAAGATTATATAAACACACAACCATAGAAATAAAAAATAATTACTTAGAATTGGAAAGAAAATACTCAAAACACTTTGTTGATGATCAAAATTACTTCATTGATTTGTATTCCAAAATCTTCTAAAAAAATAAGTTGGGTTACAATTGTATATATAGACTTGGGGAATGGGTTTCCTCATCCTCCAAGCTCATCCAAGGTGGTTACATGTGTCAGTTAGAACATGTAGTTATAACTCTGATCTAAAACTATATAAATGAAAACTAAAAGTTTAAAATAAATAAACTAGATTTTCCAAAATTATGCAATGTGTGCATATGTAGACACCAAAATTATGTTACACATGTGTGTAAATCCCTATGTTAAACCCCCCTTGAACCCCTTTTAATAATTATCCTTCTTGACCCATGATTTTACCCTTCACACATTTAATTAATTTAAAATATTTAATTAAGTTAATTTAAAACTACTTATGCCACTTACCTGGCCACCTCATCCTAAGACTAATTATTACCCTCTAAGTCACCTCAAGACTTAGTCCCCTAATACTAACTACCCATGACTTATTCTCACCCCAAAAGTAAATTCCTAACTAACTACATCCTTTTTAACCTCACATTTCTACCATTTCCTAATAGATACCACACTTGGCAAGAGAAAGAATAAAAAATAAGCTAAAAATATCCCTTTTACCTATTCTCATGCCACTGATGTGGGTCAAATCATGGTTGACATCGATGGGATCACTGACGTCAGTTACTTAAGTCAAATTCCAAAATTATGTTAAGGTTAGTAAAAATAAAAATACATAGATATTCATGTACAAGCTTTGGAATTCAACTTTCTACATTCAGGCTTACCATTACTTTACACAAGTCAGTCTAGATTAGGAATTGATATACTACATAGAGCTTGGATTATTTTGAATTGGTAACACATGATTACCTTTATATTCACCTATTTCTTTATCATGCCTCATCAAATCCATCTATCTAGCACCTATGGTTCATCAATTTCATCAGCTAATTATATCTCTATGTTTTGGTAATTCTTTTAAATAGTTAGTTTATAATTACTTTACATTATACTATTTATCATTTTATGAACATCTCAACTCTCCCTATGGAGGAGTTGTAAAACTCCACCTATTTTCCTCTAATCTAAACATACCAACCTTTTATCTATACCCACTTAATTTTTACACACTCCCTTACGACTCTTCCCAACCTCGTAAACCTAACTAACATCCAACTCCTAGCTCAAAAAAGTCTCTTGGAACCCCACGAGAATATACTACCCCTATTGACATTGGTCACATAATCGATGTTGGTAATATAAATGGCATCATCCATATCCCCTTATCAACATTGATATCCTAATCAATATCGATGACTATGTATTTACACTAACCTCTTTGAGCCTGCATAAAAAACCTTCAAAAACATCAACAACTTACATTACCTACACTATGTCACTCTCTATTGCACTTAGACTGAAAGAATGATATGAATCTCTCTCTTATTCTCTCTTTCATTTTTTTATTCATTACCAATTTTTTTTCAAAAAGTCAACTATTATCCCTAAGGAATTTTGACAATTCTAAGAATAAGCACGTAGCTTGGCAGCCCACTCATATATCTACTAACAAATATGCTAGTGGTAGTACTTTATTTTTCATATGTAGTCCTCCCTAGCCAAAAAGGAGTACTCGACATCATCTAGATACAACATTAAACCAATTTGGGTTATTTATAATCTCTAATCCCTACCCTTTATCTTTGTTTCTCCTTAAACATCAAATATATGCAAATTTTAGTGAAACATTTTTGGCACACCCAATGGGACACTAGACTTTTCCTTGGGTCAATTTCTTGTTTTAAGCTTTTATATAGGTGAATTATAGTGAAAATTTCATTCCTTACACTTTCTCCTTCTCTTTTCCCTCAAAATGAAATATTCAACATTTTATTTTCTGTTTAATAGCAATAAACTAATATTTCTTCTTCCTTGCCACTCTTCTCTTCCTTTTGCCTCTAAAAGAAAATTATAATTTTTATTACAAGTTAAAATAATATCTTATTTATCTCTTCATTTAATACACATTAGGATAGTTAATATCATTCTCTTCTCTTATTTCATCATTTTTTTTCATTTGAATCGCAACACTTCGGATTTGGGTTTAAAACTTATTACATTTCATTGCTTGCTATTAGCTCACCTAGTTAATTACAAGCATTATGAATAAATAATAGTACACCCATCTTACATAACCATATCACACTCATAAAAACAAACATCTAAACTCAACTAAGATAAGTCCCATCAAGATTTCATCACCTAGTGGATCACCCTAACCTACCCAACTATCTTACTTGGATTTCACCACCAACAAGAGAACTCACTTCATTCTCTAACAAAGTATAAAATATAGGTAGAATGTATATTTTGGCTAAGCATACTGGCTTGGATTCATGTCCATGAAGTGTGGGGATCAAGCTCCTATAACAAGTCATGTACTTGGTCTAACATAGATTTCCTCTTGAGCAACAAAATTAACCTAAAAATAGCTCTAGATTGCTTTCTAGTACCTTTAGTAACCAAATTCTCTTCTCACCATCTAATTTAGGAATAAGCTAACATGAGACTAAAATTAATCTCTAGGAGTTAATAATTAGTGACTGTATGTTCTTTTTCTACTTTTATATTGCCTTCTATATTTTGGAGTTCGTAAGGATGTTTTTCCATTATTTTACAAAATCAACACCATTAATAATACTTAGGTTGTATAAAATATTATGTTAGGTTTTTTGAGTGTTCATTCTCCTTATTCAAACCTCTTGCATCCTCTATTCTACCTAGATTCTACCTCTATGTTTATAAAACATTATATTTTTCATCTCTTAAGATATAATAGTGACCAACATTGGTTAATCCCACCGATGTTAGTGCTGTAACCTACCAACATTGGTTAGTCCCACTGATGTCGATAGACTTTAACTATCGACATCGGTGAAGTGACTGATGTTAGTGACTATGTAATTTCTATTTGCTCAAAATAACAAGCTAAAACAACCTACTTAACTACACTCAAACCTATTTTTTCCTTATTTTATCACTAATATAGAGTACTATTTATACTTCTTTCATGGTATTGATGTGAGCCCAAGCCAAAATTCTTGTTGATTACATAAGCTAGCAACCACTTCCAACTTCCCCTATTATTGATTCTTTCATGGACCATACTTTAGATATAGATCATACTCCTATCCCTAACCAAATTCCCATATGCCTAAAGGAGATCAAGATTTTGTTAAATTTATTGATCGTATTATGGTATCCCTTCAACATTACCTTACCATGAGTTGAACCCACAATTCTTTGGGTGACCCAGCATATGGTATTCAACTTCTCTAATGGAAACAACTTTAGTTTCATATGGCTCCACTATTTTCCCCATGGTTACTCAAACCACCACTTTCACAAGTAACCTAACCATAAATAATGTCCAAAGTTTAGCATCACCAACCTCCTAATCCCACCTAAACCCTGGCATGACTTCCCTACCTTCATAATTACAAGCAGTTTAGCCAAGTCTAAACCTATTTCAAAATTTGGTGGTACCAATTCCATCTACTCTCACACCAATAATTACCTGAGTTACAACTCACCCTTCACCTTATATAACCATGCCAACAACCCAACCTATAATAACAACATCCAACCAAAGCATAGTCTCTAACCTAATGGGACAAGCCCCTTTCATTTTTTCCCCCAGCCTATGACTCACTAAACCTATGTTGTGTTAACACAAATGCAACAAGCTATGTCATACACTCCCTCTACTTCCTATCAAGTTCCCTATAGCTTAGGGGGTATCTCTCAAACCAATCCCCATTTAGACCTCATTAAGATGATAATGGACAAGATGTCTAATCTAGAGACATCTATGTCAGGCTCAAAGAATTTGTTATCTTATGATTAGATATGCAATGAGCCCATCCATCCTTTTGTGCCTATTTTTCCTTATTAGAGCCAATGGGAAATCCCCAAATTTACACATTTCTAGAGTAAAGAGGACCCACAACAACATTTGTGGGCATTTAGACATCCTTATTATTTAATAAGGCATGATGATGTGTTATTAATTCATAGTTTCCCTATGTCTCTTTTGGGTGCTACCCTAGATTGGTATATCTCTATACTCGACACTCCCTTTTCTCATTTACCCAACTCACACAAATATTCCCAGACCATTTCTCTATTAACATTTCTAAAAATGTTTATATTATAAACCTTTATTATATTAGACAATTTGATGACGAGTTTATCATAGATTTTGTCACTCACTAGAGAGGCTTAATCATTCAACTCTCCTTCTCTGTACCCCAACTTGAGATTATTGATCTCTTCTCAAGGTCATGCGTTAAGAACATTTTGTCCACACTCTGAGCACAAACTTTCCACACATTTGATGAAGCCTTTATAATGGCACGAAAACTTGAGATTTGGGCTATAGATGAAGAAAGAGTCAAGTTGCATAGTAAGAATGCTAATTCCAAATCAAATGATTCCTCTTATTCTAAAACTTATCCTTCTAAATAAAAATCTAAAGGCTCTACCAATGTGGTGGTCACTAAATCAACTTCTTCCATAACCACAAACCAACCTAATTCCTTGACTTCCCAAAATCCAACCAAGTAATTCAAATAATAATATGAACAAAGACAATACACTCCCATTAGGGAGTCATATACTTCCATTTTGGAAAAATTATTGCAACAAGGAACCATAACCCTTCCTCAAATCAAACCTCATATAAATTTTGACACCTCCCATCCTATTCCAACTTAGTATAAGGATGATAAGTTTTGTGGCTACCATTGATTCAAAGGCCTCAATTCTAATAACTATAAAACATTCAAGAACATTGTTCAAGACATGCTTGATAGTGGTGATCTCATCTTGGATAATCCTAATGCATCTACTAATCAAAATATTGATGTGTCTAAATAACCTTTTCCTAACCAATCACCCAATCAAAATATTATTCAAACCATGACTAATAACTCATGTGATCATAATATCCATACAGTTAATATGGTCTTTCTTTTACCTCCATTCCAACCTCTCCCACAATAGGAGGCACCCATTTTACCTACTCGTCCCCCATAATCAATAGAATTTATTTTTCCCATTCTTCCTCCTCAAGTAGAAGAGCCTACTTCACCTGTTCCACTCCCACATGAGGAAGAGCTTCCTTTACCACTCTTTTTTCCATAAGAGGAACCTATATTACCATTTCCTTTTGCACCAATGTTACCTATCCTCGTACCACTTGAGGACCATGCTTTACCCATTTCACAATTACATGTTTAGGGGAACTATTATATACTCTTTAGGAACCCTTTTTTCCTACCACTCCTCCACTAATAGAATGTAGTACCCCATCCACTCTTTTGTTGCACCTAGAAGAGTCAATGTTATCTACTACTATATTAGGTGAGAGACCTATTATGCCTACTCAAATTACACTAATTTTACCTATGGAGGATCATAATTTATCTATTCCTCATCCACATATTGAGGGAGAAATTATACCTATGTTCTACCTCCTCAAGGATCCTTCTTTGCCTACCTCTCCTCCACCCATAAAAGACCATGCCTCTTCTCCTATATTTGTCAAAGAAGACCCTATTGTGACTCTTTCTCATCTTTGGCTCAAGGTAGTAGAGACCAATGATTTACCTATTTCTCAATCACCTTAGTCTTCTACAGGAAAATTTGTAAGGCTTACATCAACTTCATCTAAACCCTTCTCATAGTTAGTAAAAAGTCTAGAATTTCCCCATGCCACAAAGCTAGATCACATGACATTTTGGGACCAACTTGAAACTAATCCTACTTAATGTGTGTCAACCTTTATCACCAACCTTCTCACTACCCTTTACCCTAAGGTCTTTGAAAAAGTTAGAGCTTCTTCACTGAAATCACCAGATGCTCATCCTTCTACATCAGAACCCTCACCTTCATAGGTGTCTACCACATTAAAGTAGATTAAGTCTTTAGGTATACATCTAATCTCTAATCTAATTCATACATAGGTGTAATTATATCTAACTCTCCAACCACAAGTTGGAGTTTCATAGCCTAAACTATAGAAAATGATAAGCTTCCTAGATCTCACTGATCCTCCCCTCTTCCACCCTCAACTTTTCCATCAATTTTAAGACCATATCCCTCTAATTTATTTGTAATATCACTAATATAATAAAAATAATAGGCTAACTTACCTCCACTACTACCTCTACCACCTAGTAGGCCTTTCACATCTGACACTATGATACCTAACACCAAGAAAGTGTCAATAAAACACATGAATCCACTACCACATAGAAAGGTGCCATGAAAAATCACCCCTGTGACTCATAAACTAAAGAAGGTATCCACTCCTATTACAATAATAAGTGCTAGCCCACTCATAGGCTCTTAAATCCTTTTCCTAAACCAATTGTTACAATATTATATAATAAATCTTCCTCTCATTAAGCCTTATATCCCTCTTGGACTGAAGCCATCTTGGTTTGATGATACATAAGTGTGTCTATATCATCATTCACTTAGACATGATATTAAGAGTTGTAAAACTCTCATGATAGTCATTCAAAAATAGTTTGATGTCAACACTCTTTTGTTGATACTCCCATTAGCCTTCTTGTTATTCCATCTCTGGCATCCATAATACCTCATACTGTTCCACCTCAATTCAAACCTAAAGATGTTATCGTACCCCCTTTACCACCTCCTTAACCTATGTTTCAGATCAACACAATTAATATGGCCACATGGTCATAAAATCAAAAGGATAAAGGTAAGGAAAAGGTCATTAATCTTTGGGATCATCTTGTCTCCAAAGACACTCCTCCTTTGAATCCAAATATTTCCATCTTGGGTGTCCTAAAACCAACATATTTAGAAGTTGTTCAAAGCTTTATGGTGAAACAACTTCACCAAACCCCTATGAAAATGTCCTTATATGAGTTAATCCAAAACTCACCCTAACACTATCAAGCTTTTATTAGTGCCTTGTAAGTGGTTGAGGTACAATGTGATGATCTCCAACCTCTTGTAGCTTTGGTTAACTCTCTTGAAACCATCTCTCTGATTTCCTTCAGTGATTCAAAAATTCCACTTCAACACCTTAAAGATCAATATTTTGCCCTTTTTATCACCACATATATCGATCAAAATCATGTTAAAAGAGTCATGATAAATGGGGGATCTAGTATTAATATTATCTCCACCCATGCCTACAAATAGCTAGCTCTTCTTCATACTTTCATGTCTCAAACCGATGCAGTGCTCCACTCTTTTAATGATACCACAACTACTACAATGGGCACTATTGTCTTACATATGTATGTGGGTCCCCACACAATTCTTGAGATCTTCTATGTCGTAGAAGGAGATTTATAATACAACACACTACTTAGATGACCTTGGATATGTATTATGGCATGTGTGCCTTCAACTTTACACTGCTATGTCAATTTTAAGCACAATGGGCAACTGCATATTATTCCCACTGACCCATATCCATTTAAAACATGTAATATGACTTATAGTCCCAATGATTTTCTCATTCCATTAAATATATCATCTTCTCTGCATGATACTTTTGAATCTTTCACAAGCTCCACTACCTTGATTACAGAGATATCAATGACTCAAATTCGTAACAAAGATCCCATGGAGGAAACTTTCAAGCATTTGTCACTTAGAGAATATCATTTATTGACACTCAACATTTTCCATACTCCACAAGAGTATGGAAATATTTATATGCAGCCAAATTATGATCCCTATATTGGGATGGTCTTCCATTATGGACCCCCTTACCTTTGAACTAATTTTATAAATGGGGGAATTTATCGAGTTCTCACTATCGATAATCCATCCTCTTCACCACAACCATTTACTTGTGACTTCTCTTTTCTAAGAAAGCCTATATTTTCTCACACCTATCTTTATAAGTGTGCCTAGAAAGGATTTGGTTTGGTTCATTATGAGGAGTGTGTTCATATGTCTATTGAATATCCCACCATTAATACCATTAAAATTTCTAAAAGAGGGATGGAATGGGTTATGATGAACCAACTAAACTCACCAAACCTTCTCATATACCCATTATTAAAGATCCAGTCTCTCCTTATCCACCCTCTTCTCCACCATCACCTACTAAATAGGAGGTATCTATACCTCTTAATTATTTTTTCAATAAATACCATCCATTTGGGGCCTCTCACCTATCACCAGGGTAAGGAAACAAAGTCCCTCTCATTCAACCTAAAATGATTGATGAAGACTCTCCCACTATCAACACTATCTAATGTCAAGATGATGATGTTATTCTCACATACATGGGTGTAGATTATTCTTATATCTAATGCTCACTCCCATATAAAATGCAAGCTATGTTAAATGAATCAACCATTGACATTAATTTACCCTTTCATGATAACCCCCATGTCCTTAAAATTTTCTAGTTTTTGGATTCCTCTAACCAAGCTCATTGTGCCACATTTCTTAATGACCATAGCAAATCCTTTGCTTGGTCTTATAATGGCATGCCTGGTATCAATCCTTATATCATCACCCATAACATTTTCACCAATTAAGATGATAAACCTATTAATTAGAGGCTTCATAAAATTCACCCTTATATTGCTCTCCTTATCAAAGAAGAGTTCCAATGCATCCTTTCTATTAACTTTATTCAATCTATCGACTATCTACAATGGTTTTCCAATATTATTCCTATCATAAAAGTGATCAAAGGAATATACATATACACCTACTACCATGACTTAAACCTTGCTTATCCAAAAGACAACTTCCCTTTGCCAAGTATCAACTAACTTGTTGATCTAATAGCTAGCCATGAGATTCTATCACTAATGGATGGGGTTTTAAATTAAAATCAAATCCTAATTTCTCTCAAGGATTAACAGAATATGACTTTCATTACCCCATGGGGGAATTTTTTTTATTAGGTCATTCCCTTTATTTTGAAGAATGTTGGTGCCACCTACCAATGTACCATGACTTACATCCTCCATGATCTCCTACAAAAAATTATGGAAGACTATGTGGATGGCTTACTTGAAAAGTCTAAACTTCACTAAGATCACTTGATTATTGTCAAAATCATATTCACTCATCTCCTCTAATATAATGTTGGAATAAACCCAAAGAAATACATATTTGGTATCCTTTCTAGTAAGCTATTAGGCTTTATCATTTCTTTCTAAGGTATTGAAGTCAACCCTACTAAGGTTCGAACAATACTAGAGATGCCTCCACCTACTAATGTTAAGAAAATCTACAACCTCCAAGGTAAGCTTCAATCAATTCATTGCTTCATGTCCCAATTGTCTGATCATTGCCAACCTTTTCACCATCTCCTCAAAAAAGATTTCTCTTTCCATTAGAATATAGATTTATAGGAAGCCTTTGATGCACTCAAATAGTATCTCCTTTCCCCAATAGTTATTATTCCACCTAAGGAAATTTAGCCTTTCTAGCTTTACATCTCTACAACAAACCATTATCTAGTTGATATGATTTCACATCAAGATGATCACCATTAAGAACAAGCAGTTTAATACATAAGCCACATGCTTATTGATTATGAAACTTGATATACCCCTACTAAAAAGATGTGTCTTGCATTGGTATTTGTAGCTTCCAAGCTCCATCATTACCTCTTAAATCACAAAACCTACATCTTCACCCATATTTATCACCTAAAGTACATGCATTCCAAGCCATATCACACCAATGTGTATCTTGGTGGCTCATGATCCTTTCTAAATTTGACTTAGAGTGTATTCAACAAAAGTCTATCAAGGGGAAAATGATCACTGACTAGTTACCTACCACCCTTTTACTTGAAAACCAACCTTTAAACTTGAATTTCCTGACAAATCCATTGTAACTCTCTCCATTTATGACACCTCCTATCAAATGATGATGTTCTTTAAGAGGTCTAAATTTCAACACAATGCAGGTGTAGAGGTCATCCTCATTTGTCTTGATGGTGACCCTATGCCTTTATCATTTAAACTATATTTTGAATGTACTAATAATATGGTTGAATATGAAGCTTTAATCTTAGGGCTTTAAATAGCTATTTTCTTGGGTATCAAATCAATAACCATTTTTGGTGACTCTCAACTAGTGGTTAATCAGGTTAATGGTTCCTACCTATGCAAAAATGAAATTTTATAGTGATATAAACATCACATAGATACACTATTGGGATCATTTGACTCTTACCTCTTGAAAACTATTTCTTGATATACAAACAAGTTTGCTAACACAATGGCTTCACTTTCTTCATACATACCCTCTTCACCCTCTTCCTCAAAAATCTGTCACTATGCATCACTTAACATTTCCCTCCTATTTATAAACTAACATCTTTTTTATTAGAAATGTAACACACAACCCACACAACTTATGGTATAAGTAACTCATGGATTACCTTTCCTTTTCTATTACCCCTTCTAACCTCTCCAATAATGGGAGGCATGCCTTCATGAAACATGTCACTTGTTACACTATGCTAGGGGGACTTCTCTATAAGTAAGGTTTTGATGGTCTCCTCCTTAGATATCTCACTAGTAGTGAGATATCCTTCACCATTAAGGAAGTCCACAATGGGATTTGTGGTGGAGATTTTAATGGTCATGTAGATGCCAAGCATATCCTTTGACTTGAGTATTATTGGCCAACACTCTATCAAGACTGTAGTGATTACATTCAGCATTGAATCAAATGTCAATAACATGTTAACCTATTTCACATTCCAAGCCATGTATTACAAGTCACCAAACACTTCTATCCCTTATCCCAATAGGTATTTGATATAATATGTGAGATTAACCCTCATTCATCCCTCCATCACCTTTCTATCATTATTTCCACTAAATACTTCACCAAGTGGGTCGAGGCCATTCATCTCATCTCCACTAAGGTTGACAAAAAAAAATTCTTTACCAACCATCACATCATTTATTATTTTGGTGTCCCCCATAAAATTATAATAGATAATGGCAAATCTTTCAAAAATAAGACTATCCAAAATCTTTGTGACACCTTTGGAATGAAATTAAGTTTATCATTGCCATATTTTCCATAAGAAAATGGATAAGCAAAAATTTCTAACAAAACCTTAACCAAAATCGTCATGAAGGTAATCAATGATACTAGCAAGGATTGGCACATGAACATTCCCTTTTATTTATGGGATTACCATACTAGCATTCAAACCCCTATAGGTGATATGCCTTTTTCCTTGGTCTATGAGATAGAGGCTATTTTGCCTCTAGAGGTCTAGATTCCTTCTCTTTACATCTCTCTACAAGACATACTAACAATGATTTTTGCCAAGAACGTTTGGCACAACTTGAGTTACTTGATGAACACCATCTCATATCCCTAAACCACCTCCAAATCTATCAAGAATGTATCAAATGCACTTACAACAAAAATATCAAGGAGTGAGATTTCAATATCAGAGATCTCATCTTAAAGGAAAATAAACATGTGATAAACATGGAGAAAAACAAATGGGGTAAGTTTACTACTAATTGGCTTGGACCCTACATCATAATTCATAAGTATGGCTCAAAAACTTATCACTTATCTTCTCTCAAAGGAAATCTAGAACCCAATTCTTTAAATGCTTTGCACATATGACCATTCTTTTGTTAATCAAGTGACACTTCACCTCGTGTTTAACTTGACCTCATCCCTTAAGTAACCCTATTATATTCATCTCCATTCCTCTTAACCCTTACTCCTACACTCTTAGTTAAACTATGAAGTGTTATGATTTTGATTTCAAAGTGGAAAACACCTAAGCCTCTATAGTCTTGTCCATGACTAAATTAAAAAAAATATGAGTTATATAGACAAGTTATAATCTCTTAGGTCATGATTCCCAACATAGACTATGCCCTTAAAGGATAGCTACTTACCTTCTCTTTTATACTATAAATAGACTTCTCCCTTGAAGGATAGCTATTAACAATCAAAAACAAAATCTTAGACCAATCCCTTGAGGGATGGCTAGGCCAAGCTTTGTTATCAGGAGAAAATAATGACTTAGAAGCTTCTCATATTGATCAAATTCATATGACCTCAACATAAAAAAAATGCCATTTTAGGCTTTCTATATTGATTATCTTACACAAAAAAAAAACTTTAAGTCATGGACATGCTTATAGTATCTCTCAGGTCATCCACAGAAGGGGCATACCATCCCCACTAAGAAGGTTATGCTACCCAAACACTCTAACTCATTTTACCCTTTTCCCCTCATACTCTTTTAAGGGACCTTGAACTCACATGACACAAGGTGAGTACGATGCTTCTCTAACAAACAAAATGGTCAAATGATGTAAAGTATGAAAGAGGTTCATATTCGTGAGCCTCTTTATGTTATAATTATGGTATTTTCCAATACATGAGCATCATGCCTCTTTATTTCCCATCCCAATCACATATTGATTTCTCTACTAAGATCACATCTCATGATAAGATTCAATCATCATCTTGCCTTTCTACCAATTCTTCTTCATTTTTAGATTTACATGTTTAATACATATCCATCTCAAACATAACTACTCCAAACCATACTAAAACTAACAAAAAATTGCTCACGAGAAATCTACCCAATGCATAACCATAGTTTCTCTAAACAATGATAAATAGAAAACTATCAAGCCTACTCCATTTATTTTAAGCATACATCATCACAAATATGTAAAAATTCTAAAATAAAACAACATACCCAACCCACTCATTTTAAGAATACACCATCACAAATATGGAAAAATGTTAAGATAAAGCTAATAAATCAACTATGGAAAGACCATCACACATATGGGAAATGCTAGTCTAACTCAACAAACATACTCAACATTAACATAACATTCACGTAACATAAACATCCACATCATTATAATAAGATCAACTACATCACCATCATAATAACGCATCTCAAAATAACACATCTCATATATATACACTAAACATGAATGTACATCAATGGATCATAATAGTATCATCTCTCCCTCAAAATATACATCTCTCATCTTCAACTCACAAGCTAGTATGTATATTAAATATATAAAAATATAAAAATCTAGCACTTAGAATCCTCAAGGCTATAGTCATGGTCATGAAGAAGCAATGTCATCGCCACTCTCCACCTATTTACGTTTGCATAAGCTAGAAGCCATGGTATGTGTCACTGATCTCTCTTACTTTTTAAACATAGAATACCTCTGAATCTATGGGAACTCCCTAATGGGACTCTCATAATAAGTAATATCATCAATGGTAATGTTGTAACTCACTAGAGATAGTCTTTGATAGACCCATCAGACCTACTAAAGGAATCTATACCAGTCCCTATGGTGGAGGAGGAGGAGTAACTTGTCATGCTACTCTCAAATTATCCCTCTCTACTATCAGTGTAGTAACTTAGCCCTGTAATGCTTTGACCTGGCCCTATAATTCCTTAACCTATCCCTACAATGTCATAACCTACCCCTATAAGATCAATACCTATGCCTATGTTGCATCTCAAACCTACACTACCACATCTCATGCCTATACAACTACATCTCTCTCTCTTTCTATCTCATCAGTCCTTATAAATCTAGTGGTGGCCTTCTAACCTAAATTGTGGGATGAAAACCTATCAACCAAGCTAGATAAGCCATTATGCATCCAATATCTACTACATCTAGTCTTATTGGTAGATCCTTAAAATCTAGCCCATTTGTCTCCTGGGAAAGGATAGGGGTGCCTCTATATCATCCCTCCTATATCGAGGAAAGGTAGGAGATACATCTTATAACAAGTTGAATTGTCTCTTGACTCATTCCATGGGTATCATCTCTAGATCTCGAACTCATCTCCCTTTCACCCATAACATGCTCTATAAATTGATAAGTTGCTCTACCTATCCTCTAAATGTTGGGTATATTAGGTAGGGCCTTAAAACAATATCTATGGGAATCAATCCCTCTATCATGTGCCTATAATGATCAATATCTCACACTATGCCATTTACTCATGTCTGAGCCATACCATCTCTCCACCATCTAAAAATAACCTTAAAACCAATTATATTCATGGTGGGTAACCCCAATGGTCATGTCACCATGATGTGCTCATACTCCCAACAATGGAGTAATTTCTCAACACATAAATTGTATTGTCGTCACAGCCTCAACCCTCACAACTCTCTATATAACTATGCTAAAAATGTTCTTCCCCATGTAAATAAGGTTTATTGCTCAACCATCTATGCCAAAACACCTGTCGATGAAATATGAATCTCCCACCATCTACATCTAGTAGTGCATATACTATAATCCATATCATCATTAGGATGCTCAACCAATGTTTCTCCTCATCAATAGTGTACAATGGCTCATATGAAAAGCTCACTAAGTGATAGGTCATATCACTAACATGATCTCCAAACAATGTAACCATGTGAATATCATTCTCCTTTCTTAAATATAAGAAGATATCCTCACCCTAGAGTAGTAATCATAAAATATTGTACACATCTTCATGTGTCACTATCAACTCTTTAATCAACAAATAGAAGGTGTTGGTGATGTGATCCAACCTCTTTATCAATGCTATCATCAAACTAACATCCAATGTAACTCTCCAACATCATCACACTTCTCCTAAACCTATAGCTACCATGTTCTCCCACTCATCTAGGGTGACATCCCTCCTCATCCATGTTAGAAGCACTGGTATTCAATCTCATAACGTCAACTCCTACCCAGCCTACATCCACACACACACCTCAAGTCACACACTTTCCAATATAAGCCACCACCCTTTTTTCCCTTCTCTCTAGGAGAACTACATTATCTTAAGTCCCTCAATTGAGATATGTAGTTATCACTTAGTCAACATGGGGTCTTCTAAGGTTAGCTCGGCCATATACCCACATAACTACTAACTATTGCATCCTTGTGTTCTTGTGTTAGGTCTATAACATTTTCCTCATATAGATATTATTATAGCTATTTATTCTACCTCTTTATGAGGGAGAACACTTCTTACCTCCTTTCAATGATTATTTGGGTGACTTTATCATCTTTTAATTTCCTTTTTTCACCCTTTGAATATTTCTAGTTGGGGAATCAAACAAAGTGGAAATAGAGGGAAGCTCAATGATTCTAAAGTTTGGCATTTGAGAAGCCTTGATTCATAAATCCACTACCCACGGAGGAATGTCTAACTAAGATGAATTAGAGGTTGTGATAATAACCTATTATTTATCCTCCTCTTAAATTCTCTATTATTTTATATGGACCTTGGTTAGGACATCAGGTAAAGAAGGCCATCTAATTTTGGACCAATCCACTCATCTAAATTGAGGAAGTGGATGGACCATGATCATTTGGGTTTGGACTTCCTTCCCTTGTCATTACTTATCACTATAGTTTCCACTATGGAATTGGTATAGGGTAGTTTAAGGGTGATTTAGGTGGAGTGGATGTGGAGTTATGAGGTGACTAAATTAGTATACACCTTCTTGGACACTATCTTCATCTTGAGGGCTCTAATAGTGGAGGTACCAGTAGAAACATAAGAGGAATGTATGGTGAGTGATATTTAAGTAGAAATGGATGGATCAATAGTAGTGGAGATGGAGGGGGTATATCTGGTAACTTATATAGAAGTAACTTTCCCAAAGATGGGTATAAAAGATAGAGGATAACTAGCAAAATATTGAGTACCTGGGAAAGTGAGCTCCATAGGATTTGTTTGGAGGCTCATAGGTTTGGCTATCTCCAACTTTACTTCCTCATCTAAATCATCCTCTAAATCCTTGATAATAACCATATCTCTCCTAGTATGTTCTAAATGTGGAGGTTGAGTAGGCAAGCCTTGTGATGTATCCACTATAAGACTACCTATAGGAGTCTTAGGCTTCCTATTATAGATTAAAGGGGTCTTTACTTGTGTGGTAGAGTCTTGAGGTGTTGATGTTTTTGCATCTAAAGTTGTTATCCCAATGGATGTAATAGCATGTACTTGGGGCATAGTAATTGACACTTGAGTAGAACCTATAATAAGCAATTCTTATATTTTTTATTCCTCATCAAAATATATGCTGATGGGATCCCTTGCTCGATCTCCCCTACTAGAACTAGGCTCAGGTAGCTCAGATATTTATTCACTATCTTTAGTTTCAATTTCAAAAGAAGTCTATAAGAGGAGGAAGTTAGTCCTTGGATTTCTCCTCATACTATCCTCTCCATAAATTTGAATGTTTGCACCCTTTGTAGAGTGCTTTTTTGCTATCCAACTCCCTAGTAGAAATGAAAGGGTCATCCTGGATCATTCTCAAATGATCCTCTTATAGCCCAACAATCCTTGCCCATTTTAATACATCCTCATAAGATTTGGCATTCATAAATAAGAAATCATAGTAATAAGGCTCATGACTATAAGGGATTTTGAACCCACGTATGTGCTTTTGGATCAAACCATATGGATCCCAATCTCTATGTTCAAGTGTAGGGAAAGGATAAATCCTACATTTTCCACCTACTTCCTTGAAATAATTCCTCATCATATATACCATCCTGACAATAGTTAAAACAATTAACAAAATATAAGGATTTATTCTACCTTGATAAATAATCTTCAATGTTTTTCCATAACTGAAAGGTGATTTCCTATTTAGCTAGTTTATTTGGTATAAAATCTAAGAGACACAGGGGGCCAACCTTATTTCCCCAAATCATGATAGTAGTGAAATTTGGGTAAATAAAATAATACCCTTTCCCTACCAAGTTCTACATAATTTTCTATTTAATTTAAGGCATGGGCAAACCATGAATGGCTTACCAAACCTAAGGATAGACATCTTTAGATATCCTCACCACATGCTTTGTATAGCAATAGACATGTATGAGCTGATAATGATCATAGACCTTGTTCTTCTCACAATCCATTGTTGGAGATTTTAATTGACAAAGATATTTGTAACATGTACCTATGACTGCATCTAAAAAATAAGACATCATATAGAAATCTCCAAAGGGTGTGGGATGCTTGGCCATATGAATAATTTGTTTTATCAATTAAAGTTTGATTATTTTGACAAGGGCATATACAACATCATATGTAAGCATCAGGTAAAGTATTGAAACCCAATCCAAATCAGCAAAATGAATATTAGGAATACATTATAATTGATTGAGAAGAACTATACCAATGTGAATCCCCATCCTAAATTTGTTAATTAGAATTTCTCTTTTGGGTTTCTTCCCTTTCCATATGATGGTCTGGTCTAGGAGTAGCCATGAAGATAGTACCTTCTCCATTGAGGTTTATATTTTAAACTACACCAATGTGTTCTTATTTATATAGGCATCATTTATAATAAAATATAAGTATCTCTAGAAATCCACTCTTGAAATACATGTGACCACTATATTATTATTCAAATGATGTAGGAAAGCATCCTATGATATCTTCCCTAAAAGGAATAGGTCCCTTAGGAGGTCAATGCATGGCATTACTTCCATCTTGGCTATAACAAAGTATAATTTTTGAAATTTTAATTACATCAATTATTTAATGAATAGTTTATTTGCTAGTGTCATCTCATCTTTCAATGAAAACATGTCCATTAAATTGATGGCATCCCATAATGCTAAATAATTTTTATACTTATCTCTAAATACTGTAGCATCCATGATTGTATATGTGAACTCTATAAAGTCCTTAATTGAATATGGGGATGGTGGATTCATCGCTCAGAACATTTTATATGTAGATTCCATTTATGCATACTTTACTTTGTGTTTCTTCTTCTATGTTGTGTAAACAATTTGACTCTAGTTCAGCAGTAGTTTTACTTGAAGTACTCTTGAAATGGGAATTGATGATGTTTATCTCTGTAAGAAAGTAGAAGACTTTGAATGCAAGTTATCTTGAATACAATGATGGATTTTCAATAACAAATTATTGCATATATAGAGTCCCACATTGATTAACAATTCATGTGATATAAATGTGCAACATTCACTTGGCTTCTATTTTCCTATATAATTCAAACTAGTTACTTCAAGTTGGTGGGGGTATTTAATGTATTGATGGGAAATAGTTTTACCTTTATTTTGGCTAAGTATAGTAAGAATAGTATTACTCTTAAGGTCTATATCATAAAAAATGATTTTGGGACAATGTCCATAGACTAATTCCTTCAAGGGAATTATTTCAAGCAAAATGTCTGAAACAATTTCCCTAAATAACTATTTCATTTGCACAAATGTCCCAAAAAAATTATCTCAAAAGGATATTTCAAAGGTCTAAAGGGCATTTTAAATTTCCCTAAAGGGTAATTTTTATCCAAATGGTCCACTTTTTAGGGAATTTCATCCAATATAAAAGACCTGAAGGGTATACTTCGTGGAGTTTGAAGGGCACCTTCGATTTCCATAAAGGGTACTTTCATATGGCTAAGGGTCATTTCAAAATTCCTAAAGGGTAGATTACACACAAATCAAAGCCTATGTGCCTTGGGTCCATAGGGTATTTTTGGTGGGTAAAAGGGCTATGAAAATTATCCTAAAGGGTAAGTGGTTACTTCAAAAATGGTCAAAGGCTTGGGATAGAAATCCTAAAGGATATGTCCATGTCAAAGATTCCAATACAAAAAGACTAAATGGAATTTTTATAAAGAAGAGAGGTCAAAAAGGATATCCTAAAGGATAAGTCTCATAGGGTAAAGGGTTCAGGACAAAAGTCTTGAAGGGAATTGTTTTGGATAAAATTTTTGTAATAATTTTCCAAATAAAATAATGATTTTTAAAAATTAAGTATAAAATAATAAATGCCCAAAAACACCTAAAACATAATACTTGAAAGGACAAATTACATAAGTGTTGAAATAATTAGCTTGAAAATATAAACCTAGAGAATAGTCTCTGTAGAACAAAAGTTAGTCTTATGAAACATAATGCCAAAATTGAAATACCTTAGACTTTCTAGAATTTTCATAAACATATGAAAAAAGTGGGTCCCTATTTCTCCTTAAATAAAATGGTGATTTTAGGTACAATAAATGGTGACTTACAGGGGGAATATTCTTGAGTGTTTGAGAATCCAAAACTCTAATTTTTCAATCTTTAGATCAATATTGAAGTGTGCCACAAAAAATACTTAAATTAGAAACATGAAATTCATTCTTAATTTAATTCACACAACATACTTTCCTTTTCATTTCTTGGATCTTTGTGTGTTAAATGTGTAGTTTATTTAACCACTATTGTGATGAGTTTTTCAAAGGTTTTGATGAAGTTATTGGTTTCATTCTAGTATTTGTTAAATCACATTAAATAAAGAGAAGCTCAACCATTGCTCTACTACCAACCAAGCATCTATATCCCTAATATATATGCCTTGGGTTCCTTCTCTTCTCCATTGATTATTTTCTTTAAACCATGATGCATGGTTCATTGACCTTATTTCATCATGTGAGATTTTTAATTTTCTTTAAATTTTATTTTACTCTTTTGAATTCATTAGTTATTTATTTATTTATTTTTAATTATGTTATAATTAAAGGAAAAGAGAGGATATGAAGCCTTACTGAGATTGTATAATTATAAAATAAATTATTACTAGAATGTCCCTGTTAACTAGATCTACACCCAAAATTGTCACTTTCAATGAGTATTTAACATGATAAGTGCATTTGATCCAATCAAAAGGAAAAAATTATAAATTTGTATGGAGTACCCTAAGAGACACTTTTACATGCTTGGTAAAAGTATTCAATTATGACACTATTCATAATAATCCTTTGATTACCTTCCTTCATCTTAAAGACTCAAAAATAAAAATACACCCAATCTGTAAACTAGTCCTAAACATGTGAGGATTTTAATTTTACCCTTTTCTACAAGTCATAAACTCAATTTTTTTGTTATTTTAGATTGGAAATAACTAGATAAAACACAACTTTGAACATCAAATAAAAAATAATAACTAATCTAAAATTCAGGAAACTACTCTAGAAAGCACTGGAATTTAATCTAAGAAAATAGAATACTGAAAGCAAAAATATTAATCTATAAAGCCCAAAAGAATTGAAAATCATTGAAAAATAAACTAGAAAGTAGGAAAATAATCTAGAAATCATATAAATCTACTCTAATCCTATGTTTAAACTTATCTAAATCTTCTCAATTGGTAATATTTGTAGATGGAATAGCTTTGAAGTAATGCTTTAGGAATTGTCCTTTGACTAGAAAGGTAATCTCATTACCGTGGAGGTCCTTTAGATAAAATGTGTTATTGCCCATGATCACTAAAATATGATAGGGTCTAATCCATAGTGGGCAAAAGTTATTGTGTTTTCCTTTAATTACATGGGCTTTATCACATAGTAGCACCAGATCCAAAATCCTAAATGATTTGACTTTTTCTCTTTTATCAAATCACCTTTTGATTACATATTTGTGTTTGTTGAATGTTTGAAAGGCTTCAGTCCTTAAATCCTCCATTTATATTATATCAAGAAATCTTGATTCTATTTTTTCATTCGGTTTCATGTGGTCTTGCATGAACTAATAGGTGGGTAGCTTCAACATGATGGGGAAAACTAGTTTGCACCTATCTACCAATAGGTAGGTTGAAGCTTTCAGGGCTTCCTTGTATCTCATTCAATCTACCCAAAGAGCATACTTATTAAATTATGCTAGACCTTAGGCTTGTCCCCTACTAATTTCTTGATTACATCAATCAAATTTTTATTTAATGACTCTATTATTCCATTTTCTTAGGGATATTAGTTAAAAGATGACCTAATTATGATATGATTGTCATGTGTCCATTCAGTGAATTTTACTAATAAAAAGCTAGTCCATTGTCACAAACCAAAGAGATGGGCATGCCAAATCTAGTTGTTATGTTTTCCCACAAAAATTAAATCACATATTATGCTTTATCATTCTTTGTGGATATGGTTTCCATCTATCTATTACAATAGTATATAGTCATAAGTATAAATTTATGGCCCACTAAAGAATTTGGATTGATTACACCAATGAATTATAAACCCCACTATGTAATAGGCCTTCCTTCAACAACTAGATGTAGAGGGTTTAATACATGTACCTTTCTCTTGGCTAATGATTGACATTCGTGGTAGGTTCTAACATGTGTATGAGCATCTTTAAAGATGGTTGGCCAATAGTAACCTAACCTCAAGATTTTATGGACTTTGGTATTCCCAATGGGGTAACCTTTGCCTATCTTTTCATGAAAATTCTCCAAGATTTCCTTAGCCTTCTATAAAAATACACATCAAAGATAAATACCTTCATAGTTACTTTGATAAATGATTCCCTTTTTAATCATAAAATGAGTAGCTTTGATCATCAAATCTCTCCATTTTTTATTAAGATTTGGGGGACAAGTTCCTATAATTAAATATTCAATTATATATGTATACCATTCTCCTTTATAAACTTATGCTTCACATACCTCTTCAATAGTGATTCATGGATCGGGCTCAATCATGAGTTGAATAATGCCTTAACCTTTGATGATATCTGTAGGCCTAATTTCTATGTTGAATTCTTGAATCTTGGCCATCTATTTGCCTCAACATTCTCCAAGGTCATTCTATGATAAGGTGATCTTCATCGTAGGGTCAAGTACCATAGCAATGTTTTTGTTCCCCAATATGTAATGTCAAAATTTCTTCACTAATTTGATAAGAGAATCTACTTATCAATCATATAATACCTGACCTCTACATCCTTCATATTTTTTCTCATGAAGGTAATCAGATGCCCTATTTCATCTTTCTTATGTGTGATAACCGTAGTAATAACGTGTTCTAAAGTGAATCAATATAGATAGAAATATTTTGTGAAGTCTATACTAATTAACACTAGAACTTGTGATATAGCATTCTTAATGTCTTGGAAAGACTTTTTGGCTTTAGCTATCCACTCTATTTTAGCATCTTACTTGAGTATGGCATTTAGAGGATTGATGATTTATGTAAACATTGAGATAAACTTCCTTATGAATTTGATCTTCCCAAAGAATGACTTCAGCTCTTTCTTATTATTTGGTGTCTAAATTTTTGAAATTGCCTATATTCTATCTACATTAAAGGCGATCCCATATTTTATGATAATATATACTAAGACTTTTCTCTATATGACTCCAAATATGCTTTTCTTTGGGTTCAATGAAACATTAAACCTTATAAATCTTTCAAAAATGGACTTTAGGTGACTTATGTGGTCTTTTATAATCTTTAAAAACACTATAAGATCATCCATATAGATGATTATGTATTTTCCTATTAGTCCCTTGAAGGCATGATCCATGGCACATTGCAAGTTAGCTCCTACATTGATTAGGCCAAATGACATCATTTTGTAAGCATAATTACCCCATTTTGTATTAAATTCCATCTTCATTATATCCTCAAATTGCACTAATACTTAATTATAGCCAGAAAGTCCTTCCAAAAATGACATCATTTTAGAACCACTCACTATTTATATTACCTCATCTAGAGATGCTAGAAGATAATTGTCTTTCTCAGAAGCCTTATTTAATTTTCTAAAGTCTATACATAATTTCATCTCTCCATTCTTATTTCTAATTAGGACTAAATTGGCCACCTAGGAGAATGTTAGACTAGGAAAATGATTTTGGCAATTAATAACTTCTCCACTTCCATCTAAATAAGAGGCTCTATAATAATATTTACTAGCCTTTACCTCTATCTAAATGATTTATGGTATTTCTTCAAGGGAATCATATGAGTGATGACCTGTAGGTCATACACCTTTAGTTCTTCATGTGTCTAGGTAATAACATCTTTGTATTGAGTGATTAAATCACTGATTCGCTATCATTCTTCCATAGTGAAGCTGAGACTAATATTCACATATCATGGGTTATGATCATCTCCTAGATTTTCCATCTTAAATTCTAATTCATCAACCTTGGGTTACTTGAATTATTATGCCTAAGGGTCTAAGCCAAATGGTATTTCCATGGAGACTAAGCTGGCTAGAATTCAATTTTCTTGGAGTTGGAGAATGTCCTCTTTATCTATTTCTTATTGATAGAGATAGTTAATGTCTTTATCATCAATGATTTAGGACTTGAAATCCCCTAAATTAGTTAAGAAATGAGTAATCTATTGATCATCATTAAAAACCTAGAAATTTTCTAAATTAATTTGAATAGGGGGATAAGGAGCCAATTCAATAGAAAATCTCTTTACCTTAGACTCTTGCAATGGCTTGAGATTGGCAGTAGAAATAGAATGAATCAATGGCTTGATTTTTCTCTCTTGAGAGTGCTACTATGTTAGAATCTTCAAATATTTCAATTAAATCCCATGTTTTATGCTTATTTATCCTTAGATAAGATAATTTGCATTAAAATTTTCTTCTTATTTTGTTATCTACCAACTCTTATTCACTAAATACTTTTAATTATTTTAAATTTTTCTTTAACACAAACTATAATCCTAGAATTAGAGCTTCATACTCAGCTCTATTGTTAGTACATGGAAACTATATTCTATAGGTTGCCAATAACTTCTTACCTTGAGGATCAATCAACTGAATTTCTATGCTCAATCCTTGTTTGGACCTAGCTTTGTCAAAATACATAGTCCATAGCCAATTCAAACCTTCAATTTTTGGGTTTAATGTTGGATTATGAGTGGTAAAATTATAAATACCAAGGTTGAGAGAGTCATACTCTACCTCTTAATTTTTGACATTGTATTTTATGATGGGATATTTCATTCTTAGTTCTCTATCAATTCTAATCTAGTTTATAATTCCCATCCATGGTAGTCATATATGAGATAACCCTATGGAAAGATATCCATTAAGTGTTTTAAAACAATATCTACTCAGTAATAATTTGTATCCTTTTGGTATGTCCACTACTAGAATATCAATGGTCATCTATACTCTTGGATTAGATGCTACTTGAATGTGTATGTTATTTTGTTCTTTAACTACTTGTACCACCATTTTGTCTAGTTGAGATACTGACTCTTTAAACCACTTAGACTGAGACCAAGATTTTTACATATAGAGGTAGGCATGATAGTTGCAGATGCTCTAGAATCAACTAAACAATTATGAATGTTTTTACTGAATGCCTTAATAGTCAGTAGAAATGGTGGTGCTTTAAGCTTACCCTTGTAAATGACATTAACATCAACAACTCTTTCTTTATCCATAGTCACTCTAGTTATTTCCATAAGGGCCTTTATAGTAATGGAATTCCATAAAAACTCCTTTTGTTCAGTGATCTAGGCTAACCCATAAAGAGTTATATTCACATTAACTTTCTTCATATCTTTCACGATGTTGTATCCTCCTTTACTTGATTCTTCCTTACTTGGTGGCTGATCGTTCCCTTTTGGAGGGGGTGGATTATTGTCTATTTGGGATTTGGAGGAATCACCATGGTATTTAGAGGAGTCAAGGTGGTAAGTGGTTGTTTGTTCCTTAAGTTGTATGTACCTCTCTATAAATACTAGAAAGCATAAACTTCATCCATATTATCTTCTAGTTCATTATTATCTTCACTTGGGAAGGGGAACTCATGAGTATTGAAGAACATGGTCATGTTAGAAGATTAGAGATCTTGATGCGATTATAGTGGATTATTCATATGATCTTATCAAGTTACTTCTCTCTGAAATATCTTGAACACTATATAGAACTCAACACAATCAAGCTCACCATGTTGGGATGTATTGTGTATTATGCACCAATTGGGAAAATTCATGTTAACTATGTTGATTTCTAGGAGCTTTGTAGGCTACTCCATGTTATTTTTAGGCCTATGTAATGTTTTGTTATATATCTAGAACCCAGTGTTTTGGCTTTTAGTTGGGGCATTAGTGTTGTCCATCCTTCATTGAATATTCTAGAAATCATTGCTCAACTTTTGGACCATATTTTGAATAGAATCCAATTCAGATTTTGTGGAATCCATACCTTGAAAAATAGCCATGGGAAGTGCAACTATGTTTTGGTTCTATTGATATCCAGTTCTCATCACATGATTGTTCAAGTAATCAAAATTTGGATGCATTATGTATGTTAGTAGAGGTAGTGTATAAAATTGATTCTAATTGTATATTAGAATGTTTTACTTTATGTGTGGTATCTAATTAAGCACTAGAACTCCATTATTGATGTTAGGTGCCCTATGTGATTGAGGGTTGATCTACCTATCAATGTTAATAGCCTTTTTGAATACTAATGCCAATGTATTGGCAATAAGTGCTCTGCTCAAGAACATGGTGGTTTAATGTGTTCTTGTACATCTTGAATGCTAATGCTACTTCTAGTTTATACATTGAGGTCAAATAGTTATACATCTTCTACCATATTACATTGAGATCACTGAAGGCTCATTAGGCTCCCTCTTTATACTGTTGAAGTGTTGGTATACCAATCTACGATTGGTGACCTATCCAAAATGAGCAAGAAAAGCTATTTGACATTGCTCCCAATTGGTGATGGAGTTTTCTATTAGATTTAAGTATCAATCATAAGTATAATATATTAATTTAAAAGGTAATAATTGACATGAAATATCTTCATCAAATACATTCATTAATCTTAAATCAACTTTAACAAATTTGATGTGTTTTTCTATTGTCCTTAGTCTCAAAGGAGAAAAGGATGGCTAATACTTTTTAGGATTTCAAGGTAAATCATGCATGTCTCTTAGGACAATGATTGAATATCAACCTAACCAAGGTTATTGTTGATCCATTAGTTGATTAATAGGAAAAGGGTTCCTTACAGTTATGAGGTGCCCTAGTGGAGGTGGTGGATTATTTTAAACTAGGGTTATTGGCATAACTCTATGTCTCCTATGACTTATTAAGGGTGACATTAATAAACCATCTTAGGAATTATATCTTATCACTCTCTTGGGTAACTCTAGTGAAACTCTACATAAATAATAACGTCTATTATCAGGGGTCCAAGTCCCTCCTTATAGCACCAATGCAATACTATTGATGTAGGTTTTATGTACACCATAATTGAATAAGGTAACCTCTAACGTTTTATGATTTCAATGGAGATAAACTTCACTCTAGAGCATGATTTTTTGGTATATGTTTTATTTCAACCTATTGATGGAATAGGAGTAGGTCATGTAGGTTGTTGATAAGGTTTTTGGATAGAGGTGTGGCCTTATAATAGAGTTAATTTATACATGAGTTAGATGGGTGGTTGGTTTCTAATATAAAATAAGTAAGTCTAAATAAAAAAATCAAAAAAGGAGGGTAAGGTAGGGTAGAAAATAAGGTTGAATGGTTCTTGGGAATCACTTCCCTAGTTGGTTTCTAAATAGACCTATGATTTCTAAAACCTATTCCTATTTTGAGCAACAACAACACACATAGAGTTAGACATAGCTAGGAAGTCTAAGGAAATACATATGGGAATTCAAAAGGCTCAAACAAAGATTGTTCCTTCTGGAGAAACTGTTTCACATCCTTAATCAAGAAATTATGGCTCTAGTGAATGAATTATCTGAGGTAGATATTACACATGCAAAAAAACCTACATCAAAGAAAGAACTAGTAAACATTCATGAATATGATTCAATCAACTTAACTAACTTAATCAATATATTAACTGATATTTCAATAGATATTGAAAATATAGGACTAGTACATCAATTAAACTAATAAATAATCTATTCATAGCTATAGCACACCAAAGATTATTAAAACACAAAACCATAGAAATAAAAACTAATTGGACAGAATTGGAAAGAAAATACTCAAAACACTTTATTGATGATCAAAATTGATTCACTACTCTATATTCCAAAATCTTCTAATAAAAAACTAAATTAGGTTACAATTATTTATATAGACTTGAGGAATGGGTCACCTCATCCTCCAAATTTATACAAGGTAGTTACATGTGTTAATTAGAACATGTAGTTCTAACTATGATCTCAAACCATATAAGAGAAAACTAAAATTTTAAAATAAACAAATTGGCTTTTACAAAAATATGCAATGTGTGCATGTACATAAAATATAATGTCAATTTTTTATAATAAGCCACTCAAAATACAAGGAAATTTTAAGTACATTCATCATTACAAAAATATACATACATAAAATCCCATCATGTCAAGTCTTAGTCATTTGGAGCATTGTATTCTCCTTAGTTAGCATAGAGGTTAAAGTGGTATTTGAAGATGTGGGCATACTACTGAAAGCCTTTTATGTCAGTCCATGTTGTTGTCATATAATGTCTAAATTTAGTAGTAGTAGTTGATGGATTGTTTTGGTCTATCTAAGGATCTTTGCATGCTTATCTTTGGTTATTTAAAAATTACTCTTGAATACTTCAACATTAGTAACCTTTTTTTGAGTTTTGATTAATTCAAACTCAATTTATTCAAGTATTAAGCCTTGTAAGCTCTTCATAAAATCATTGATCACTTCTTCAATAAGCTTGTCAAAATTGATCTTGCTAATTAACTTATTGGTGGAGTCCATAACTTTAGATAACTTCAATTCATGTATAATTTGAAGGATCTAGGCCCCATGAGGCTGATATCTAGGGATTAAATCCCCAACATTTCAAAATTAATCCATTGCCTTTTCTTATCAAATGACTACTAGATTTAAGGCATTGGATGCCTCTAACATCATCATAAGGTCAAGATGACTATATAGAGAGTTACCCATATGGACAACTAACATCTTTAGTTTTTCACTATCCTCTCTCAAGGAATTGAATAATTGATTAGCTTGGTTCACATGAGGGGACATCTCTATCTTCATGAACTCTATGGCTTTCTAGGAGTTATAACATCTAAAAGATACCTCCTAAACCTTATCTTCTATACCATAAGGAATATGCACTATCTTAGCTTGATATTTTATTTTCTCCACTTTAACCTATAAAACCTACACTTATTCCTCAAGCTCTTATCGAGCTAATTTCATGCCTTTATGGATTCCAACTATGGCATCCTTGTGTGCTTATGTTAGGTATACAAGATTTTCCTCATATATAGATTATCTTATCTATCTATTCAACCTCTTTGTGAGGGATAACACTTCTTTCCTCTGTTCAAGGATGATTTGGGTGCCTTTATCCTCTTTTAATTTCCTCTTCTTCACCCTTGGAATACTACCATTTAGCGAATCAAACAAAGTATAGATAGAGGGAAGCTCAATGGTTCTAAAGATTAGTATTTGAGAAGCCATTATCCATAGATACACTACCCATGGAGGAATGTCTAAGTAGGATTCATTATAGGTTGTGAAAACAACCTCTTCCTTAGCCTCCTCTTAAACTCTTTTTTATTTTTTATGGGCCTTGGTTAGGACATCAGGTAAGTAATGCCATATAATTTTGGACTAATCCACTCCTCCAAATTAAAGAAGTTGATAGACCATGATAACTTAGGGCTTGGCCTTCCTTGCCATGTTAGTACTCGTCACTATGTTTTCCTCTATAGAAGTTGTAAATGGTAATGGAAGGGTGATTTTGGTGGAGTGGACATGGAGTTGTGAGGTGGCTAAAGTAGTCTACACCTATTTGGACACTTTCTTTGCATTAAGGTCTCTAATAGTGGAGGTACCAATAGGAATAGAATGGGTCTATATGGTGAGTGGGATTTAACTAGAAATGGATGGATCAAGAGTAATAGTGGAGATGGATGGGGTAAATGTGGGAACTTCCATAAAATTAACTTTCCCAAATATGTGTACAAAAGATAGAGGATAACTAACAAAGGATTGAGTACCTAAGAAAGTGAGCTCCATAAGATTTTTTTGGAGGATCATAGCTTCGGTTGTATCTAACTCTACTTCCTCATCTAAATAATCCTCAATATCCTTGATGATCACCATATCTCCCCTAGTTGGTTCTAAATGTGGAGGTTGAGTAGGCAAATATTGTGATGTCTTCACTATAGGACTACATGTAGGAGTCTTAAGCTTCCTTGTATAGACCATAGGGTCTTTACGTGTGTGGGGGAGTCTTGAGGTGTTGATGTTGCTAATTCTAAAGTTGTTATCCTAGTCAATGTAATAATATGTACATAGGGCATAGTAATTGACAATTGATTGGAACTTGTAATAGGCAATTCTTGTACTTTATCTTCCTCATCAAAATAAATGATAATGGGATCCCTTTCTTGATCTCCCCTACTAGAAATAGTCTTAATTAGCTCAAGATATTTATTCTCTATCTTTAGTTTCAACATAAAAGGAATTCCTTGGGAGGAGTAAGTTGCTTGCTCGTAGGATTTCTCCTCAAACTATCCTCTCCATAAATCTAAATGTTGCCACCCTTTGTAGAGTGCCATTTTGCTATCCAACTCCCTAGTAGAAATGGAAGGGTCATCTTAGATCATTCTCAAATCCTCTTATATTCCAATAATCCTTACCCATTCTAATATATCCTCATCAAACTTAGACGTGATAAATAGGAAATCATAGTCATAACACTCATGATTGTAATGGACGGTGAATCCATGTACGTGTTTTTGGATCAGTCGATGTAGATCCCAATCTCTATGTGTAAGTCTAGCGAAAGGATAACTCTTGTATTTTTCACTAAATTCCTCAAAATTCTTCCTCATCATATATACCATCTTTCTAATAATTAAAAAATTACCAAAATACAAGGACTTCTACCTTGATAAGTCCTCTTTAATGCTTATCCACAATTAGAAGGTGATTTCCTATTCAGCTAGTTTATGTATTAAAAAATTTAGAAGACACAGGGGGCCAACTTTGTTTCCCCAAATCATGATAACAGTGAAATTTGGGTAAAGGAAATAATCCCCTTTCCCTACCAAGTTCTTCACAATTTTTTATCCAATTCAATGAATGTGTGAGCCATGAATATATGCTTGGTATAATAGTAGACATCTATGAATTGGTAATGATCATAGATCTATTTCCTCTCACAATTTATGGTCAGAACTCATAATTAACCAAGATATTTGTCACACATACCTATGACTACATCTAATAAATACGACATCATATAGAAATTTCCAAAGGACATGGGATTTTTTTCCCTATGAATAATTTTTTCTCTCAATCAAAGGTTGATTATTTTGCCCATGGCATATATAGAATCATGTGTAAGCATCATGTATAGTAGTAACATCAAATATAAATTAAAAAAGTGAAAATTAGACATATATTATAATTTATTGAGAATATCCATGTAAATGAAAATCCCCATCCTAAATTTTTCAATCGTAATTGCTCTTTTGGGCTTCTTCCCTTTCCATGTGATGGTCTGGTCTATGAGTAGACATGAAGATAGTACCTTCTCCATTGAGGTCTTTACATTAAACTACACCAATGTATACTTGTCAAAATAAGAATTTTGTATACTCAAAGATAATATCTGTAGAAATTTTCTCCTAAATTACATGTAACCACTACATTATTATTATAATGATGCAGGAAAACATCCTATTATGTCTTCCCTATAAAGAATAGGTTGCTTACAAGGTCAATGCATGGCATTAATTTAAACTTGGATACAACAAAGTGTAATATTTAGAATTTGAATGCCAATAACTCTTGAATTAATAGCCTATCTAATAGTGTCCTTTCATATTCTAGTGAAAACATGACCACCAAATCAATGACATCCCATAATGTTGAATAATTATGGTACTTGTCTACAAATATTGTATCATCAAAGACTATATCTATGAAATTTTTGGAGTCCTTAATTAAATATGGGGATGGTGGATTCATCCCTCAAAATGTCCTATATGTAGATGTCATTGATACATACTCTATGTTTCTTCTTTTATGTGTTATGTATGTTATGCAAATAATTCAGCTCGACCCAGTCATTATTTTACTTGTAGTACTCTTGAAATGCGAATTGGGGCTCTTTATAACTATAATAAGATGACTTTGAATGAAATTTATCTTGAATGAAATGATGAATTTTCAACAGTGGCATATTACCTATATATAATCCTGCATTAATTAATAGTTTGTGTGACATAAATGTGCAACATTCACTTCGCTTCTATTATCTTACATAATTCAAACTTGTTAGCTCAAGTTGGTTGGGGTCTTTAAAGTATTGATTATAAATATTTTTACCTTTATTTTGGATAAGTATGGTGAGACTAGTATTACTCTTAGGGTTTATATTAGAAAAAATACTTTTGGGAAGAGGTTTGTAGAATAATTCCTTCAAGGGAATTATTTAAAAAAATATATTTACAACAATTTCCTTGGAAAACTATTTCATTTGGGAAAAATTCCTAAAATAATTATCTTGAAGGGCTATTTTAAAGGTCTGAAGGGAATTTTCAATTTCCTCGAAGGGCACTTTTGATCTGAAGGGTCCACTTTGTAGGAAATTTTGTCTAAGATAAAAGTCTTGAAGGGTTTACTTCATGAAGGTGAAATGGAACTTTTGATTTCCCCAAAGGGTGATTTTATATGGCTAAGGTTAATTTTAAAAGTCTCAAATAGTAGGTTATACAAAACCCCAAGCATATGTGCCTTGGATCTAGAGGGTCTTTCTAGTGGGGAAAAGGGTTGTGACAATTATTCTAAAGGGTAAGTGGTCACTTCAAAAAAGGTCAAAGTCTTGGGACAAACATCCCAAAGGGTATGTCCATGTCAAAATTTCTAATACACATAGGTAAAAGGGCACTTTTCATAAGGCAAAGAGGTCAAAAAGGATATCTTGAAGGATAAGTCCCATACGGTAAAGGGTTCAGGACAAAAGTCTTAAAGGGTAGGTTACACAAAACCCAAAAGTTATGTGCCTTAAAATATATAGTCAAAAGGGGTAAAGTTTTAAATTTGGAAAGGTTTAAGGGATAATTAAAATGATAAAGGACACTTTCAAAAAGGTTGAAGAGCTAGCTCAAAAGTCTTGAAGGGCATGTGGAAAATATTTGAAAGGTCTACTTCATGGAAAAAATTTCATGAAGGGTATACTTCACAAAGGCCAAAGGGCACCTTTAATTTCCATAAACTATACTTTTGTATAGTTAAGGGTCATTTAAAAAGTCCTAAAGGGTAGGTTTGGTATGGTTGAAGGGACAATCCATCGAAGGATTTTTTTAGATAAAATGTCTACAATATAAAATTTCATAAGGCCTAAGGCCTATAGGCTGAATTCCTTCGAGGGAATTATTTTGAGTAAAATGTCTACAATAATTTCCCTAACAAAATAAGGCTTTATGAAAACTAAGTCCTAAATAATAAGGACCCAAAAATTCCAGACACATAAAACCCAAAAGGATAAATTGCATAACTACTGAAAAAATTAGCCTAAAAATATAAATGCAAAGAATAGTCTGATAGAAAAAAATTTAGTCTAATGAAAAAAAATGCTAATATCATTCTACCAAAAGTGAAATACCTTATATTTTCTAGAATTTGCATAAACATATGACAAAATTTGGTCCACATTTCTCCTTAACAAAAAGGGGGATGTTGGGTATAACAACTATCTTTATGGAAAAAGTGGGTATGATATAAGAATAATTATTCTCATGGGGTAGCTCCTAAAATGGATACTTAGGCAAGGAATTAATGTCGAACTATGACTAATCTCCTCAGATCTATGAGGACATGTAGGTTATGGATAAGGTTGAGCCTTTATCCATAAATTACCTAGAGTATGTAGGTGAGTTTATAAAGGTGTAGGCCATGGAAAATCATGAAAGTGTTGACATAACACTTAACATATATCTGTATGATGTGTAGTATACTAATTCTAAAGATAGTAAAATTCCCTATATTTAGGGATGTATTCTAAATGTATCTTAGGAGGATGTAGGATCTTTTTAATATATTGTGCCTTATTTGGATGAAATGTATCAATGTATTATCAAAGTTATTAGTAATGAGTGAAATAATGTATGTGTGTGCCATGAAAATAACAACTACATATAGTAATAGTAGATTTTGAAGGTTGTCTATTTATATTAAGAGTAACATAAGCGCCTGAACCTTCATTAATTAAAACCTACTTAACTTAGATATCTCATATTTGGACATTAATAAATAATGAAGGATCATTTTCATGAAATAATATTTCATTGGTAATCATTGAGGTGATAGGTAATTTGAGTGAAAGAGAAGTATCTATCATTTCATTAATATGGATAGACATTTATTCACACTACTGAATAATGCTATCTTTAGACCCTAACAAGGTGGTGTATTACACCATAGGAGGGGGAAAAGGGATGTTATTTTCAATTAAAAGTTGAATTAGGAAATTATTATGATGAGGGGAAGTTATCATAATTTATAATAAAGGTATTTGAGATTGGATATGTGTAAGTTCAGTTATAAGATCCCATTCATCATATCTACTAAAAATTTTATCCAAAAAAAGGTGCATAGTGTTGAAGTAAATCCTTTGAGAGTGTATTAAAAGTGAATTTAAATTAATGTTGGTAAGGTGTATTTTATTGGGACTTAGTCAATATGGGTTGACTCATTATGTTTGATTATCTTGACTTAGATAATGTGGTTGAATCATTGGTTGTGCATTGAGAGGAACAATTGCAATCAATAGATAAATTTGGAATTTATAATTGAGGTGCATTCATTAAGGGATGGGTAAAAGTTATATTGATATAAAATGAGTTAGTTTCTAACTATATCAATTGATTGGACAATTATGAGTTATTAGAATTGATTGAAATTGGCTCTATGTGCCCCAATTTTATGAGATGAGGTGGGTAATAATTGTGAAATATATAGAAAGATGGTAGTTTATTATAGTTTGAAGTTGGATAAGGATTGACATAAGAAAATACTATCATCATATTATTCATATTAAAAAAATTATTATCATGAATTTTAGCATTATGTTCCATCAAAATTTGGACATTATCGGTAAGGGGACATTGGGTAGTAATAGCTTGGTGATTAGGAAGGGGATCTTTGTAAATTGTTAGGTGAACATTAGCTTGATTAAGGGCTTAATTTTTAGTTTTGGTTTAATGAGCCTTATTTTACACTTAATAATCTTGTTGACATGTATGTATGAGTGATTCATGGTCAAAATTAGGTGCAAAAAAATATTCCATAGCAAAGGCTCTTATTTGGTGACATGTTTCATGAGAATGACCCCAACTTACATGATATTAATAGAATTTGTGTGTCCATACCAAAGTTTGGTATGTTGAGTAAGATCAAAATATCATGATGAAGGATGAGGAAGATTTTTTTAAATCTTTGCTAAGGAAAGTGGTTTATGGATTTCTACATTATTTACCTGAGAAAATGTAGAACTAGGATGAGGATTGTTGGAAATTTATGATGAAAGAATAGGTTTCATGAGAACACTAGGATTGATGGATTGAATGTTATGTATGGAATAATAGGTATGTGTAACACCCTCATTGGTTACATGTATATTTTTAGCTTTCATAATCATATGAGTTCCTATGAGAGCATGTGAAGGCTTAAATTGTTGTTTAATAAAGTATTGACATTTGTCTTGATTGAGGGTTTCTTATAAATATTTTAGAGAAATAATCATCACATGATATTGTAGTTTGGGATGAAGAGTGTTAGTGAATAAGGGAAATAGATTATCATCTAACATGTTATGATCAGCTTTGTTATACCAATATTTCCATTATTTGATGAATACTTGGGTTATTTTAGATTCTAATTGTTTATAATTGATAAAATGAACTAAGATATTTTTAGGAAGATCATTAATTTGGAATTATTGAATCAATACATTGACTAAGTATTCTAATCTAAAGATAGAATGAGTTTTTAGTTGATTATACTAGTTTAGGTCTTCACTTAAAAAGGTTTTAGCTAATATCTTGGTGGTAGTGAAAGTATTGAGGTTAACCCAATATTTGTATAAGTTTCCAAATATCATCAAATATTTGGTTGGATTGGTGTATCCATTATAAGTAATAGTTGTAACTATGCCACCTATTTCAATGTTCATAATTTAAAGAACTAGAGGTTAATTTTTTTATGTTTCATAGCGTAGTGAAAAAGTGGAGGTTGAGGTATATGATTATCATGAAAATCTCTAAGTGGGAAAGGGGGCATTAGGATTTTTCATTCCCTATTAAGTAGGTTAAGGATGATTTTTGAAATGCATTATCTAATTTTGCATTTACATCATTTGAATGGCACTATTAGTTGAAAAGTATCCATTTCATTTAAATTTTGATTAACATTAATGGTATTTTGGATAGTGGAAGCAACATGGGATGCATTAGTGGTATGAGATGCATTGATAGTTTGATATGCACTATAGTTACATTAATTTGTGTATTGACATGGGAATGTTAAGTAGACCCATTAAAGGTCTTGCATGTCATTTTATGGAAATGGTTGGCATAGAGGATGAAAAAGGCATAGAAGATGAGGACATGCTAGCATAGGAAGGCATGTGAAAGGGGAAGAGGATGATAGAAGTTGTGGAATCACTTACCCCAAATATTATATCAAAGTTACATGGAGGTGAAGGGGGTCCTCCCATGTGAGGTCCCATCATGAAATTAGAAATGATTATGGTATCTTTACCTTGATGTTGAGGGTTTACATCAATTAAAATGATCATTTCATTCATATATTCAATATCACTTTCATCCCCTACCATAGATATTAATAGAGGATTAAGAGAAGAAGAATGAGGAGTGCCATAATTAGTGGTTCTATTAATAACATGGATGTTGCTAAGTTTAGGATTACCTATCACATAATAGGTTATATGTGTTTTGGAGGATTTATGAGGATTAATAATATTCATCATGTTGTTTTGATTTTGTTTTGAAACTTCATTAAACATGTATTTCATGATGAAAAAGAAACTTATTTGGATACTTATTGAAGAAGTGAAAGTTTAGAGATTTAACATCAACTAGATCAAGTTAGTCAATCTAGTTGGAATAACAAGATAATGGAATGGCCTATAAATTAACTAGATAAAGTTGGCTATCTATTTTTAAAAATAGGATAATAAAACAATCTATTATCTAGCTAGATTGAGCCAGTTGATCTAGTTGAAAAAAATAGAACAATTTAAAAATTGACTAGATCGAGTTGGTTATTCTAGTTATAAAAATTGGATACTAGAATAGCCTTGAAACTGACTAGATCAAGCTGGTCAATCTAGTTGGAAAAATATGATAATAAAACAATCTATAAATTGACTATATTCATCTAGTTGATCTAATTAGAAACTAGATAATAGAACAATCTATAAACTAGCTAGATCAAACTGGTTGATCAAGCTAGAAAAATAAGATAAGAAAATAATCTGTAAACTAAATAGATCAATCTAGTTGATCTATTTTTAAAAATAACATAGTTTTTAGACCTATTAGGTTTATTTGGTTTATCTATATTGGTAAATAGGATAAAATATTGATCTATTATATCAATCTAATTGATCTAGTTCTATAGTCTAATAATAAAAACTAGATAATTTAGTATAAAAATAGAATTAAAGTAAGAACAGAAGCAACCAAATCAAGTTAGTTGATATATTTTAAATATAGCATAGAGATTTTATCATTGATATCTGATACAGTCTACAATAAATCATACAATAACAAGTAACAAGCATAAAATGTAATTTTTTTACTACTAAAGCTAACTCATTATCCAAAATGAAGATTAATAGGTTATACTAAAGGTTGTGTTTGACAATATAGGCTTCCAAATATAATATATTATCAATTTAATAGTGGCAATATAATGTTTTAGAGTGCTAAATATGGAGGAAATATCATTCCCATATCCCACTAAATCCAATTTCAAGGGCAATGTAATAACCCCTTAGGGTTAACTAGAGTTAGGTTAATTTTTTTAACTCAACTTCAAAATTATCCCATCATTAAAGATCCTTAACTAAATGCATCATTTAAGACATATTATGTTATTAACCATAAGTTTTAAGTTTGATTCATTTAGATAGAGATCATTATTACACATGTTGATTACTTTCATAATTTTGACAATAAAAAGTACAATAATAATCCAAGACAATAATTTAGCCACTTCTGATTAAATAGTAAAATAAGTATACATATCTTATAGTCTATCATTGCTATTTACATTTTACAAAATATAATACAACTATACAATAATACATATCTGGAAAATAGTTTACAATTATACAATGTTCCATAGAACATACTAGTCTCAAGAACTTGTTATTGTCCAAACACAATCATACGTAAAGACTCTATTGGTTGACTACTAAAATATGAGGGAGAGTATCATCTGAGTACTTTTACACACCAACCATGGACCATTTATCCCCTACACAATCTCCCAATAAGGGAATGGCCCTCCCTTCATGGATGGGTAATTAATGATAGTGTGAAAATCAATAAAGTCAAATATAAACTTGTGTGTTGTAAGATAACCATCACATGCAACATATCATAAATAAATTGTTCTAACATGATATCATGAAATACATGAAAACTAAATAAAATAGGTGAAATGACAATGTTCAAAACATAAACATTACTTTCTCCAAAGTTCTAATATAGTATTCCAAATCTCAAGACCAGTCAATTTCACATGCACAAGTCATTTGAGCTACTCCAATATTCCTATTAATGATATTGTGTAAGTATGTGAATTCCACTACACCTACTTATTTAATGTTAATAATTCCAAATGAGCATAAAAATGCTTAAATCCACATATTGTAAACACACATGGATTACATAATGAATTCCATAACATGTATGAATACAATAACATCATAATATTTCTTATTCATCCTTATAAATATTTATACACTATAATCAGCTAATGGATAATTAATTAACCATTATTAGTCATACATCTGATTCCATATTAAAAAAAGGTGCTAAATATTTAATTCATAACCATAATTTATTTATAATTTACTTTCAAAACATTTTCCATAAGTTCATATTTATATTAACTACAAGTCTCAAACATACAAAAACCCTTGTATTTCCCAGACAAACATATAATCCATATTATTTCTTTTTGTAAGTCCTTACAAAATTACTAATAAGTATTAATTTATTAAATTCCCAAAATGTCAATAGATATTTAATTCAAGCATGTATTTTATTTAAATTAAGATATTTAAAACCCAAATATTACTCCCAAATAAGATCAATACGAAACATCCTAATATATACATGATACTAAATTAAGCATTTAACAATTTATAGTCACTCCAATCTTATAAAAGATTTTATTTCATATAGGTATGTATATATATACCAAACTAGAAAATGCATTTGAAAATGATCAACCACCTCATTTACATATAAGTTTTCAACTGCATAATTATTTCTATGACTCTGTGTGTGTGTGTGTGTGTGTGTGTGTGTGTGTGTGTGTGTGTGTGTGTTTGTGTGTAATTCAAGTATATATGTATACATACATACATACATATATAATACGTAAGCTAAAATATTATTTTCATATTTTTATTCAAGCTACTGTCAAATAAAAAATAATAGGATTAATATTCTATCCCAATATAGTTTCAATATATCCATGATTTAATTAATAGTTTTAGTATTAACTATTAAGAGTCAATCATTTATCCATTTAAAAAATTCAATCCAAAGACTAAATGATATAATAAATCTAGATCTTCTTAGACTTTTTCCAATAACCATAAATTAAAAAAAGGTCTTCAAAGTTAAACTAAATTTCACTATAAAGAGTCAATGCATTCACTTCTAGCAGGATAAACTAAAAACAAGAACCATTATACTAAACTAAACTAGACCATATAAATATATATACCAATGAAATTGTATTTTGAACTATCTAATCAAAGTCCCATGTTTCAATGAATCGATCCAAATTAAAACCATCTATTAATAATAAAATATAAACATGACTAGTTAAACATTTTAACACATAATATTCCAATCCATAGAGGTTCTTTTATATTTAACCATATTGATGGGTCAAACCCATCACCAATGTCATGTATGAATGACCTCAATATTCCTATATTTTTTTAAAGAAAACATCAAACCTTAATATTGTGAGTGAATTCCCCATTCATCTCTATGCATAGTATGGTAATGATGACCCTATTAAGGGTTCACTCTAAGACTGGTGATACATTAATTTTAAATATTACACACACATTTATTTATCAAATTTGAGGATATTTCCAAAAAAATATTGAAACCATTGTAGGGTCAAAACCCCTACTTCATTTTCTAGACATACAAACTAACACACATAATAGTCCAAATATCTCAAAAACCGTAGTCATTTCCTAAGTTTTTCCTTTCAAAATTTCACCCATATACATAAATTAAACTAAAATATTAAAAATTTAGGGTTTTATACTCAAATTTTTTTTATATAAAATAATGCATGTACAACTAAAATCATGTTGGTGTTCCTAGGTTGCACCCTAGTTGAGCAAAGGTATTTCTCAAGTCCTCTTGCTCAAACCTAGTCCAACATGGGATTGACCCTAGGCTATGGGTCACCTAAACTTAGGTCAAACCTTTAGAGATATCCATATTACTTTTTTATATATCACCTATACTATACCTAATACTAACTCTTTCTTGGAAAAGGGGGAGAGATTGATAATGATTGATAAAAACATATAAAAGTGAGGTGATGCGCCAAAAAATTGATCCTCACACTTGCACAAGACACATTATAATACAATTCCAAGACTACTATACATCACTTCATTTAATATTTGATAAATTTTCACATGAGTATTTCACAACAAGGCATTAACTAGCTATCAACTTAGCATGGCAGGGTAGTTATCTAGTTCCACACTGACCAACAGACTATGTATGCACTTAGAGTAACCTATGAGAACTACCAAAACACTATGTGAAGGTGAGGAAATATATAAAAAAAATCAAGGAGAACATATATTCACTTAATCCAATTAATGAATTCATGAAACACACTCAATTTAGTTTGCACGATGAAGGAATTCAGTCTTTTATTGCATCGAATAGGCATTACAATACAAATCTTGGTAGAGTCTATTCATGTCAAAGAGAGGGGTCCTATATCAAGGATTAGAAGCCTACATATATATATATATATATATATATATATATATATATATATATATATATATATATATAAGAATGGGAATGAGAAAGATGGGGAAAGATGCTCTAAAAATAATGGGGAAGGGTTAATTATGATCAATATTTGCAATCATCTAGTATTGATTCAAATAGAATTGATCATCATACTCAGACTACTTCTGGAAAATGGCCATAATAACTATATTAGTCCCTTTCCATATATTTTTGGTCTACATAAATGCTCCTTATAGTTACAATGATATAATTAAGTCATTTTCAATCTAAATTCTATCATCCAAGTTATTTACAATAGCTGGATCAATCTTTTACAATCTCCTTCTAGTGTTGATTCCATTACAACAGCTCAATCAATCCATTTTGATCTTGGCAACGTCAACTACTACTCACTAGATACTTATTATTTCATCTTTGGCATGAAAAAATGGAATAAAGTGTTTGTGATCATGTTATTATATTTGGTGATGGACCAGTCAAAACCAACATGTTTGCCTCTGGAGTATCCCTTTGTAATATTGGCTCTAGCTCAACCTCAACCAAGTTGGATTTGACTTTTAATATTGACCCTTAATCTTGATCTAAATCCTTTATATTATGACACATTATCCCTTTCCATATATTTTTTAATTTATCATTGATCCTTAGGATCTTTCTATTAGTTTGTCCATTTCATACACTCCATTGATCTTTCCTGGTATGAATGAATGCAAACCATAGATATTTTTTATAGTTACCATGGTTGTGACATTTGTTAGGAGCTTGTTCATCCTCGATATCCTTTTAATTTTTTACTCTTTCTCACCATATATTTGCTTGATATGAGTAAATGTGCATCATTAAATCTACTTAGGCCCATTGGCCTATTAGTTGATATATACTATTGATCCATTTCACAGGTACCTGAGACTTGACACTTGGTAGGAGCTCATTCATGCTAACCTTTTGACTCAACACTCATCATTTATCTTTGATGTATGATCAAATACTCATTTTTAGATATTTTGGACCCAATAATACTACACATTGGTAGATCTTTCGATACGAATGAATGCCAACTATTGATCTTGATCTTTTAAATTCTAATGGATATTTTATGAGGCTTGAACTTGATGTTCATGCACCCATTTTTGACATCTGCATGAATTTCATTCACATTCATGAGACCGTCACACTTTGAACACCAAACAATTAATTATTAAGCTTTAGTTTGACATCCATATGATTGTCAATGACATTTGTGCAATCATCACACTGCTTGTTCAACTTTAAAGGCTTGTATATTGAGATAGAAAAAGCATGAAAGCACAAAATTTATAGGAGATGTTCATGGCATCTAGAATATTTATTCTATGGTATCTTTCAACCATGAGACACTTTATAAGAAAACTTATAAAATGCATAATTAAATTGACTAGTCCATTTCTACATGATGTCTTGATGATGGTCTAGCTCTTTTAGGCTTGCTCAAGTCATTTTTTTTTCAACTTTTAAGGCTTATATCTGTAGATAACAATTACACTAAGGAACTAAAATTATAGAGAACCACTAGGGAATAAAAGACACCATCTTAAGGAACTCTTAAGACTATATATGATAATTTTCAAATGATATGGTGATAGCTTATTATATGGGGGAAAAATTGACAACATTCTGAGAACTCAACTGGGAAGCAAGCATGCTATGCTTGAGAACCTAGACACTCTAGACTTATAAACAATTACAAAATTGAACCTCGAATACTAGAAACCTATTGAAAAAGATATCACCTAGCAAAGCAAGAAAGGAAAAAAACACAAATAGGAATACTAACCCAAACAAAGAAAGTGCAAACAATCTAATGTTCTAGGATAGCACTTAGAGGAAATCCAACTAACTATGTACAAATAACTCAGCCTCTTAGTATAAATGTTGCAAGTGTATCCCGTTAACCGGGATAAGAATCTCCTCACCATCCATCTTTATAAGTTTGAAGGCATTGTGTATGGACCACTCCAAAGAGAGTCAAACTTTGTATGCCTTCCTATCTTAGCTTTGTCCTCATCCCACTTGAGGACCAAATCTCCTTATTTGAATCTTGTTGAAGAATTTATTTTATCAAAGGCTCTATTTACCTTTTCTTGATGGATTTTTATGGTTAGCATGGACTGATGTCTTATCTCTTCCAACTCTATAAGCTCAACATATCTGATTTCCATAGGTTCATTTTCCAACAACTCAAGTTGATGCATTAGTTCTAAGATAGTAAATTCAAGAGAAATAGACATTCTTGCTTCCTTACCATATACCAACTTATATGTGGAGTTGGATATTGAGTTTTTATAGGTGATCCTATCAGCGCACAAAGCTAACTTCAATTTGAGATGCCATGACCTTTGATTATCCTCAATTATTCTTCTTATGATCTTTAATAGGTTCTTATTAGTGGACTCAACAAGACCTATGATTTTTTTTGATGAAATGTTAAGATAAACCCCATGTTGAACTACCCATTATCTAATTCTAGACCACACAAAGGCTATAGCATTATCAAAAATTATAGTTTAAGGGACTCTAAACCTAGTAAGTAGACCTTCATAGAAATATAGAACAATGGTCTCATTTGCCTCCTTCAATGTTACCTCTTTTATCCATATAGTGAAGTAATATATATTAGTCAGTATCCATTTATCACCTAATATTGAAGAGGGGTTAATGATACCAATAAAGTCTAATCCCCATTGGACCAAGGATTGATCCACCATAATTAGTTGGAGAGGTAAGGCTGTAAGATTCAAATTTTGAAAAAACATAGCACATTATCTATATTTCCTAACCCATACACGATAATCATCAAATAAGCTTGGGAAATAATACACACCTCTCATGATCTTATGAGTTATATTCCTTACTAAATAATTATCTCCACCATGTCCATCATGGAAATATTCAAGTAGCCTTTCCTTTTGATGTTGTTTAATGCATATTAACAACATGCCATTGATATATTTCTTAAACAAAACACCATCAAAAAGAAGAAATGGAATATATTTCAATCTAAAATATATTCTTTTTAAAGTTGTTAGATGAGAGGGATATAGACCATCATGAAGATACTTTACCAAATCATGATACCATGTAGAAGGTAAGGTATGATTAGGTGTAAATTCTTCATCAGTTGACACCATAACCACTCATTGGCTTTTTGTAAGTCTTGGGCTAGATGATCACAAAGTCACTTGCCTATAACCAAATTTATGACCTTGATATCTACATCATAATCCATTACTTTTTTTTATCTAACAAGCTCTTTTCTCATTTATATCCTTATTTAAGATAAATTATTTGATACTTGGATGGGCAACCATCAGATGTATCTTATTATTAGATAAAAAGTATCTAAATTTAGAGAGGGACCTTATGAAAGAAAGTAAATGTTTTTCAACAAAAGAGTACCTTGTTTCATATTCTTCGATTCCTTAACTGAAGAAGGCTATTTACTACTCTAAGGCTTCATGATTCTACAATAAAAGAATACCTAAAATGGTGTCAATGGTGTCGATGGTGTCATGAGCATAGGATCACTAGCTATGGCTTTCTTAATTTCCTCAAAACTCCTTAACCCTTCCTTGGACTAGCTAAAGCTCTCATTCTTATTTATCATGGTTGTAAGTGGCTTAGCTAAAGTGGTAAAATCTAAGATGTGTCTTCTGATAAAATTGATCTCTCCTAAAAAAATTTCAAATGTATTTTGTGTTTAGCCAAGGAAAGTGCAAGAATTGAATCTATTCTTTCAATATCTATGCTTTAACCATGCTTTTAAACTATACTTCCAAGAAGATTACCTTCATGAATTGAGAGGATACACTTTCTGGGATTTAGGGATACCCCAAATTGTCTACATCTTCTAGACACTTACTCAAGGTGAACCATGTACTGACTTGAATTCTTTTAAAACAATGTTATATCATCCAAATAGACCATCACAAACTTATAATGTAGGACCTAGAATGCCATGTCCATGTCTCTTTGAAAATTTTATCTAACATTGGATAGATCAAATGGCATCTTTCTATGTGTAAATTTCCCCCACTTTGTGGTGAAGGATGTCTTGAATTGGTCTTATTATTTGACCAAAATATGGTTTTAACCACTATAGCCATCCAAAAAAGAGAACCTTTATCAACCTATAACTAACTATAAAATTTATTCCATAGATGGTAGTGGACAGTGGTCTTTAAGGGAAGCCTTATTTAGGTCATAAAAGTCAACACATAGTTCATTTTAACCATTATTTTTCCATATTAGGACAAGGTTTTCCACCCAAGTTGAGTGATTGATTAGAAATATAATAGTTGACTTAATAAGCTTATAAATCTTAGCTTTCATCAAAGGCTTGAGCTTAGGATTAATAGTCCTTTGTCTTTGCCTTACTGGCCTAGTTTCATCTTCTATCTCAATGGTGTATTGAGATAGACTTGGGTAACATCCCTTGAGATAAATATATTTCCATGAAAATACATCAATAAATCTTTCACATAACTCAAAGAAAGTTTCATTATCTAAATAAGTGTACACCTTACCCAACTTTAGGTTCTTACCAGGTATAATTTCCACATCGGCATAGTTTTCTTCCTTTGTTGACAAAGTTGACTTCTCCTTCCTTAGTTCATCTTCACCATTAAATATGTTCTCAAGTGTGACAAATCCCTTGGGAATTTTTTTTTAGTTTAACACTCACCATATTGTTGCAAGTGTTTTAATTGATTTCTTAAGGAAAACTTAGCTTTCTCTTGCAAGAATCTAATAATCTAATTATCATCATTAAACACTTTATAATAATAATTTTTATCTAGAATAAAAGGCTTTAAAACTACCCTAATGTGCGACTAGACATTTTCACTTCTTACATCAGTTGAGATACTAAATTGTGCCCCAATGGTAGCCAACATGTTTACATATTTGTTCTCATCCCTTGGTATTTCCTTGATGTTGAAGTCTTGAAAATATTCAAGTAATACCCATACCCTATGCTCATAAAATTTAATCCATGGGTTATTTAATATATTAATCCCTCTCACTTAGTGAACTACAACTTCACTATCACTAAAAACGTGTAAGGTATTGACTTTTATCTTCTTAGCCCATTGCAAACCATGAACTAGTGCCTCATATTTAACAACATTATTTGGAAAACTAAATTAAAACTTAATAGATGAGAAACATATATATTTTTTTTTTAGAAATGAAAATCATTCCATCCTTAGTAACATGATTACTCCTTGATCCATCAAATTATAGTTGCCAAAGACCATCGATAGACTCATCATCCTTTATCAAGGCTATAATTGGTGCATCTTTACTATGGAGGCAATAAACACCAAGTAATTATTCTTGAATTAGCTTATAAAGACAATATCCATGTGATATATAGGCCCACTCATAAATAAACAAATTTGGAATCACATCTAATAATGATTCAATTTCCTCTACACTATCTTCTATCACCTCATCTAGGATGAGACAATTGGTGTTCACCACACTTGGCATATATGGTTCCAAATAGAACCATACAATAGGTTTATAATGTATGTTTATATTGGTTCCATATATATTATTAAACATCAAATATGTCAAATAAAATAATAAATACCCTCCAATCTTTGAGTTAAAGTCCCTTGATAGACACATGGAAAAATAGGGGCAAGTCCACCACAATTACATCCAGCTAAATAGTAACATTGGGGAAAGTATGTAATGTAAAATTAAGGTCTCTAATTATTCATAATATATTTTTTGGTGACCCATAAAATTTTAATACCCATTTATAATTTTCTTCATATACAATACTAAGCTTGTATATAATTTGCTTGGGCATGACAGTGTTACTAGATCCACTATCCACCATATAGTTATGAACTAGGAAATCACCAACTATCAAAGAGAGGTAAAAGGGAGGATTTTTACTTTGTGTTTACCTCATATATTCTCCCTTTTTCAATTTTTAATACCTATTGTACCTGATGATTCATTGGCTGGTCTAAATTAGTTAGGATAATACCTTATTTCTCAACTAGTCCTAGGGACACCTTAAGAGCTGAAAGCTCTTGGATGAGCATATCCTTTTATATTATAATATAAAGGGAATCCCACATGTTAATGTTAAATTTTTTTTTATTCATCTAATATTATATTATAATTTAATCTCCTTTGACCTTTGGTTACACCTTTTGAAACACTGGTTGTTCATGATTTAGAGGTATTTGGAGGACCTTTCCAGCCTCTACATTCTTATTTTTCTATGTTATAGGAGGAGTAAGTTGATATTTTATGATCTTGAAAACAACCTTAGGATAAATTTAATCATTAATAACATCTTGAGCCTCATCAATGGATCTTATTTTATCTCTAGTTATAGTTGCAACTTGACCACTTGAACTACTAGTCTCACCACCATGATTGAAAGCAACATAATCATCTATTTGCTAGTTTACATTAATGGAATCAATATATCATTGAATTTTTTGGGCCCTTGCTTGGGGTACCAAATTTGTCTCCTAATATTGACCTCCTTGAAGAGAAAACTCTTATTGTGTCATTTGTGGCATAGTAATGTTCTATGATACCAAGGCTTAGCCCTGAGCATCATTGAGATTGGATGGATTCCAACTTGAATCATGGATCAAGTTATTTTGAGGTGGTGTAGGGATAATAGATTTTGAACTTGTTGGTACATTAGGGTCAAGATTTATGTATGGCTTAGATAGAACTATGGATATTTGTGCCTAGTGGGGTGGTCTATTTTCCATAAATCCTTGGTATGAAGGATTTTGATTTTTGAAAGACTAAAAGGAGGTCTAGTTTTATTTTTAATAAGTCCTACCCTATTATTGATGTCTTTTGAATTAAACTATTTCATTCGCAAAAAATGGTAATAGACTTTTCAATTCTCCAATCTCACTAACTTGACTAGAACGAATTGCAACTTGGGCTTTAAAAGATGGGATAGGAGCTAATGATGGAAAGTGGGAAACTTGAGGTGGTAGAGTATATTGAAACTTTTGTAATATATGCATTGGAGGCCTAGGAGAAATCTTACTAGATTTTATCAAACAAGTTTTTGATTTTATGGAAACTTAATAAGCATTTGTCAACTTATTACCACCTATGGACTATGTCATCACACTGATATCAAAATTGAGGGATTTTATATAGTACAAGAATGAATATTCTAGGGATGGTATAATCACTATAGCAATCATAATCCATGTATTTTGGAATATGAGGTTAAAATCATGCATGAACTCATGAGGAGCTCTCGAACGGTAGTCAATTACACAACTAATAATAAGTGATTAGATTTATCTTCAAACTATTTGACAAAGGCTACACCTAACTCATCCCAAGTAGCAATGGAATTCAAAGGAATATTTATATACCATTCTAATGATTTTCCTTTGAAAGAATCAACAAGAAATTGATAACCACATTATCTTTAATAATAATATGAATGGAGTAAAGTTTGGTAATATCTTAGATGTGATCAATAACAGTTATTTGATGCTCTCCAAAAAAAATGGGATGTTTTTACGAGAAGAAACAAGAATATCAGCACACGAGGCTAAGTTTAATGGATTACCTCTATTGAATGGAATAAATCCTTGATTTTTGTTGTCCATTTGGGTAGTGGGGATTGTATTTCTTAATACAATAAGATGACTAGGGGATAAATATTACATATAAGGATAAGATATTGTCCTATTAAATCTTACTCTCTTATATGACATAGTAGGTATCTCAATGAATTCAATGGGAATACCTTTATTATCTAACCTTGTAGTAACTTTTGGCGTGAGAATGTTTGTCTAGATAGTGTTATGAACTATGTAGCTCTAAAGATATTTATATTTTGATGGTGATATATATATATATATATATTTAATATAGATGCTTCTCTTTAGCTCTAAATTTTATCTCCTCTAGGAGAATGGGTCCCACTAGGCATGCCACAACTGTTGGTGTTCCTAGGTTGTACCCTAGCTAAGCAAAGAGATCATTTAGGTCATTTTGCTCAAACCTAGTCCAAAATAAGATTAACCCTAGGCTATGGGTCACCTAAACTTGGGTTAGACATCTAGAGAAGGTTGTGTTCCTTTTGAATGTATCACCTATACTAGACGTAATACTAACTCTTACTTGGAAAATGGGGAGAGATTGATAATGATTCATAAAAGCATATAAAAGTGAGTTTATAAAAAAAATGTTTGATCCTCACACTTACACAAGACAAACTCTAAGACACTTCAAAGACTAATAGACATCACTTCATTTAGTATTTGATCAATTTTCACATGAGTATTTCACAATAAGGCATTAACTAGACATCAACATAGCATGTGAGGGTAGTTGTTCACTTTCACACTGACCAACAAATTGTGTATGCACTTATAGTGACCTATGAGAACTACAAAAACATTGTGTGAAGGTGAGAAAATCTAGATAGAGGTAAGGAACACAAAGATTCACTTAACCACATAAATGAACTCATGAAACACACTTCAATTTAGTTTTCAAAATGAAGGAATTTAGTCTTTTATTGTGTCAAATAGGCATTATAATACAAATATTAGTAGAGTATAGTCATTCCAAAGAGATGGGTCCCATTTCAAGGCTTATAAGCCTATATATAGTATAATGGGAATGAGAGAGATGGGGAAAGATTCTTGTAAGAATGGGGAAGGGGTCATTATGATAAAGATTTGCAATCATCCAACATTGATTTAGTTAAAATAGATCATCATGCTCAAACTACTAAAAAATGACCATAAAAACTATATTAATCCCTTTCCATAATTTTTTGGTCTATCTTGGTGCTCTTTATATTTGTAAAGATGGAGTCAAGTCATGTTTAAGATAAATTCTAGATTCCAAGTTATTTACAATAGTTGGATCAATATTTTGCAATCTCCTTCCAATATTGATGCCATTACAATAGATCAATCAATCCATTTTGATCTTAGTAGCATTGATTCCTCCACAATTGATCCTTACTAGTTCATCTTTGGCATGGAAAAATGGGGGAAAGAGGTCATGATCATGTTACTAGATTTGACAACAAACTAGTCAAAACTGATGTGTCTACCTCTATGGCATCCCTTTGTAATATTGGCTCTAGCTAGACCATGAACAAGTTGGCTTCAACTTTTAAAATTAACCCTTGATCTTGATCTTAGTATTTGAGATTATTACATTTGTAAGTTTTACATTGACCCTTAGGATCTTGTTATCAGTCTATCTACTTTATGCACTCTGTTGATCTTTCTTGGTATGAATGAATATGAGTCATGGATATTTCTAATAGTTATGATGGTTGTGACACTTAATAGGAGCACATTCATCATTTAAATTCTTTGAATATTTGACTCTTTATCACCATATACTTGATTAGTATAATAAAATATGCATTGTTAGATCTGCTTGGGCCCATTAGCCTATTAGTTGCCATGTACCGTTGATCCATATGATAGGTACCTAGGATCTTGGCACTTGGTATGAGCTTGTTCATGCTAACCTTTTGACTCAATACTTATTGTTGATCTTTTATGCACAATAAAAATTCTTGTCATTATATCTTTGGGACCCACTAACACTATAGATTACACATTCACTATTAGATCTTTTGGTACAAATGAATTTTGATCATTGATCTTGATATTTTGAACTCTAACAGTTATTTTACGATGCTTGAAATTGACATCCATGTGCCCATTTTTTGATGTTCACATGACCATCATACTTTAAACACCAAATGGTTAATTTTTTATCTTTAATTTGACATTTGTTTGACTATCAATGGCATCTTCATGACCATCACACTAATTTTTCAACTTTAAAGGTTGCATCTTGAGATAGAAAAAACATGAATGCACCAAATTTGTAGGAAATGTTCATGGCATCTATAATATTGATTTAATGTCATCCTTTAACCATGAGATAATTTTTAGGCAAATGTATAAAATGCATAAGTAAACTGACTAGTCCATTTTTGCATGACATTTTGATGACGGTCTAGCTATTTCAGGCTTGCTCAAGTCATTTTTTGATCATCTTTGAAGGATAATATCTATAGATAATAATTACACCAAGGAAAAAAACTTTTATTGAATCATTAGGGTAAAAAATGCATCATACTGTGGAAATTTTAAGACCATATATGCTAAGTTTCAAATTATAGGGTGATAATATGATCTATGGGGGAAAAACTAACAATTCAAATGGAGAAAAATGGTATAATATATGTTTAGCCCTTTAGATGAGACATACCAATCCATAGGGTTGATCATGTACAACCCAAAATATATATTTTTTATATAAACATAGAACCTTCAAAACCCTAGAAAATTTAACCAATGACATCCATATAATAGAGTGGTTTTTAACAAATAAAACCAAAAGTAATTTAAAACAACCCCTACCTCAATTTTAAGGTAATAAATCTAAAAAATTCTTCCTTGCCTAATTTTTTTTTTGCGTATGTATATATGTATGTATACTTGAATTATTGTAATTTTTGTGTGTAATATGAAGGCCAAAATATTAAATTAATATTTTTATTCAAGCTATTACAAAATAAAAATTATAGGATTGATACTATATCCCAATACAATTTTAATATAACCATGAATTAATGAATAGCTACAAGATTAACTATCAAGAGTCAATCCTTTAGTTTTTTAAAACATTTATTCCAAAGAATAAATGATACAATAATCCCATATTGAGTTAGATTCTTTCCTATAACTAGAGATTAAAATAATGTCTTCAAATTTAAATTAAATTTCACTATAAACACTTATCCCATTCACTTCTAATATGATAAATTGAAAACAAAAACCCTTGTACTAAATTAAAATTGGCCATAAAAACATATATACCAATAAATTTGTATTTTAAACTATCTAATCTAATTCCCATGTTTCAAATAATCGATCCAAATCAAAACCATGTATCAATAATAAATTATACACTCGACTAGTTAAACATTTCAACACATAATATTCTAAGCCAAAAATTTTCCTTCATATTTGACCCTATGGATGGGTTGAACCTATCCCCAAGTTCATGTATGAATGACCTCAATATTCCTATATTTTATTTTATTTTAAAATAAAACATCAAACCTTAATATTATGAGTGAATTCCCCATTCATATTTATACATAGTATGGTAAGTACAACCTTGTTAAGGGTTTGATCCAAGACTATGAAAATAATAATTTTAAATATAACACATAGTTATTTATCAATTTTGAGGATATTTCCAAAAAATTATTAGAACTGTAGGGTCAAAACCCCTATTTTTATTTTCCAAACATATAAACTAACATACATAATCCAAATATTGTAAAAACCCTAGTTATTTTCTAGGTTTTTCCTTTCAACATTTAACCCATATACAAGAGTTAAACTCAATTTATAAAAATGGAGGGTTGTATACTCAAAAACATTTTATATAAAATAATAAACATACTACTAGATTCAAATGGAGGGAAAGTGTATAATATATTCTCAACCCTCTAGATGGGATATACCCATCCATAGGGTTAACCGTATATAACCCATCATATACTTTTTTTAAAATAAATAAATAAGCTTCAAACCCCTATGAAATTTAACCAATGTCATCCATATAATGGATTGGTTTTTAATATAGAAAAGTAGAAGCAGTTCAAAACAACCCCTACCTCAATTTAAAGGTAATAAAAACTCAAAAAAATTCCTTTAAAGCTCTCCTTCTTTGTATTTCCACCATACCATCCTCCATAACCCACCACTCCAATTTATCTCTAAAATTTCCAAAATGTGCATGTAAAAACTTTAGGCATAATCCCTTACTTGAAAATATCCATAGTTAGTTAACCAATCAAAAAATTCCATCATTACAAAACCATGCAAAACAAATAGTCTCTCCACCTTTGTATCATGACTCGAAGAGTCTAGAAACTCTTAGTTTACCGACCCTAATTCTCTAAATATTCAAAAAATGGATAATAATTTAAAACATATAAAGTAAATGATAATTATTGACTATATAAATGCCAATAATCACCATGTAAAGTGAAATGATTTGGAAGTCTATTGGATTTACATGATAATCATGCCTCAATAAAAAGGTTCAAACTCTAGCTTTGACCATGTAATATTCACTATGCCTCAACCAAATAATTAAAACATACTTAAGCCTTGTTTATATATTCTAAGCCTTTACAAACTTTAATAATGTCAAAGGTTAAAAACCTTTTCACTAATACAAATAAGTCCCTTTGTATTACAACAATGAATTCCACTAAATCAAAACATGTCATAGGGTTTATTTGAAAACCCTATACTAAATCAATATGGATTATAACAACATATTTATCAATCCATGTATAATTCTATTACACTATCCAAATCAAATATTTATCAAATAAAAGTGAAATTCATGTCAAGATAATAGAATTAGACTTCATGTCATAGCAAGACCAATCAAGGACCTCGTAGCATCAGTTATGACAATTATAATTACATGAAGTAAGCTAAGTAAAGCATTTTAAATTTACCTCTGACATCATATGCCTAAATAATTTAATCCATATAGTACATAGTTATAGACATTGGAGTAAGACAAACCTATTAGAATTTTAATCTCATAAATTCAAACACACTAAATTAAAATACAACCACAATATAAAAACCATGATATGCAAACATATTAAAATGCATAAAATACATTAACAACTAAATGCATGATGCAAACAATATTAACAAACTAATATTTTAACCAATAATTTCTACTCTATGTGGTTTGTGTTGGGTTTACCATTTCATTCTCTCCTTCCCCACATGTCTCCATCTATACCATCCTATCTAATGATAAACTCCCTTAGTCATTGTCAGGAGGGTGGAATCCATCTTGAATCCACCTTAGTACAAGTAAATAATAGTTATACCATATCAGGTAAAAATCTTAATAAACTACTATAATAGAATATACTACATAATCATGATTAAAATGTACCATCACATAATACAACCAACTAACTAAAAATTAACTATCATGATCATACAAAATAAATATTATCAATAATCATAAAACCACTAATTCTAGTTACTTAACACATAAAGTTAACCAATCACTAACTAAAAAATTAGTAATAATAATTGTATAGGAAAATTAGGATGTAAAATCCTCCCTCCTAAAGCTGGTCATCATCCTGATGACTCTTATTTTAACAACAGTTCTAAAATAAAATAGTGTTTAGTAGAAAATAAGCATAATATCAGTAATTTACTAAGTAAACAAATGAGGAAGAAACTTATAAAACACTTAATAATCTTCCCATGTATCACTATCTTCAGAATATTGGTCCCACTAGACCTTGCATTATAACACTTCTCTACTATGTAAACTAAGTTTACGAGTGTCAATTATTTTGGCTGGTTCTACTATGACCACTTGGGGATCTAGAACCTATAAACCATTCTAATCCACAACAACATACTTATTAAGATAGGACACATGTAAAACATTATGCATGTGTATTAAATATTTTGGAAAATCAAGCATGTACACCATACGATTGACAACTTCAAAAACCTCAAAGGGTCCCACATATCTAGGAGATAATTTTACTGGTTATCCAAATTTGATCAATCTTTTCTATGGTTTTACACACAAAAATACTTTATCTCTAATTGAAAACTATGTTGCCTCTTTTATATTAACATAGTTCTTATATTTATCATTTGTTTCATCAACACTTTTCCTTCTTAACTTAACATGTTATTCCATTTCAAGAAGCATATTTAAACTAAAGACTACCCTATCTTCTAACATGTCCCAGCTAAATGGTGTTCTACACCTTCTCCTATACAATGCCTCAAATAGAGCCATTTTCATCATTGATTGGTATGAGTTGTTGTAGGTAAACTCAACTAATGGAAGGTATTCTTTCCACATGTAATATTGATCCATGCAGTACATATTTAGAATATCTTATAACACCTAATTACCCTCATTATTTTTCCATCTATTTATGGATGGTACATTATACTAGAATTTAACTGAGTACCCAAAGTTGAATTGAGATTCAAACATAATCTAAAAGTCATTTTTGGGTCCCTATCTAAAAAAATATTTTTTGGAAACCCTAAAACCTATACACTTATTTCATAAACCTCTTCATAAGCATAGGTGCATTATCTAAAATTTTAATGAGAATGAAGTGAGATACCTGGTGATTTTATCAACAACAGATAAAATCATGTCATGTCAATTTTAAGACATCATATTCCCTTGTAAAAAGTCAATACTTATGACCTACCACTTCTACTTTGGTATGGTATGTGATTATAGCAACCCAAAAAAATATACACATGATCATCCTTAACTTGTTGACATTATAAATATTGAGAAATAAAATTAGTTACATCTTTCTTAATTTATTTCTAGACATATAATGGCCTCATCTCTAATAATATCTTAGTCACACTTGGATGGCATGAATAAAGAATATTGTATATCTCCTTGAGTACTACACTCATCAAATTTTCCTTATCTAGTACATAAATTTGTCCTTTATATCTCAAAAAACCATCATCATGTAATCAATATAAAGGCAAAGGGTTTCATCCTTATTAATGAAAACAAATGGCACACCCTATGGTGACACACTTGGTCATATCAACCCTTTATAAAATTTCCCTTGAAGTTGAGCCTTTAACTCAACTAAACCAGTTGTCATCACTATATAGGGGGATTTAGACTATGGATTCAACCTTAGAATGATGTCAATTGAGAAATCAAATTCTCTCCTAGGGTGTAAACTTGACATTTGTTTAGGAAATACATCTCGAAAAACTTGGATAAAAAGATAATATTCAATAGAAGGCTCCTTTGATTCCTCCATCTTATTTATTTTTACCATAAATGATTGACACCCTTTCATTTGAGCTTTCTTCAATTCAATTAATGAAATTAATCTAAGCTTAATCTCCCTCTTGGATCCATAAATTTGGGTTTGATTACCTAAATCATCTACACATTCAACCCTTTTAAGTAGATAATCTACCTTAGCTTTATGTTGAGATAAATAGTTTACTCCTAGGATCACATCATATGACCTGAATGGAGCTACAAATAGATCCACTACCAAGGTGCATTTAGGTATATTTATCGTATCTTTGACCAAACGTTTTTTGACCTTAACCTTGGATTCATAGTTGTATTGAAATAACCATGCATTTTCCATAACTACATCTTTTCTAGATAACCTATTAAACATACTATGAGGAATAAAACATTTATTTTATCTAGTGTCAATCAAGATTAAAATTGGTTGACCAAAAAAAACCTAATATCTCAATAGAATAATCCTAAAACTTAACTTTTTAGTTGACAATAACTACATGAATTCTCTACTAGAAAGATCCATCTTGTGAAGTGGAACCCTTATTATTACCATCTAATTTTCCTTGAGTGCATTCTCTAGTGTAATGATCACCTCCATTGATGAAGCATCCACTAGGTGGTATTTTACTATAAAATTGTTTATTTCCTTTAAAACCTCTTTTGAAATCATTCTAGACTTTTATTCCCTTAATCACTTTTAAACTTGGCATTCCGATTCTTGAATTAGTTTTTAGAGTTTCCACTCCTCTTCCAATTATTATTTTTTAAATTCATTTTGGGACCTCCAAACTTTTTATTAAACCTCTTTCTGACCTAAGCAAGTGAATTTAACTTATACTCCTAAGTAATTATCTTTTTAAAGACTTGATCCATATTATATGACCCATGAACATCCACTCTACACCTATTTTGGGTTTTAATCTCATAATGAATTTCTTGATGCAAAATCTTTCCGTCTGATATTGTAGAACATACTTTAGGAGTTTAGTTAATTTCTCCCATTACTCATCCATTGTAAGGTTTCCTTGGTTTAGATTCTAAAAATATGTTATATTATGATCAAAATAAAGATAGGGCAACCATCATGATCTGAACAAGGTCATGAACTATTATCATGTGGTGGTAGAGTCAAAGTTCATCCCTAAATTCTTATTTTCCCACCATGTAACTACTTCATCAACCAACTAGTAATCTCCCCAAACTACTTTTATATACTTAGATTAATTATGAACTTAAAAATAATTATTCATCTCAATTATCACACTTCAGCTCCATATTCCATAATATTTCCATTAAACTTGGGTGGATTAACCTTATTCATGTCTCGTGCAAGCTTAGTAACAATATGATCTCTTGTATCTTGAGGTACCTCCTCTTGCATAGGTTCTTAAGGAAATTATTGATCAATAGAATACTTTTTAGGTTAATTATAAATGTTCTCCCCAACATGGCCACAAAATTCATATTAAATGGTATTTATATGGTACCTAATATCATTCATAGATGCAAGAATATTATCAAGCTTTGCATCTTATTTAGTGACACACTGATTCATGTCAACTAGAGGGGTTATCATTATTACAATTTGATGTACCCTCACTAGTTGGCATTCGATGACATTCTTATTTTTGAATAAATAAAATAATAATATGTTGGTGGACTCATTAAGTCCAGATTTTGATCCTCATCTATGATACCAAAATGTAACAACCCCTAGGGTTAACTAGAATTAGGTTAAATTTTTTAACTCAACTTCAAATTATCTCATAATTATAGATTCATAGCTACATGCATCATTTAATATATATTATGATATTAACCATAAGGTTTAAGTGTGATTCATTTAGCTAATGATCATTATTACACATGTTTATTACTTCCATAACTTCCATAATAAAAATTAAAACAATAATCCAAGATAATAATTCAATCACTATTGATTAAATAATAAAATAAGCACAGATATATTACAACTTATTACTAATATTTACATTTTACAAAATATAATACAACTATATAGTAATACATATCTAAATAATAGGTTATAATTATACAAGGTTCCACATAACATACGAGTCTCAACAACTTGTTATTTATCTAAAAAAAATCTTGAGTAAATCCTCTATCAACTCACTATTGGAAGGGGAGGGAGAGTATAATCTATGTTTTTTCCCACACCAACCATGGACCATTGATCCCCTACACAATATCCCAAAAAGGTAATGGTCCTCTCTTCATGGATGGGCAGATAGTGATAGTGTGGAAATAGAGAAAGTCAACTAGAAACCTATGTGTTGTATGATAACTATCACATGCAACATATCATAAAGAAATACATTCTAAAATGATCAATGTAATACATGCAAACTAAATCAAATAGGTGAAATGACAATGTTCAAACCATAAACATTACTTTGGCCAAAGTTTTAATATAGTTTTGCAAATCTCAAGATTAGTCAATTTCACACACATAAATATTTTGAACTACTCTAATTTTCTTATTAATGTCACAAAGTACATGATTTCCATTACACCTACTTATTTAATGTCAATAATACTAGATAAGCATAATAATTATTAAATCCATATATTTCAAACACATAAAGATTACATAATGAATTCCATAAAATGTATGAATACAAGAACATCATAATCTTTCCTATTCATACTTTTGAATATCTATACACTATAATTAGCTAATGCATAATTAATTTACCTTTATTAATCATAAAAATGATTCCATATTAAAAAAATGTGCTAAATATTTAACTCACAACTAGAATTTAATGATAATTTACTTTCAAACCATTTTTCATAGGTTCATATTTATATTAACCACAAGTCTCAAATGTACAAAAACCCTTTTATTTCCATAACAAATATATAAACCATAGTATTTATTGTTATAAGTCCTTACAAATTTATTAAAAAGTAATCATTTATTAAATTCCCAAAACACCAAGAAATCTTTAATTCAAGCATGTCTCATATTTAAATTAAGAGAATTAAAACTTAAGTATTATTCCCATATAAGATCAATATGAAACATTATTATATATTATACTAAATAAAACATTTAAAAATGTAAAATCACTCCAATAGTATAAAAAAATTCTACTGCATACATGTATGTATGTATGTATCTATGTGTGTGTGTGTGTGTGTGTCTGTGTGTGTGTGTGTGTGTGTGTGTGTGTGTGTGTGTGTGTGTGTGTGTGTGTGTGTGTGTGTGTGTGTGCACTTGAAGACTTATACATAAATGAAGTGGTTGATCATTGTCAAATGCATTAGCTGATTTAATCTCTCTCTCTCTCTCTCTCTATATATATATATATATATATATATATATATATATATATATATATATATATATATATATATATATATATATATATATATATATATATATATATATATATATATATATATAACAAAACCAGATAATGCATTTGATAATTATCAACCACCTCATTTACATATAAGTCTTCAAGTGCATAATTATATATATGTATGTGTGTGTGTGTGTGTACATATATATAATTATGCACTTGAAGACTTATATGTAAAATATATAACCAAACCAGATAATGCATTTGATAATTATTAACCACCTCATTTACATATAAGTCTTCAAGTGCATATATATGTATATATGTATATATGTATATATATGTATATATGTATATATATGTATATATGTATGTATGTGTGTGTGTGTGTGTATATATATATATATATACACACACACACACACACACATACATACATATATACATATATATACATATATACATATATACATATATACATATATACATATATATACATATATACATATATATACATATATACATATATATACATATATATATATACACGTGTGTGTGTGTGTGTGTCTGTATGTATGTATGTATGTATGTATGTATACACACACACAAACACAATTCTATATAATAATTCAAGTATATACATATACACACATATATAATAAGTAGGCTAAAATATTATTTTAATATTTTTATTCAAGCTACTGAAAAAAAGAAAGATTGATACACTATCCAATATAGTTTCAATATGATCATGATTTAATTAAAACCTACAGGCTCAACTATCAAGAGTCAATCCTTTAGTTGTTTAAAACATTCAGTCCAAAGACTAAATGATACAATAAACACAAATCTAGTTAGAGTCTTTCCTAAAATCATAAATTGAAACAATGTTTTCAGAGTTAAATTAGATTTTACTATAAATACTCAACCCATTCACTTCTAGTAGGATAAACTAAAAACAAAAACCCTTGTCCTAAAACATAGATGCCAAAAAAAAAAATTTTAAACTATTTAATCCAATTCTTGTGTTTTAATGAATCAAACCAAATCAAAACCATGTATCAATAATAAAATATACACTCAATCGGTTAAATATTTCAACTCATAATATTCCAAGCCACAAACATTCCTTAATATTTGACCTTGTGGATGGGTCAAACCCATCCCTACGGTCATTTATGAATGACATTTATATTCCTATATATATTTATATAAAGAAAAAATCAAACCTTAATATTTTGAGTGAATTCGCCATTCATCTCTATGCACAATATGGTAAGGACGACCTTGTTAAGGGTTTGATCCAAGTCTAGTTAAATAATAAATATAAAAATAACACATAGTTATTTATCAATTTTGAGGATATTTCCCATAAATTATTGAAACCATTATAGAGTTGAATTCGATGCTTTATTTTCCAAATATACAAACTAAAATATAATAATCTAAATCTCTTAAAAATCTTAGTTATTTTCTATTCAACATTTCACCCATATATAGAACTTAAACTCAATTGATAACAATGGAGTTTTTTTTACTCAAAATTTTTATATAAAGTAATACACATACATCAAGAGTCAAATGGAGGAAAAGGGTATAATATACACTCAACCCTTTGGATGGGTTGTACCCATATATAGGGTTGACTGTATATAACCCACCATTTATATTCTTTTTAAATAAACATAGAACCTTCAAACCCCTATGAAATTTAACTAATGACATCCATACAATGGAGTGGTTTTTAATAAATAAAACTATAACTAATTTAAAACAACTCCTACCTCAATTTTTGGGTATGCAAAATTCAAAAATTCTTCCTTTCTTGAATTTATCTTCCTTTTAAGCTCTCCATCTTCTCTATATTTCCAATATATGATCCTCCATAACCCATGGCTTCCATTTATCTCTCAAATTTCCAAAACATGCATGCAAAATTTTTGGCATAATCTCTTGCTCTAAAATCTCCACAATTAGTTAACCAGTTAAAAATGTCCTTGATTACAAAACCATGCAAAACAAATAGTTTATCCCCCTTCATATCATGACTTGAAGAGTCTATAAACTCTTCGTTTATCAACCCTAATTCTCTAAATATTCCAAAATAAACAATCATTTAAAACATTATAACATGAATGATAGTCATTGACTTAAAAAATGCCAATAATAACCATGCAAAGTGAAATGATTTGAAATTCAATTTACTTTGCATGATAATAATGCCTCAATAAGAAGGTTCAAAATCTAGCTTTGACCATGTAATATTCACTATGCCTTGACTAAATAATTAAAGCATACTTAAGCCTTGATTAGATATTTTAAACCTTTACAAACTTTAGTAATGTAAAAAGTTACCTTGTCACTAATACAAACAAGTCCCTTTTTATTATAATCATGAATTCCACCAAATAAAAACATGTCCTAGGGTTTATTAAAAAACCCTATACTAAAGAAATATGTTTTATAACAACATATTTATCAATCCATATATAATGACATTACATTATCTAAGTCAAATATTTACCAAATAAAAGTGAAATATATGTAAAAATAACAAAATTAGACTTTATGTTATAGTAAGACCAATCAAGGACTTTGAAACACAAGCTATATCAACTATAAATACATGTAGTAAGTTAAGTAAATAATTTTATATTTACCTCTACCATCACATTCTTAACTTATTTGATCCATATGGTACATAGTTATAGACATTGGATTAATAAAAACCTATTAAAATTTCAATCTCATAAAGGCAAACACACTACCAAGGTTAGATCAAGATGTAAACATATCCAAATTTGGAAAATACATTATCAACTAAATACATGTTGTAAGTAATATTTACCAACTAATAATTTAATAAACAAATTCTACTCTATGTAGTGTGTGTTAGGTTTCCCATTTCATTCTCTCCTTCCCACATATCTCTATTTACACCAGCTTCTCTGATTATACCCTCCTTTGGTCATAGTTAGTAGGGTGGAATCCATCCTGTATCCACCTCAGTACAAGTGAATAGTAGTTAGACCATATCATGTAAAAATCATAATAAACTATTGTAATAGAATATACTACATAATCATGATTAAAATATACCATAATATAATACAGATAGCTAATTAATAGTTAACTATCATGATCATAAGCAACAAATATTGTCCATAATTAGCATACCACTAATTTCAGTTACTTAACACATCAAGTAAACCAATCACTAACCAAAGAATCAGTAATAGTAAGTAGAGTGGAAAATTGAGATATAACAGGTAAGTTGTATGTAACTTATTATTTCTAACTACTAACCAATGCACCACACAATCAAATATATGGTTAGATTTATAAGGTTCAATACTAAGGGAAATACTAGGTGTTTCTTATATATTATGAGGTATATGGAAACTATATATCATGTTTATATATTTAATATGGTTATGAGTATTGGGGAAAGCCCTTCACTCTATGATATTTTTTAATAATATATAATAATCATAAATAAAATATATATTAGCTCTACACTATAGTAGTTGAGTATTTTAATAAATTTGATACATAGTTTCTAGGGAAAAGTAAACATGAAAATCAATTTGTCAAAAACCAAGTCATAATTTTTGAAAAAAAATAGCCAAGTTTTTTATTTCAAATGTAAAATTGATTGTAATTACTATGAAAATGGAGTTTAATTTCCCTTGCTTATTCTAAAAAATGAAACGTATAGAAAAATGATCAAGTTGATCTAGTTGAGCAAGAAGTATAGAATAAGATCAAGCTAGTTGATATAATATTTTAAAAAATTAGGCCGAAACAAATGATATAAATTTGATCAATGTAGTTTGGTGTAAAAAAACACACACGTGAAAAAAGGTCAAGCTAGTCCATGTATTTTACTATGTATGTACACTTTAATAAAATTGATAACTTAGTAAAGTAGTAAGGAAATATTTTGAATTAGAAAAATAGTAATTGTAAATTTCATAAAATTGATAAGATGGAAATGCTAAGCTATTACGAATGAACATAAAAGATAAAAAAAAGATCAACCATGTTGATTTATTTGAACTGTTGAATTTTTGTTAACTAGGTCATCCAATCGAGGTTTTTAATTCTATAAAGGTATAAAACTAAAAACACATTTAATAAACAAAATCAATTAGATCGATCTAGTTTACTAAGACATAAAATATGACTATTGAACATGATTGAATAGATTGATTTCATTGATTGTAAATAAAATATAGAAAGTAATAAAATGATTAAATCAATTTTTTCAATCCAGTTCATTAAAAAATGAAATTTGAGTATAATGAAATTTAGTAGGTCAATTTCGTTAGATATAAATGAAAATGAAAAAGACTAGTTAAATAACAAGATTGACTAATTCAATCCTGCTGACAAAGTTGGAATCTATAAAGAGAATATAAAATGAGGGCTATAAATAATGAATACATAAATGGGAGGTTAGTCTTGTGTTAGTCTAATAAAATAAATTAAAATAGCACACTAAAATCCTAACACCTCTATTCTATACACTAGGCAAAGCATAGGTAACAAGCAAGCATATGAAAACACAACTAAAAAATAAAAGGAAACACTCTTTTACTACAGAGCTTCAAATGACTTGTTGAAGTGGCTTCTTCAACTTTTTCATTAATAAATCTTTATCTGTGGAGCATTGTTAGGTTCACCTTTCCTTGGAACCTTGGCTTGATTGATTGGCTTATGATTTGGGCATGTTAACACTACTTGCATGAAGTTTATATCTCCAAATCAGAATTTTAACACTACATTATCAAAATATTTGAAGCCATTTCAGCATAATAACTTTACACTAAGAGAGTTAGTTGAAGATATTTTTGCATAATAACTTTGTAACAAAATAACTTAGAAATCAATATGCATGGCCTTGTATTTATAGCCTCAAGAATTAAATCTCACCTAAGGTGAGTTAAGGTTGAGTTTAAATATGGAATGGGTTCAAACTAACCTTAGGTGAGTTAAGACTAACTCTATTTGAGTTAAAATTTGTCATGTAATTATGATTTTCAATTACTAGGCATGGCTCTCAAATTAGATATTTTGGGTTATTTTAGAAGAGCTTGACAACTCATAAAAGTAATGATGAAAAGGCTTGATATTTTGATTTTTGGAATTTCCATTTTTAGATAATCATTAATTTCAAATAGATATTTGAAATAAGAATTTAATCTTATTTAATTAGATTAATTAATTTTAATAACATTTTAACTCTTTTAATATTTGATAAAGTGCCCACTTAATGGTCCATAGGCCAAATTGACAGTTATTATGTCACAAAGTGATTGAGGATGAATTTGTGTGAAGTTATTATTGAATACTATCTAATATCCCAAAAAGGGATACTTCAACATGACTCTAATCATTGATGAATGATGCACAAATTTTTTTTAGATGTTCAGTAATTACTAATCTTAATTTACAATGTTTGGTAAGAATCAATTTAAAGTCTAGTTGGAAGCCATTTGTGGCCAAAGTTGGATGTCTACAATTTATCAAGATTTGGGAAGGCATTGCAAGATATAGGCACATTAATTTCTTGTAAAATAATGAAAATGAATTGTATGCCTAATTACCTAATAGATGATAGATGATCTCTAGATGACCCTTTAATGGAGTAGTCAACAAAGAAGGTCAGTGAGTAGTCCCTCAAAAGAAGAAAACGATGGAACCAAAATGTAAAAGGGTGTAGAAAAGATTGATTTTCCCATAAGTGGTTATAATCAATGACACGGTGAGATACCTTGGTTTGGAAAATAAAAAAGGATGATTTTCCCAAAAGCAATTATAATCATCAGCATAACAAGATAAAAAGATAATGATTTGCCCAAAGATAGTTATAGTCATTAGCCAAAGGATAAGGGTAACAAAAGGATGATTTACCCAAAGATAGTTATAATCATTAAAATGGAAAACAATGATTTTCCCACATGTGGTTATAATAATTATTAGGATAAAAAAATTCCCTAGTTGAGTGGATAGAGATAATGATTTGCCCAGAGGAGATTAGAATCATTATCACAACAAATAGATTGAAATTTAATGATTTGCCCAAAGGCATTTATAATTATTATCATGCCCATTTGGATCAAAACATAATGATTTTCCAAAAGGTGGTTATAATCATTGGCATAATGATGGGAGTAATATGGCAAAGTGGAAAAGGGTGCATACATATTAAATACACACTCACAGAGTAATAATTATCTGGTACAGAGGAGAAAGATGCATTTGGGTAACGTGCTAGTATGAAGATGCACTTCCTAACTAGTAAGGATTAAAATGCATTCATGTTTTAATTACTATGTATGTGGTAAATGATTATGATAGATTGGGATTTTTTTAGGTGCCAAAGAAAAGTACCATGGCCTCATTATTTCCCAAGCTAGTTTTTACTATAACACATGATTGTATGCATCATGATATAGCACCATGAGAACTAATCCAAAATATTCATAAGGATTGACATGTGATCTAATAAACAATGGAAAATAATGTACCAATTATAAAAACGATGGTGATAATGTTGATGCATGAATATGGATGGACTTAATTATAATGCACAAGGAGTCACCCAATGAACACAAGTATACTAATTTAAGGCACAACAATGAAATCAAAAAAATAGTAAAAAATTAAGAAGACAAAACATTAATAAATAAAAATCATGAAAAAATAACCAAAATGAAATTAAACCAAACACAAACAATGGTTAGTTACAATGTTAATTCAAATGACATAATGACACAAAAAAGATGACAGATATAGACCCTAAGATATAGGAGAAAATGACATAAACAAATAAAATGGAGGGGAGTAGAAGAAAAGGAAGGGTAGTCAACAATAATCTAAATGTACTAGACAAGTAGACACTACCTACATAGTACCATAGACAGAAGGTCCAACATAAACTTTAGGCCAAATGTAGTTATCCTAGAAGATGGGATAGAAGAAAAATGATGATCAAGAAAACATTATTGATGAGGTAGAGGAATATGGTAATGGGCTCAAAAAATGATGAGAGTGTTTAAATTATTTCTCATAAAATGGTGAGAGTAGAAAATAAAAGGCCAATAAAATATGGGGAAACTAAATGACAAGTGGTTTCTTATGAAATAGTGAAGGTTCCCATGATCTTGAAGGCAAAAAAGTGGTCATTTCAGGGATTTTTAGTATTTCTTAGATCCCTTACAAATGTTTTTTTAATTTTTTATGCATCTTAACTCGATTGAAAATGACAAGATATGAAAGGGTCCAACTCACAAAATGGTGAGAACATTAAAAATTGAAATTGCTCGTAAAATGGTGAGAGTATGGTAAAAGGGTGACTCATTTGCCCTCAACATGAATTGAGCATTATCTACATAGTCCTAGGATGGGACCTAAAATCACTATAGCTCCACCTTACAATAGAGGATTCTGAATAGGTAGCAGTAAGATCTCAAATTAGGAAAATGGCATAGTATGGCATAAGAATGTTAAGGTGGGACTTCAAGTCATGATAAAAGAGTTGTTCTTAATTTGATCATAGGTGGCTATAATTAGGAACCAATGGCATAGGTCAATGATACTAATTTTCCCAAAGGTGGTTATAGTTAGAAGCATAGAGTGAGACATTGATTTAGCCAAAGGTGGTTATAATTAGTATCATATAGTGAGACACTAATTTTCCCAAAGGAGATTCAAAATGAAACATAACAAGAAATGAAGGATAAAACTACCAAACCACTATCACATTGGTCCAAAATATGTCCTTGATCTAGAATATTATATCAACTACTGAAACATGATCTAAATCCTCTTGATGAAGGTTCCCAAAGAGACAACATAATAAAACCAAGGTCAAAGGGTGGGGTAGGGAGTGTAAAGACTTTGGTTGATAGAGAAGGTATGGTAGAATGGTATAGGGTATGGTATAAGTAATATCATAATATGGTATATTGGAAATGTACCACATAGATAATACTTTAGATATCTTAATCAAAAAAATTCTTGAGGTGTAGGGTGTTCATCATCTTATAAAGTTCATCTAAATTTGGTGTATTGAGATTTTATTCTTTAGAGTCATAATTTACAACACTTATATAGGGGCCTATCTAATTGGGTTTGAACTTGCCCTTCTTCTTCTTCTTAGTTATGGTGCTCTTTTGGTTTTATTTGAAAACAAGAACCTCAAGATCAAACTCTCTATGTTTAACCCATTGATTATAGTGATCATAGAGTGTATTCTAGTATGCCTGAAGACTATTAACAATAGCCATGCATTTCTCATCAATTAATTATATCTCTTACAAGTAAGTTACTCGATAATCTTCATCATCCAAGACATGTTTCTATGAGATTTGTAGAGAAGGTAACTTGACCTCAATGGGAATAATGGCCTCAATTCTATAAACTAGGGATTATGGAGTGGCTCTTATTGGGTTATGGTAATCAGTGAAATAAGCCCATAGGGTGTGGAATATTTGGAGGTTCCAATCATGGTTAGCATTATTGATAATCTTTTTAAGGATTTTGATAATAGTTGTATTGGATGCTTCTACTTAGTTGTTACCCTAATGGTAATTGGTGGTAGAAAAATGTTGGGTATTGTTGTACTTAGCATAAAACATTTTGACATTCTTGTTCTCAAATAATCCACCATTCTCAGATATAATGTCAGATGGGATACCATAGTGGTAGATGAGATGGTTGGATATGAATTTGTAAATTTGTTTTCTAGTCATGTAAGTGAGGGGTATAAATTTAACCCATTTAGTGAAATATTTAGTAGTGATAAGGATGTGTTTATGTCCATTAGATGATTTAAGGTTGATCTTCCCAATGAAATCAAGTCTCCATGTTGTAAATGAACATGGATTAAGCATTGGTTTTAGTGTCTTGGGTGGGGAATGAATTATATTGTCATGTAATTGACACTTGTCACACCTTTTGACATAAGTAGTTACATATACATCCATAGTTGGCCAATAATAGCCTATACGTAGGAGCCTTTTTAGTGACAATGGTCCTACTAGTGTGGGATTCACATAATCCTTCATGAACTTTGCATAATGTTAATGTTTAGTTTATCAAATTTGAATAATGAAATAGAGTTCCATAAAAGTTACAATAGTAAAGGGTTAATACAAGTAAGGTATATCATGAAGTTTTGTGGGTAAAGGCCTATTTTGGTTTGTGTGATAGGTTAGGTTGCATGATATGGTTAAGTAGGTAAAGAGGTCTGAATATCATATATCATTATGATGATTGAAGGTTCATGAGAATGAACTATAATATTTTCAATGAGGAACTGATATTTTTTTGCCTTGTTTGTATGATGGATCAAATATCCAATTATGGTCATTGAATCCGCTATCTTGTTATTGTCCTGAGGTATGTGTTTAAATCATATGTTAGCAATAAATAGTTTGACAGTGTCAATCATGACCTTGTATGGAACCAACTTGTCATCTTTGGTCTAAAAGTGTTGTATAACCTAATTGATGATTAATTGAGAATCACCATAAACCTTGAGATGTTGGATATTACATGTTACTACTTGGTAAATCCATGTAATGAGTGCTTCATATTAAACCATGTTATTAATATAAGGAAAAATGATACAATATGATTTAGGGATAAGATCCCCCTATAGTGTAATAAAAAATATGCCTTCTCAAAATCCATGTGATGTGAATGATCCATCAAAATATAGCTACCAGTGATGCTCTTTAGGAGGTGTTTTAATGATGGTCATAATGGACTCATCTGGTAATTGGAAAGTGATTGGTTTAGTATGTACAAGGGGAGCTTCAACAAGCTAATCTATAAGGACTTGCCCCATTATGGCCTTTTGGTTGATGTATTTGATCTTGAACTCACTCATAAGCATGATCCATTTAGTCATGTGACCTTGTAAATATATTTTGGATAGTAGATACTTGAGTGGATATACTTTATAAATAACTATGGTCTTGTTTTTTAGCATGTATTTCCATAATTTTTAAGCTACATATACCATAGCTAAATAATCTTTTTCCATGGGCATATATTTATGTTCATATGGGCCTAGTGTATGGATTAGATAGTACACAACATGTTCTTTTTCATTATTATCATGTTGAGCTAGAATTACCCATAGGGATTTGTTTGTGGTAGATAAATATAGTAGGAATGACTTTCTTAGCATAGGTGGTAATAAAATAGGTTGATTGGTAAGATATTCCTTTCGGTGTTGGAAGGCCTTTTAGCATTAATCATCCTAATGAAATGTGACACCCTTCTTTAGTAAGAGTGTAAATAGATGACTTTTATCATCTAACTAAGAAATGAAGCATCTAAAAGATTGGATCCTACCCTATAAACTATAAAGCTACTTCAAATTAGGAGGTAGTGATATTTTGATAATCACTTATACTTTGGTAGGATAAACTTCAATGCCTATATGAGAGATGCCAAATCCTAAAAATTTTCTTAAAGTAACACCAAAGACCCACATCGTAGGATTGAGTTTGACCTTGTATTCATGTAGCCTCTCAAATAGTTTTTTTGTGTAATTGGATGATCAATATGGGTCTTTTATTTTACCAATATGGTGTTGACATAGTCTTAAACAATGTCATCCATCATATCATAAAATATTATGGTCATATATCTTTGGTATGTGGCCCCAAATTTTTTGAGACCAAATATCATAACCTGATAGTAAAGCATTCCCTATAGAGTGGTGAGTGTTTTCTTATATTGGTCTTCTAGTGTAATATAGATTTGGTTATATATTAAAACTCCATCCATGACTGAAATCATTTCATACCATGTTGTGGAGTCAACTATCATGTCAATGTTTGGTAGAGTAAATTCATCCTTTTGGAAGGGCTTGTTTATATCTCTAAAATCAATATAGATTATAATTATTTCTAGATTTTTACTAACAAGTACAACATTTGAGATCCACTTTGAGTAGTTAATCAGTGAAATACATCTCACTTCTAAGAGTTTTCCAACTCTTTCTTTACTAATACAACAATATGAGGATGCATCTTGCACAATTTCTACTTCATAGGTTTGGCATCAATATGTACAACATGGTGGTGTACAACCAAGGTGGGGTCAAAACCTAGCATGTGTGAGTAAGCCCAATTAAAGATGTCAAAAAATTCCCTCAAAAGGGATTTAAATATTTAATGTTCCTCCTCAATGAGGGATGCACCTAATTTAATCTATTTTAGGTCATTTAGAGTCCTGATGTTGACTTTCATAGTGTATTATATGAGGAGAGTTGAACCATATTCCAAAATGGTTTGTAATGATTTGAATTGGCCTATAACTATAAATTCCTTTATTTGTATTGCTTCATCAAGTTATCCTAAGCAAGATGAAATAGAATCTCCCAATGGTAGGGATAGACATGTTACAAACACTATTGGAAACTCTTGGATAATTTGATCAAAGGTATGTTATTCTTCAAAAATAAAATTAGACCCATAGGTAAGTTCATCAATGGTGGTGTCATAAGATTCAATTGAGGGAGAATGAACATCCCCATCTAATGGTGCATAAAATATGTTTTCACTAGAAGATTAGACTTTCCATTTACTTTTAACCTAGTCCAAAAATATCTCAAAGAGGTTTTCACCTATGGACCTCAATGTTTTATTTATTTTTTTATGGCTAAGGGTGTTCACCCATTCTCCAAATAGGCCAAAGGATCTAGTTTGATTAATAACCCTTGTTTTTGGTCACCCAATGAAATATTATCTCTTTTACCTAGAAAATATCAAAAGGCCTCATCATTTTCAAACTCATCTATAGGCACTATGGATTCTTCTTGGTCTTAGGCTATAGGTTGAGTGTGATATGGAGGAAGTAGGTTGTTAGGAACAACTAGGTTAAAGCTAAAAATGGCATGGGTTTCAAATAAATTGGTATTGATAAGGTCTTCATAAATGTTATAATTATACTCTACTTTGTTTCCAAAATTATCATCACTATAAATTGGCATTGGAACATAATTAAGATATGTGGGGTCACCCCTAGGCAGTTTAAATCTAAGACTATAGGTTCCTTTATATTAATTTATAAAAAGTGTCTGAAGAGAACCCTATTCATTTGGTCCAAGGCCTCTTCCTTCATAGGATTGGTTCTCCATGATCCTATTAGGAATGAGGTATTTGTCATTTTTTATTAATCAACCAATTGGTCATTTTATAACAAATTTTCATCATTGGAAAGTAGGTCCTCTTCTTAGCTAGTATTCAGTGTGAAAATGATTGTAGATGGACAATGGAGCTTTTATTTTCCCTTTCATTGATATTCCATATAATGTAGCTTATTTTTAAGTCTTACATAGGACATGGAGTTCTATGGAAGATTGGTAATGTGAAATGTGTCATGAGTTAAATACTCTCTTGGACCATTGGCCAAGATGGTAAAATGATTAGATTATTCAAAAGGTGGCATATGAGAGGATGAATCAAGTCCATCTATATCTATGAAATTATATTATGATAAATCAACAAGCATTTCTTTACCTTTGTCCATTTTAGGAACTAAATCTAAGCCAAAGTGGTAATTATAACTTTCATACTCTACCTCCAAATATTCACAATACTCATAGGGTTATAAATCTCCATTGATGGTGACCTCCATTATTAATTGAGATAACTTGAGACACTAGTCAAATGTTCACAAAATTGCATAAATTACATGTATCCAAGGTCTACCCAAAATCAAATTGTAAGATAGGTCAAGGTCTAACATGTGGAAAAATGTATTATGGATTAAGGTCCCAATGATAACTAGTAAGTTGATGGTGCCTTGTGATTCTTGGTCTTCATTGTTGTAGGCCTTAATAATGAACATTCTGGCTATATATTGACTATCATGTATCCAAGATTCTTGATGAGATTTAGAGATAATATTGAATCATGATCCATTGTTTATAGGGACATGTTTCACTTTGTCTCATGTAATGACAACTTCAATATACAATGGATTTTTATGGAGAGGGCCAAGGGATGACATATCACTTTAGTTGAAGGTTAACTATTCACGTAGGGATATATGTCTAACCAAATCTTGGAATTTTCTTAGGCTTATGTCATTTAGAACTTATGATTGACCTAGGAAATTTTTTAAGATGTATTTGTGGATAGTTGACATATGCCACAAATCTGAAATGGATATTTGTGTAGGCATATTCTAAATTTGTTCCAAAATGTAAAGGTCTTTTCCTTTAAAATGGTATGTCTTGTTCCTAGCTAGAATAGTGGATTGGATTGGTGGTAGGTGGTTATGGGATGGGAATGGCAATCTTTGATTTCTAAGTTATGATTGCATAATTATGATTAGATATAATACCATTATTATTAGGAAATGATGGTAAAGGGTTGACAAATGGGATAAATCTCACTTATTGGTGCACTTGATTATGGTTATGGCATAATGATGAGTTATTAGTATAAGGTCCCAAAATAGTAATCCTTAGTTATTGGTATACTTGTTTGTGATCCTAGGTCAAGGAAGAATCATTGGCATAAATGGGTTGATTATAATTGTTTATAAATTCTCCTAATATATTATCACTTGGTCTTGTATTAATGGTTATGGTGGAAATCCAACCTCTAAAAATATGTCCTATAACTTTGGTGAAGTCATGTACAACTACTTAGTAAGTTTGTTTGATATTAGAATCATTCTAGATTTGGTTCCTTCCATTTGGTTAATGTTATTATTGTTACAGGTGGTATTGTTGGTGTCTCAGTTGTTGATACTATTGTTGTTATTATTCTAGCCTTTATTGTTGCTATCATTGGTTTTTGTTTTTATTTTGGCCAATTTTGGTCAACATCTCAAGCTTTTTCCTAGATAGATAAGTTAAGTAGAGTTCTTAACCCATAAATTATCAAAAGATGGAAAAACCAAGATTTGAAGAGCTAAACCATCTCAAACATCATGAAGAGATGGACTAGTTAGATCAATTGTGTATTTTATTATTATGATTAGAAAACCTCTCAAGCCTAAAGATCACATGGACATGAATTTCTTCATGCCTAAATCATGCTATCCAATTTTTCTATCTTGATGATCTTTTTATCTCAATATATAGGTATTTAAAGTTGAATAAGTAGTTTGGGATGTCCATAGGGACATCAAGTTAAAGATGTAGAAAATATCCATTTGAATTCAAAATATGAATGTGCATCTAACAAGTGTCTAAATTATAGAATCTAAGATCAAATATAATAATGAGAAGGAAATCAGTGATGTTAATGGGTCTAAAATATCCAATAGATCACATTAAATCATGCATCAAAGATAAACAATGAGCTCATAGTCAAAATGTTAGTGTATCCTAATATTGATTTCATCATTAAAAAGTGTTGATATCATAGGATCTCAAGTTGAGATATAATAGTGCATGATAATTGACAAAGCCATTAGGTAAAATATGATAAGTTATGAATAATCCATCATACCAAAGCATATTAATGGTGAGTGAGAGGTTGTCAACCTATCCTAGGGTTGAATGTAAAGCTACCATGTGGCATAAGCATAGGGGAAAATAGAGATAAAAACATGATCTTGAGAAAAAATGAAGAGCTACCAGGTGGTACATTTTTATAAACCCAGATTAAGATCAAGGGCCACTATCAAAATTTAAAGCCTTGAGACTTTAAATAAAGATCAAATACAGTCGAGGTTAAACTAGAGCAAATATTTCAAAGGGATACCACAAAGATAGACACATCAATTTTGATGAGTTCATCACCAAAGCTAGAAGCATGATTATGACCCTTTTCTCCACTCTTACATGCTAAAAACAAAAAAATAGGGAGCAATCCATGCTATAATAAGATCACAATAGATTAATCTAGCTATTGCAATTGCTTTGACATCAGAATTTACCTTTCAAATGACTTTATCCCATCATTATAACCATAAATAAAATTAAATTAGTCCAAAAATAGATTTAAAGATATTGATATGGTTATTATGTCCACCTTATAGAATTTATCCTAGGCATTATTACATTTTCTAATGATATCAACACCGAAATGATTAGAAATCTTGGTCATTATTCTCCCTTCTTCATCCTTCTATGCATGATCCCCATCTCTCTCTCTCTTCCCATTAAAATATAAATATAGGCTTTTAAGACTTTAAAGAGATCCCTCTCTTTTGAATGAATAGACTATGCAAAGATTTGTGTTGTAATACCTATTTGACGTAATAAAAGACCAAATTCCTCCATTTGCAAGATAAATCAAAGTGTGGTTCCTGAGTTCATTGATGTGGTTAATTGAATACATGTTTTCCTTTCTTATATCTAAGTTTTATCACCTTCATGAAGTGTTTTTTTATTCCTCATAAGTCATTCTAAGTACACATATAGTCTATTAGTTAGTTTGGAAGTGGACAACTACCTTCCCATACTAAGTCAATAGCTAGTCCATGTTTTTTTGTGAAATACTTCTATGAAGGTTGATAAAAGAGTGAGTGAAGTGATCCTTTTTAGTATTTAATTTGTTTTATAGTGTGTCTTGTATAATTATAAGGATAATAACATTTTGTGCATCACCTCCTTTTTATATACTTTCATGGATTATTTTTTATCTTTCTCCCCTTTTCCTAGAAAGAAGCTAGTATAGGTTTAGTATAGTTGATAGAACCTAAATTAATTCAGCCTTATCTAAAATTTTGACCCATTATTAATTGACCCACAACCTATGGTCATTCCCATGTTGGATTAGGTTTGATCAAGAGGAACTGAATAATCCCCTTCTAAGCTAGGGTACAACCTAGGATATGAATAATTCTGGGATGCTCAATGGGATTAGGTCTCCTAGAGGAACTAAAATTTAGAGATAAGGATAAGATTATATAGTAGAAAAAGAGATCCATCATCATTAGAAGATAAATATATTTAAATTTCCATAGTTCATAACACCATCTAGACAACATTCTCATGTTAATGGTTACTACAAGGTCATCTAGGAAAGGTATTCCCCTTGAATCCATTAAGACACCTTCTATTTCATATAAGAGAGCAAGATTTAATAGGAAAATATATTATCCTTAAAATCAATATGCATCTCTTGGCCATCTTATTGTTTTAATTAGTGTAATCCCCACTACCCAAATGGCCATTAGGAATCAAGTGTTCATCTTGTTCAATAGAGGTATTCCACTAAATGTGACCCATTTTAATGGCATTCCTATGTCTACCCTTAAGATTATCCCTTTCCAGAGAAGCTTAGACAACTTCTATTGATCACATCCAAGATATTACCAACCTTTATTCTATTCACAATGTTGTTTAAGATAATGTGGAAATCAGACTACTTGTTACTTCATTTAAAGGAAAAGCATTACAGTGGTATAGAAATCTTCCATTGAATTCCATTACTACTTGGGATGAGTTATGTTTAGCCTTAGTTTGATAATTTGAGGACAAATATGATCACCTATCTTTAGTTTAATAGTTAACTAACATAAAGAGAGATCATCATGAGTTTATAGCTAATTTCAACCTCAAATTCTAAAAGACATGGACTATAATACCTATGTTGATTATATCATCCCCTAAATATTCCTTTTTATATTATTTAAGAGCCCTTAATTCTAATATTAGTTTAATGATACAGTCTATGGGTGGTAATACCTTACCAGATGCTTATGAAGTTGACATAAGAGAATAAAATAGTTTGATATAAACTAGTAAGACTCCAAGGCCTAAAATTCCTATATTACCAAAGTTACAATCTATCCTACCCCATCAGTCCCTCAATTTCCATCATTATCCCCTATTCCATCCACTCAGGCTCAAGTTATAGCCCCTTCTATTCTAGATAATGAGCTTGGTGATCTAAAAGGTTTTCTTTAATCTTTTAGAAATAAAATAATAAAACATAAGAGGTAAAATTATCAGGGTAATAGGCCCTATCAATAATAAAATTAGACTACTTATCATCCCTTTAGAGATCAAAGGCCTCCTTAGCAAGGATTTAGAGAAAATAGACCACCCTACCGAGCATAAGGATCCATAGTTATAGCTAAAACATATGAATATATTGATCCTAATTCACCTTCCACATCAGATTTTTTTATTCCCACACCACCTTAAAATAATTTTATGCAATACTCAATTTGGTATCCCTTTAATCTCAAAGATTCTCAACACCAAGTATTGGTATCATACAACATTACTATACCATAAATGACACAAGAAGAGTTTTCTCTTTAAGGAGGTTAGTTTCAAGAGATAAATTTGGTACCCTGGCTCAATAGTTCAAGGGTATCTTGATTCCATTAATGTAAACTAGCAAATGGATGATTATGTTACTTTCAATCATTGTGGTGAGACTATCAGTTCAAATGGTTAAGTTGTAATTATAATTAGAGATAAAAGAAGAGGCATTAATGAGGCTTAATAGGTGACTAATTCTTAAAGTACTCCTAATTTTTTTTCCAAGAGTACTAAAGATCAACTCTTTAACCCTATAACATAGAAAAATCAGAATGCAAAGGCCGGGAAGGTCCCTTTAATACCTCTAGTCCATAAACAAATAGTGGTTCAAAAGGTACAACCAAATGATAATAGATATTTATTAATTATAGTGGATTAGATGAATAAATATAATTTTATAATTATAATTTTTTATTCCCTTACTATTTTAGGACAAAAATATGTGCTCATCTAAGAGCTTTTAGCTCTCAAGGTATCCCCAAAACCAATTGAGAAATAAGGTGTTGCATGAACCAATTCTGACCAACCAATAAAAAATCAATTAAATCTAGTACATAAGATGGTAAAGGGTAGGAATTTTGAGTTTAATTCAATTAAAACTCCTCCCTTCTACCTCTCTTTTATATTTGGTGACTATCTAGTTCATAATTGTATGGTGTACGGTGGAACTAGTAATGTTGTCATGACTAAGAAAATTAATGACAAGCTTGGTCTTATCTATGAGCCAAATACTAAATGAGTATTAAAACTATATTGGTCACCAAAAAATACATTTTTCATCATTAAATATCTAAATTTGACACTACTTTATTCTCCCAATGTTACCATTTAGTAGGATTTAGCTATGGTGGACTTGCCTCCCTATTTTACGATGTGTCTTTCAAGGGACTTCACTTCAAATATTGGAGGATATTTATAAGACAACTATACATATTTAATGTTTAGTAATATATGGAAATAATCTAATAATACATTCTAAACCCATTTCACATTTCCATTTAAATCCACAGATACCAAGTGTTGTAAACACTAATTATGTCATCTTTGATGAGGTGCTAGAAAATAGTGTAGAGGAGACTGAATCACCTTTAGATGGGATTCCATATTTGTTCCTTGATGAGTGGGAATATATATCACATTAATATGATCTTTATAATCTAATTTAATAATTATTTCTCAATTTTTATTACTTCCATGGTAAATATACACCAATTCTAGCCTTAATGAAGGATGATGAGTCTAGTGATAGTTTATGCCAATTATACTTTGATGGGTCAAAGGAATAAGCATGGTATCAAGGCTGGAATGATGTTTATTTCTCCAAAAAATCAAATTTATTTTTGATATGTTGAGCTTCAATTTTTTTATTCAAATAATATTGTTGAATATGAGGCACTAGTTCATGGTTTACAATGGGTTAGGAATATGAAAGTCAACACCTTACAAGTCTTTGGTGATAGTGAACTTGTAGTTCACAAAGTTATAGGTCTTAATATATGAAAAAAAATATTGGCTAAATGTTATAATAATAATTTAAGGGACTTTCATGAAGAATTTTAGGCCTTCAATATTCAAGCAATACCAAGAGATGAGAATAAACATGTAGACAGGTTGGCTATCATTGGGGCACAATTTAGTATCCCAGCTAATGTAAGAAATGAAAAGGTCTAGTCACACATTAAGGTTATTTTAAGGCCTTATATCACAAATAATAATGATAATTGGAAAGTGTTTGAATATGATAATTATATTTTTATATTCTTGCAAGAAGAGGCCAAGTTTTCCTCAAGAAATTAGTCAAAGTACTTATAGAAGTATGGTAATCATATTGTGAAACTAAAAACAAATAAGTTACCCAAGGTATTGGTCACACTTTATAACATATTTATTGGTGATGATGAGCTAAGAAAATAAAAGTTAACTTTGTTAAAAAATGAATAACCCTATGCCAATGTGGAAGTTACACCTAATAAGAGATTAAAGTTGGGTAAAGTATGCACTTATTCAGAAAAGGAAGATTTCACTGAGTTATGTACAGGTTTTGTTGATGTATTTTCATGGAAATATAGTGATCTCAAGGGATTTAACCCATGTATATCTCAACACACCATTGATATACAAGATGAAAATAAGCTAATAAGACAAAGACAAATGCCTATTAATTTGAAGCTTGAGCCTTTGATGAGAGTTGAGATTCATAAGCTCATTGAATCAAATATTATATTTCCAATCAAACACTCAACTTTGGTGGTAAAACTTATTATAGTATGGAAAAATAATGGTGAAATTATACTATGTGTTGACTTCTATGACCTGAATAAGGCTTCCCTTAAATACCACTATACACTACCATTTATGGAATAGATTTTATATTTGGTTGTAGGTTCAGAAAGGTTATCCTTTTTGGATGGATATAGTGATTACAACTAGATTTTGGTCAAGGAGGAAGAATAATTAAAGATAGCATTCACCATAAACTAGGGGACATTTTCATATAAAAATATTCCCTTTCATTTATCCAATGCTAGATCAAATTGTTAGAGAGCTATGGATATGGCATTTTAGGGCATTCTTAACAAGTCTGTGATGGTATATTTAGATGATATAATAGTGTTTTCAAATAATTCAATTGAGAACATGGTTTACCTTTAGCAAATTTTTGAAAGGTATAGGCAATTTGGGGTATCCCTAAATCCCAAAAAATGTGTCTTCTTAGTTCATGAAGGTAATCTTCTTGGACATATAGTTTCAAAGCATGGTTTAATCATAGATCCTAAAAGGATAGATTCAATTATTTTACTTTACATACCCAAGAAAGAAAGAGGTTTGAAAAGTTTATTGGGGAAGAACAATTTTATTATAAGATACATCTTAGATTTTTCCACTTTAGCTAAGCCACTTACATCCATGCTAAAGAAGAACTAGAGTTCCAGTTGGTCCAAGGAAGGAGTAAAGAGTTTTGATGGAATTAAGAAATCCATGGTTATTTATCCTACTTTAATGATCCTATATTTCATAAAAGACTTCATTTTGTACACCTATGCTAACATTGACACCATTTAAGGCATTCTTATGCAACAAAACCATGAGGCCTTAGAGAAGCCAATAGCCTTCTTAAATCAAGTCTTGGAATAATATGAAACAAGGTAATATTTTGTTGAAAATAATTTAATTTAAGTCATAAGGTCTCTCAATAAATTTATATATGTTTTTTTTTAATAATAAGATACACCTAATGGTTTCACATCCAAGTGTCAAGGAGTTTCTCTTGAATAAGGACATACGTGAGAAAAGAGTTGGTTGGATAACAAAGGTAATGGAATATGAAGTGGAGATAAAAGTTATAAATATATTTAGATTAAAAGGAATTTATGAGTATATATCTTAATACTTACAAGAATCTAATAAGGTGGTTATGGTATTAACTGATGAAGAAGTCATAGTTGACCATACCTCATGTTCTAGTTGGTATCATGATTTGGTAAGATATCTATAGGATGATATTTATCCCTATCATATAAATCCTTTAAAAAGAATATATTTTATTTTGAAATTAATTCCATTCATTATTTTTAATGGTGTTTTGTTCATGAAAGATATCAATGATATGTTATTAAGATGCATTAAACCATATCAAATAGAAAGGTTGTTTGAAGAGTTCCATGATGGACATGGTGGAGGGAATTACTCATAAAGGAATATAGCCCAAAATATCATTATATGTGGGTATTATTGGCCAAGTATATTTTTTTAATGTCATACATGGGTTAAGAAATGCAAACAATGTGTTATGTTTATAAGAAAGTTAAAACTTTCAGCCTTACCTCGCTAACCAATTGTAGTGGATCAACCCTTTGTTTAATGGGTTTTGAAATTTATTGGTCCCATTAACCCACCTTAAATATTAGGTCATAAACGGATACTAACTACCATGGATTACCTCAATAGATGGATAGAAGTAGTGGCATTAAAGAAAGAAAATGAGACCAATGTTTTATATTTTTATGAAGGTCTACCTACTAGGTTTAGAGTCCCTTCAACTATTATTTATTTAAATTATATGGCCTTTGTGGGTACTAGGATCTATCTATGAGTTTTTCAACATGGGATTTATCTCATCACTTCATTCACTACTATCCCCAAGGAAATGGTCTTGTTGATTCCACTAATAAGAACCTGTTGAAGATCATAAGAAGAACAATTGAAGATAATTATAAGTCATGGCATTTCAAATTAAATTTAGCTCTATGGGTTAATAGGATCACCTACAAAAGGTCAATATTAAACTCTCTCTACAAGATGGTATATGGTAAAGAATCAATAATTCCTGTTTCTCATGAATTTCTTACCCTAGAACTGATGCATCAACTTGATTTGTTATAGAATGAACCTATGGAGATTAGATATGCTAAGATTATGGATTTATAAAAGATAAGATATCAGTCCACATTATCCATCGAAAGCCATCAAGAAAAAGTGAAGAGAGATTTTGATAAAGGATATTTTTCACAAAGTTTCAAAGAAGGAGATTTGGTCCTATTGGCTAATTTTGGCCCACATACCAAGATTTTACTTAGATTAAATAGATAAGAAAAGTTATAGACATTTGAAGGATCAAAATATAACTTGCACATGCTATGAAGAGATAGACTATCATCAGGACATCACACATAAATGAATATGATGGTTAATTGTGCATTTTATAAAGTTTTCTTTAAAAGCATCCCAAAACCAAAAGACCACATATAAATATTGATCTTAGGGTTAAGATCATCCCTTATAAATTTGGTGCCTTTATATTTTATTTGCTTCTAGTTATAAGCCTTAAAAATTGAATAAGCATATGAAGATGGTCACACAGATGTCAAAATAAAGACACAAAAAAAACCATTGGAATTCAAATTATGATAGTCTCACAGACATAATTGATAGTCTTGTGGATGTCAATGATGGGAATGTATATGTCAAAATAAAGCTTAGTAAAAACACCACTAGGGTTTAAATTTTGACAGGCTCATAGACGTCAATGACGGGCTCATAGATATCAATAACAAGTGTGTAAACATTAAATTTAAGACAAAAAAACCTTTGGGGTATAAATTATGATGGTCATGTGGATGTCAAATATGTTCAAATTAATGTCAAAATGGGGCACAAAGATGTCAATTTTGGGCCTTTTTAATTATCCATTTGAATTCAAATGGTGGGTCCCATAAAAATTAAGGGCTCACATTCAATCATAAATTTAGATCTGACGGTACGAGATGGGTCAATAGGTTAATAAGTAAAGATGAGACCAAGACATTTTTTATTAAGGTTAAAGAAGATGTTTTTAACCTGGGCAAAGAAAATACATAGAATCAAGATCCAAATATGATCCAAGTGAATCTAAGGTGAATATTTTAAACCTAAAGTATTCATTAAATCTTAGTCTAGCTCCTAGTCTAAGGGTTTATAACCTATTGACCTCATATCTAAGATGAAGGATTGTTTCATGGTTTTGTTCATTATTATTTAAAATGATTTTGTGTATGTAATGATAACTTATTTTCCATCATTAACATAGATAAAATATGTCCTTTTGGACCTAACATAAATAAAAGTAAGATGTTAGTTGTTCAAATGATATAGATATGTCCAGGTGGATATATTTACTATCTCAAAACCAATAAAGGAGATTGAGTTTTAGTCTATATTAGATCCATATTCATGATTTTTACTAAAGGGCATGCTGAGGTATAAATAAGATAGTCAAATCATCCATAGTTTATCAAGAACATACATCCACCTATAGTAAACATGGCATGACTCTGTTAGGTTCAAGGTATAAGGACTTTGTCCTTATGTGAAAGAAATTGGAAGGTGGTGTGGAGGATAGATACAAAGGGACTTAGGAATTGGCGATCATAGTGAAGCATTAAATGTTTATTATATCCTTTAGAGATATTTTATCCTTGAAATTATCATGACTTATAAACTACAAAGTAGACCCTTATCTTCTAGTGCAAGTCTCTCAACTAATAAGAATAAATTGAAAAATATTAGAGCAAATCAATTTATCTTGTCATGATGGACTAGTCCTGTTTGGAAAAAAATATTGTGGAACATGCATTGAAAGGTGATAGCTCATTGACTAATGTGTACTCCCTCTTCTCTCTCTCTCCCTTATCCTATATCTTCCATTCTCTTCTCCTTTATAAGGGTTCTCAAATTTTAGAATTTGTGATCTTTTTAGGAGACAAGGATACTCATTGAGACTCTTGAAAAAAGGTACTCATTTTATAAGGTTAAACCCTATCAAAATATTATAATAAATACCTATTAAATTAATAAGATGTATTATTTGCCTATCTCTTGCCTTTGATTAGTGCTTAATATGCTTGTGTATGATGAATTCATGAAGGATAACCTTCCTAGTTCATTGTCCTTTTGTTTGCCTCTTTTAAGGTGTTCTTAAGCTATTTCAAGTTTGGATTAGTGTTTTATCTAAACCTCTTCTATGAAATACTTATGTAATTAGCAATATTGTGAGGTTGTGTGAGCTATAGTTGTCTTATGTTGATCTAGTATAGGTTCAATATCATGTGAGTGTCCATATTTTTTTGATGCATCACCTTTTAACCTTTTTATGAGCCCATTTTCCCCCTTATAACCCTTTTCCTTATACAACCATTATTTTAGGTGAGCATCAAGAGGAATCTGATCTTATCTACAGGTTCAACCCCACCATAAGTGACCCATAACTTAGGGTTATCCCAATATTATAGCTTAATTGGAAAAGGCCTAAAGAATCCTCTCCAAGGGTATAGATTGATGCTATAATAGCTTTTGGCACACCTGGTGGGACAAATTTTATCATGCATTAAGTGTATATTTTTGGTGTTTTCTTCATTCAATTAGACTTTGGAGGTAAGTGTACAAACATCAATGGTAACTTCAGGCATCTATCAACTAGTATAAGTAGCCCAAGTACATAATCATCATTATTTGGTATGTATAATCATCACTCTTTTGATTAATATGTTTATTCTCTACCTCAAAATCCTTCATATCAGATTAAAAATATTTATGGCTTCATCCCAACTAGTTCTCAAGATTCAGTGCATCAACTTTCTTAGGCTTAAAATGTCCCTAGTTACTCCTCAAACTGATACATTTCAATTTGGAGACAAATGCTCTCAGGATATGAAAAGTACATAATAAACCTTTATACATAGAGGGGATGTGGCCAAGAAATTGCTAGTCCCATTATTCATGGCATAAGAGATGCATTATAAGTAATGAAGCACGAATGGGCATCTATTGAAGGATAAAATTGGAAAAACCTTTCAAGTGAGATGATGGATGTAAGTGGTTACATTCAAAGCATTGAGGATAATCAAAGATGCCTTGAGGAACAATATATAAAACTCTAACAACCTCATGTGTCTTCATATACACCACTTTAACTCTCATATATACCACCCATTCTTCCTAAAGAGGCCTTTCCAAGTGTCCCAAGTCCATGTGTTCCTTAAACCTTCCCTTTTTAGAATTTAATCCAAGAGAGCCTTAAAAAAAAGGAGACTATTTTTTAATAGCCTATTATTGAGATCTAAGACATTACTTACTTTCCTCAAGAATCCTCTTGTATCTCATACCATCCTTTTTGTGTTCCTTATCTTCATGAGGCCATTGACCACATTTAAGAGGGGCTTTTCCAAGAGAATATAGATAGACAAAACAAAGAATTAGAGATAAGAATGAAGAAAGAGGAAGAGAGTCAAAATCAAGAAAATGTGGTTATTTCTTACACATTCCCCTCATGGAGATCAATTAAGGAAGACATACAAAAAAGGAAGGAAGAGGTTCTAGTTGAAGCATCCCAAGCACTAGTTTAAGAGCCACCTAGAAGAGACTTCAAAACCCTAGATGGAAGGAGACCCTCTTAAGTTGTAAGTAAGGTGAACTTCTTCACCCTCCCACCATCTCCCTCTTAGAGAAAGAGCCTATTATACAAAGGATAAAGGAGGATCTTTCAATCATAGGTGAACCTGAAGAAGATCGTGTAAGTGTCTATGATGAGTAGATCATAATAAGTAGCCCACTTACATTAGAAAGAGAAGAATCAGGTTGAACTAGCCTTCTTGGCATGGCTTTGACACTAATGAACTAGATCTTGATAAGGACAGCATGGCTTTGACACTAATGAACTAGATCTTGATAAGGACAATCCTCAAATTTAAAATATATCAAACCTTTAATGGACCACTAAAGGTCCATTATACATATATGAAGATGAGGATCAAGGCCATAGAGTAGAGGTGGCTTCACTTTAGGATAAGTTGCCAAATGAGGATAGCCTAGATCGATTAGAGCTAGAGGAAGGGAAATCAAACCTTGAGAAAGATAAAGGTGTATTTCTGGAGCATGGATGGACAAATCAATCCTCATTTGAAGTTGAAGAACAAGATGAAATATTGAGTGAGGTTGATGAGGAATACATCTTGAGCCCTCAAGAAATGCAGCTTGATGAACCACCACTTTGTGTTATAGAATATAACCTTAAGGGTGAACAAAGATACCCATATGATCATTCACTTCAGGAAAAAGATCTTAATCATCTAAAGATCAACTTTCATACACCAACAAATGAAAATCAGTTTAAGGACTTCTTTATGATATTTGGAGAATCCTATGTTCCTCTCTAAGGAGACTATGATCTGATTATGCCCAAGGAACATGATGATGGAGTAAAAAAGTGTAGAAGTGAGGGAAAATTTGATTGATTAATGTTTTTATTGACAAGAGGATGTCCTTTTATATACCTAGCTCATTTTGAAGATGACAAAGAGGAGCCATCACTTTTTGTGCTAAATTTATATTACAAAGTTGAGCATCAAAAGGAGCTAGATCAGCTTGTCTATCCACTCTAAGATGATTGTATGTCTAATCCATTAGATTGGGTAGGTAAGTTTGTCTTTGTTCTTATTATTGGATAAGTATATCACCAATATGTTAAAAATTTACCTCTTTTCCATCTTTGGTTAGTTGCCCTCAAGCATGTAAAGTATATTAGATTAGTGAGAAAGGGAAGCTATTTTGTATAATTGGTCAATGGTTTTTTATAGGTTCCATTCTATTTTTGTTAGTTTAGGATAGATAAGTTTCATTATTTCCTCTAAGTGCCTTTTGTAAATTTGTCTAGTAGATTATTTATTCTTCCTTTCCTGCAAGTGCATGTGTGCACTTGGCTTTATTGTTTTATTTCTTTTTGTTTTTATTAATTCAAGAGGAGTTATCCAAGGGTTTGCATATAGTTCTAGACTTAGATCAAACTATTGAACCAGAGAGGAGACTCCATGCCCAATGGACTAGATAAGGTAACATGGTCTAGTTTATTAAGCATAACAGACATGCTTCCCTACAAGTCACTATAAATATTAGCCAATTTTGACCCACACACTAATATTTTACTTGGATTAAATATAAAAAAAAAATTATATAGATTTTAAGAATCCAAATATGACTTGCACAACCTATAAAGAGCTATACCATCATCAAGATGTCATAGAAAAATGAATAGGTTGGTTAGTTGTGCATTTTATAAACTTTTCTTAGAAAGCATCAAATAACAAAAGGACCACATGGAAATGTTTGTCATAGGGTCAAGATCATCCCCTAAAAATATGGTTGCTTCATGTTTTTTCCACTTCCAATTATAAGCCTTCAAAATCGAACAAGTAGATGAAGATGGTCACATGGACATCAAAATCAAGCCATGACAAAAAACCATTGGAGTTAAAATTATGACAGTCTCATGAACATAATTAAAAATCTTGTAGATGTCAATGATAGGCACATAGACATTAAATTAAATCTCGACAAAAAAACTAGTGGGGTTTAATTTTTTATAGACTTGCAGACATCAATGATGGGCTCATGAATGTTAATGACAGGTGCATGGATGTCAACTCTAATACATAGAAAAAACCATTGGGATTTAAATCATGATGATCCTATGGACATCAAATAAATTCAAATGAACATCAAAAATGAGCATGTAGATGTCAATTTTAGGCCTCATGAATTACTTTTCTAAGTTCAAATGGTGGGTCCTAGCAAAATCAAGGGTTTGTATTCAATCGTACATCCATATTTGATGGTGTGAGATGGGTCAATAGGTCAATAAGTAAAGATGAGCCCAAGATATTTTTGATGGAGGTTGAAGAACCAATTTTTGACCCAAACAAATAAAATACATAAAACCAAGATCAAAATATGATCCAAGTGGAGCCAAGGTGAATATTTTGAACCCTAGTTCACCATTAAAGCTCAGTCTCGCTCCTCCTCTGAGGGTTTACAACCTATCCACCCTATTCTATAAGATAAAGGATTGTTTCATTGATATATTCCCTATTATTTAAAAGAGGTCCATGTGTGTAATGAGACCTTGGTTTCTATGATGCACATAGATAAAATAGGTCCTTTTAAACCTAACATAAACAAAAAAGAAGTTGCTTATTATTCAAATGATATAGATATGTATAGGTGGATATATTGACTATCTAAAAACCAATAAAGGAGATTAGTTTTTAGTCTATAATAGATCCATGTTAATGATTTTTAGTAAAGGGCATGCCAAGGTATAATATGATAGTCAAATCCTCCATATTTTAACAAGAACATATAGCCAACTATAATAGACATGTCATGACTCTATCATGTTCAAGGTATGAGGACTTTATGCTTATGTGAAAGCAAGTGAAAGATGGCATGGAGGATAGATACAAAGGGACTTGGGAATTAGAGAACATAGTGGAGCATTTAATGTTGATCAAAGCCTTTAGAGATATTTTTTCCTTGAAATTATCATGAATCATCATCTAGAAAGTAGATCCTTGTCTTATAGTGTAGGTCTCTCAGCCAATAAGAAGAACTTGAAAACTATTAGAGTAAATCAGTTTATCTTGTGATGATGAACTAGTCTTGATTGGAGAAAAATATGGTAGAGTGTAAATTGAAAGGTGATAGCTCATTGACTAATGCATACTCCCTCTTCTCTCTCTCCCTTATCCTATATCTCCCATTCTCTTCTCCATTGTAAGGGTTCTCAGATTTTAGAATTTTTATCTTTCTGGAAGATAAGGATACTCATTGAGACTCTTGTAAAAGGGTGATCGTTTGATAAGGTTAAACCATATCAAAATATTCTAATAACTACCTCTTAAAATAATAATATGGACTCTTTACCGATCTCTTACCTTTGATTAGTGCTTGGTATGCTTGTGCATGATCAATTCATAAAGGAGAACCTTCCTAATTCATTATCCTTTTACCTTCCTCTTTTAAGGTTTTCTCAAGCTATTACAGGTCTAGATTAGTGTTTTGTATGAACCTCTTCTATGAAACACTTATGTAATTAGCAATATTGTGAGGTTGTGTGAGCTATCGCTATCTTATGTTGATCTACAGTAGGTTCAAGGTCATGTGAGTATCTATATATTTTTTGTGCATCACCTTTAACCTTCTTAGGATCCCTTTTCCCCCTTTCTAGCCCTTTTCCCTATGTAATCATTAGTTTAGGTGAGTATCAAGAGGAAGCTAATCTTATTTAGAGATTTAATCCCACCATAGGTGACCCATAGCCTAGGATTGTCCCAATATTATATCTCAATTGGAAAGGGCATAAATAACCCTATCTAAGGGTGTAGATTGACACTATAATAGGTCCTTAAGTTGGATGAGGATAGAGATAATCTAGGAAGGCATAAAAAGTTTAACTCTCTTTAGAGTGGTCCATACATCATCTCTAGCTATAAATTCCACAAACCCTTCTAACTTACAAAAATGGATGGCAAGGAACTTGCTATCCTAGTTAATGGGATACATTTGAAACATTGTTATTAAAGAAGTTAAGTTCCCTGTACATATATTTTTTTTTTTGGCTTTTCTCCAAGTGCTATCCTAGCACATTAGTTTGTTTAATTTTACTTAGTTTAGTTATTTTCCCTACTTTTTGTGTTTGTATTCTTGTTTTAGTGGGATATTGTCTTCCTTTAGTCAAAAGGTTTCTTATAGCCATTGATTAAATTCATCATTATTGGTGAATCCAATAGCCACATAAATGGTTTTAGTTCTCAAGCATAGCAAGCATGCTACATAGCTGAGTTATAAAAGATGTTGGCCAATTTTGGCTAACATCCCAAGATTTCACCTAGATGGAGAAGCTAAACAAAGTTATGACCCATAAATAATCAAAATATGTCAAAAACAAGCTTTGAAGAGCCATACCATCTCAAACATCATGAATATATGGACTGGTCATCTTGATTGTACATTTTATAAGTATGCTTAGAAATCCTCTCAAGTCAAAATATGACATGGACATGAAGTTCTTCATGCCTAAATCATGCTTTATAATTTTGTATATTGATGAGCTTACTATCTCAAGATATAGGTATTTAAATTTGAATAAGTAGTACGTGAAATGCATGGGGATTTCAAGTTAAAACCATGGTAAATATCCATTTCAATTCAAATTTTCTAAGGATAAATGCATAGCTAACACATTTCCAAATCATGGAAGCTAATATTAAATATAATGATAATTAGGTGATCAACAATGTTAATGGGTCTCAAATATCTAATGGAGCATGTTAAATCATGCATCAAAGATTAATGATGAGCTTGAAATTAAAATCTTAGCATATCTTAAGATTTAATACATCACTAAAAAGTGTCGAGGTCATGGGAACTCAAGTCAAGATCTAATAGCATGTGGTGACTAACAAAGCTAGAGGGTTCAAGCTGATCAATATTGTGGGATACATCATACCAGAGCAAATTGATAAGGATCAAGAGGTTAAAGAGTCAATGTATCCTAATCATTAATGTTAATCTTCCATGTGGTACAAGCATAGGGTTAGATGGAGCTGATAGAAGGATCCTGAGAATAAATGAAGAGCTTCTAGGTGGCATATTTTTAAAAACCCAAATCAAGATCAAGGGCCAATATTAAAATTTAAAGCCTTGAAACTTTAAATAGAGATTAAATATGGTTAGGTCAAACTAGAGGAAATATTTCATAAGGATGCCATGGAGGTAGACACATCAATTTTGATGAGTTAATTGCCAAGTCTAGTACCATGATTATGACCCTTTTCTCCACTCTTACATGCCAAAAATGAACCAATAGGGAGGAATCCACAGTATAACAAGATCAAAAGAGATTGATCCAATTATTGTAACTACTTTGATGCTAGAATTTAGCTTTCAAATGACTTGATCCCCCCATTTTAACTATAAGGATCATTAATGCAGGTTAAAAAATAGATTGATACAATTATTATGGCTACCTTCAAAAAGTAGTCTTTGAAGCAATAGGCTACGACGGTGGTGGCTGATTTAAGGGTGGTGGATTTAAGGTGGGGCTAGCCGAGTGTAGCGGTGGCCAGGACCCTAATAGCTAGGCATAGGTAGCAGCCATGAGGCGTAGGTAGCTAGGACCCTGATAGCGGTGGCAGTGGCGCTAGTGGTGGGCTAATCTTCAGTTTAGAAGCAACATGGTGTGGTAGCCGGGACCCTGATAGCGGCAGCGGTGGCAATGGCGGGGCTAGCTGAGACCCTGATAGCTAGGCGTAGTGGCAGGGCTAGGCATTATGACCTTTTATAATGGAATCAACATCGAAATGATTTGAAATATTGGTCATTATGCTCCCTTCTCCATCCTTCTATGCATGATCTCCATCTCTCTCATCCCAGTTAGCTATAAATATAGGCTTCTAAGCCTTGAAAGATATCCCTCTCCTTGGCATGACTAGACTTTGCCAAGATTTATAATTTAAAACCTATTTGTTGTAATAAAAGATTGAATTCCTCCATTTTCAAGTTGAATCAAAGTGTGGTTCATGAGTTCATTGATGTGGTTAAATGAATATATGTTTTACTTTCCTCTATCTAAGTTTTCTCACCTTCATGAAGTGTTTTCATAGTCCTCATAGGTCATTTTAATTGCATATATAGTCTATTGGTCAGTTTAGAAGTGGAAAACTACCCTCCCATGCTAGGTCAATAGCTAGTCCATGTTTTTTTTTGAAATACTTATATGAGGGTTGATTAAAGAGTGAGAGAAGTGATATTTTTTAGTCTTGAATATGTTTTATAGTGTCTCTTATGCAATAATAAGGATCAAAACATTTGGTGAATCACCTCCTTTTTATATTCTTTCATGGATTATTGTGAATCATTCTCCCCTTTTCCTAGTAAAAAGTTAGTATAGGTGATAGACCCAAAAGGAAGTTGACCTTCTCTAGAGGTCTAACCTAAGATTAGGTGACCCATAGCCTAGGTTCATTCACATGTTAGATGAGGTTTGAGAAAGGGGACATGAACAATCCCCTTCTCCACTAAAGTACAACCTAAGATGCCAATATTTATGTTGTATAAAAGGGATTTGGTAGATTCCAAAGTTTTTATTGGATGTAGATGATCTATCATATAATGTATTTTTCCCATTTTCCAAAATGTTTTCAATGAGGTGTTTTATTTATACACAATGGGATATATTATGTCCATGAACATGATGGTATTCATAGAACTCATTCTCTCTATCCCAATTTAAATATGGAATACCCTTGGGATAATTCTTTAGAATTAACCAAATAATCATGTTAGTGGTGGTTATATTTTAAAACACTTATTCAATAGGCTCTTCAAGGTCATTTAAGATTTGACAAGAGGTTAAATTTCTTCTTAAAGGAAGGGTTTACAAAGGTAATGGTTTATGCATTTTTTGAGATGGTTTAGGCTACTATGAAGGCTATACTTAGTAAATGGGTTACTGATGAGGAGTAACTTACATTTTAGGCATGGGTAAAGCATATAGTGTTTTCACCATTTCAATATGATGCAGCTTAGTTACTCCATTTCCTACAACATTTTTATTATTATTGAATTTCTTAGAATTTTCATAACTACTGGCCTGGGGTGGTGCTGATAGTTGTGTTTTGACTTGGTTTTGTTCTTATTTTATCCTTCTCCTTGGTTTTGGTTTTGATTTGATGAGGTTAACTTAATATTCCATTTATTAATAAGGGAATTTTCAATTATTAAACTTGTGTCGATGATTTCTTTAAAAGTATGTGCACACTAAAGTTTTAGATGATAGGATCTCTCATTGTGTAAATTTTTAGTAAACATAGTCACTAATTATTTGTTTGGTAAGCTATGAGTGAAATTTCTAGCAAGTGTTTTCTAGATCTATAGATAACTTTAAAATCTTTCACCAGATTTATATTTTTCTTGAGTCAAATCTACCAATAAAATCTCATGTTCAAGATTATAGGAGAAATTCTACACAAATTTGTCCAAAAGGTCATCAAAATCATTTACTAAATTATTTGGCAATTTTAGGAACCACTCCAAAGCTTATCCTACTAGACTTTGAGTAAACAAAAATAGGAGGTATATGTCACTATAAGACATTAGCTAGTAAGTAATAAAGAAAATTTTAAAATGGGCCTTATGGTCTCCTTTACCCTTATATTTATCAAATTTTGGTGGTTTGTACCCCATATGAAATTGTATCTATAGATACTACATGTTGAATGGGTAGGAACATGAGTCATCTAACTTAAACTTCTTGGTTTATTTCACTTCTTCAATGGTAGCAATTGCATCCTTCATTTGTTGTAGTTATCATGCTAATAAAATAGATGGAACATTGGCCCAAGGTAGAGGTTGGATAACCAAATGTGGATTACCTTGACTGGTGTATAATGGAGGAATGGTTTGTTGTGGAATGTTGGTTTAATGAGTGAAGCAACCAAGAATATGCATCCATAGATTGGGGTATGATTATTGAAACTACATGCATTATAGTGCAATATTGTAGTTTGGATTTGGTATATAGGCCTAATTTAAAGGGAGTTTTGGCTACAATGGAAGGATATGGCTCAGGGTAAAGTACCATGCCTGCTAAGCTTGAATATGGACTTGTTGACAACTAGTCAAATTTGGCTGAATAAGGATAATTTATTGTAGACTAAGGCCTTACAATTATATTTATGGCACATTTGGAAAAAAAGGCATTTTTTACCTAATCGGTACTTATGGGAGAGTGGTACCTCTTTATTGCATGAGGACCTATTGTAAAGTAGACATTTGTTACATGTTCATCATTTTTCATTGACTAATAGATATATGTTATTTATTATATAATGTTTGTGATTGTAATGATAATTTGGTCTTTGACATTTTAGTTATACTTATCACTACATGTTGAGGTGGACCATTTATTACCCCCTATTGAGGTGGCAAGTGTTTAGCATATACTATGATGGTATATTAGAATATGCCTATTAATTTGGAACATTGGTAATCATATATTGAGGTGGAATAACATTCATCATGTTTTGTTAAGGTAAGGCACTATTTGTCATTTGGTTACTTAATCCCTATGGTTATGTGCTTGAAAAAGTAGCTTGTTAAGGATTAAAGGTAACTTGTTGCAATTGGGATGTAGGATTCATTTCCCCTTGCTATTGTAAATCACTCACGGTGTTAACTAAAGGTGCTTGTTGTTGAAGACTATTTGTTGATGTAGTTAAACCAATTTGGCCTAGATTGGATGAAACTTGTGTTTTATATAATGTGTTTTCCACATTTGAGTATGTATAAGAAGTAAACACTTCTTCAATAGTTGGGATGCTAAACATGTCACCAACTAAAGTTATTTATGTAAATGGGTCTATACCTATATTATATTGACCTATCAATTCGATTATTACTCTTATTGAAGGAGTTAGCTATATGAGTGGATCATTTGACATGGCCATGTTATTAAAATTACATGTTATATTCAAATAGGTTTCATATGCTCTTTTCATTTTTTTAAAGTGTCTCTCCATGAGGCCTTTTCTTGTAAAAATTATATTAGGGTCTTGATGCGACATCATCACGAGTGCTTAAGGATTTCTAGTAGAGGCATGTTGAATGGTTTGAGTATAAGGCATGTTAAAAGGAATTCTAACTAGACTAGGAAAATTTTCATGGGAAAAGTCTACTAGAAACATGGCCCCTACCTCTATAGCTTTGACTAAAACTTCATCCTTATTTTGAAGCAAGTGGAAATAAAAAAAATAAGGATCATATATTGATGACATAGTAATGTAATATAATTGTTTTTGAACTTTTTTTACAACTGATGTTATGATAACAAGGTATTGTGTAGTTTTCTCTTGGTCTTACTCTAAGTATGGAAGCATGTTAACTTAATATTGGGCTAAGGGATCTTGACTTTGAACCCCAAATTTATCAATGTAAGGAGGATAAGGATCCATCTCCCAAAAAACATCATCATTATAGGGGTATTTAAAAAATTCATCTTATGTGACCACATTATTAAACCTAAATTGTACATGGCTCCACTACGAGTGTAATGAAACATATCCAAATCAACAATGAAAATTTCATGATAATAGGAATAAGGTTTTATAAGCTCTTAAAAAATATCTAAAGGAAAAAAAGGTCCAAACTTGGTCCAACTTCGTCTAAAAGTGAAGTTGTATCTCCAAAAAGGTATGTGCTAAAACCTAGTCTAAAATAGTCTAACATCAAATGTCTTATACAAAAAAGCCAAGTTAATGAAATAAAACCTAAATGTCAAACATAGGTACAAATTGTTTGAAACAAGTCCAAACTAGGTCTAAAGAAACAAAGGTTGTTAGGTCTTTTGGAAGACAAGGCACAAATTCTAGGCTCAAAACAAGTATTACTAGGTCTTTTGTAAAAGGCACAAAATCTATACTTTTAAACAAAAATGAGGTCTAAAAGGCAAGAGAATTAATCTAAAAAATTTGAAACACTTTCACACAAACTAGGAATTTTTATTTGAATAGACACTTGATCATTTGGTTTAAGACATGGAAATTTAGGCATATAGAAGGTAACCACTTCCCCAAATTGAGGCACAAGAATAGTCCTTAAATTGAGTAAGGAATTAGGCTAAGTTACATAACCCAAAAGTGAAAGGTCAATTTCTAGGACAAAATTACATGAGGCATAGATATAAATGAATTAATGTTTGAATTTAAACTTTTCAAGACTAATTTTGAACATAACTTAGAAAAATAGACTTCTCAAAACAAACAACAAGTTAAAAAAAAAATGACTAGCATGATACTACTAGGAATAGATAGAAAAGGCACATGTGGCTTTGGTTTTGAAATTAGAATTTAGATAGATGGAACCAAGTTTTTGAAACAATTTTAGTAGCATAATGATGTTATCATGCTCTAAAGTTATGACAAATGTTTTTTTTCAATACTCAAGGAACAAAACTTAAACTAAAATGGGTAGTGTAATGACACCCTTTTCAAATAAGTGAATCACACAAATAAAGGTTTTATAAATGAATAAGGTAAATGTGTGATGTCAAATGGATAGCATAATTCCTCTTCAAAAAAATGAGTGATGTATAAACAAGACCAATTTTTAGATGTGATATGATAAACAAATAGTTTTGACTCAAAACCATGTAAGTAAAAAGGAAAAAATGATAAAAACACCTAAGTGTAACATCTAAAATCCTAAAACTGATAAGTTTTCATCATACTATTAAATTTTATCTATATAGCTACTCTTGAGAGGATTTTAAATTGCTAATACAGAACATGAAAATTCATGAAAATTAGTGTTTTTAGGCCCCCTCTTCTCTCAAGAGTTTGTATGATGACATGGAACTTTGGGATATTCTCCCTGCATCAAGAGTATGTCCATAGCAAGTGGGGTTGTCTAAACTATTAATTTTCATCCATTTCTAGATGGTATTATATGTGTGGAAACAACTAGGGCACAATCACATCATTTTCATCCATGTCAACCAAATTGTTGTGAAAATGTCTTGTCTTTTTCACAACCACTACAACTATCAATTACTTAGTGTAGTACAATGCATGAGTTACCCCTACATTTTTAATTTGAGAACCACTAATGGAGCTTGATTTAATGACTCAAAATAAGTATCCCAGTGGGTCACCCTCAATTTATATACTCTACTATGCAGTTTGGTTGAAATGATGCTAAAAGATGAATTATTGGGTCAATACTTCCCTAAAGAACTCAAGAGGAGGTGATGAACTCCCACTAAAAATACAATATGCATAAAATAAAGACAAGTGGAAGGACTTTAAGGTAATTTTGGGGTCACCCAAATGATGCATATTTTGTGGAGGGCCTTAGTGATTTTCCTTGCACACTTTTGGACCAAAGTGACAAATACAAAGAGTGAGCATTTTTTATGACCTAAGTTCCTTAAATAGGATAGGGGGAGAGCATACATGTGACATTAATCTTGATAAACAAACACTTTTAACAAACAAGCATAAAAATGAAACTCTTATAAGTATTTAACTAAGGTGATAGTTTAGTTTTATATCACCAAAATGAAGTATGTAATGAAGTTTTACTCCCTTGGCATTTGTGTTGAAGACTTGGAAAGATTAAAATTACTTAAGCAAAAATATTTATAAAGAACTATTTTGAAACGTGAAAATTTTAAATTAGAATGTTTAAAACCATTTTATCTTAGCCTTTGGGTCTTGTAAAACATGTTAGAGGGTCCTTGTGCTTAGAAGCAGATCATGAGTGGACAAATCACTTTCCAAATCTAGCTCTCAATTTTCCAAATTGTTACACAGAGAGTAAAACTATAGAAACATAGAGTCTAACACCACATAAACATGGATCAACATTGTGACTATTCTTACAAAAGTACAATTGTGAGGAAAATATTTCTACTTTCATAAAAGATAGAGAAATAACAGAAAATCACTACTCTTAGCATATTAACTTTTAAATAATGAAAAAATCATGAAATTATAAGCAATAACGCAACTTAACCATGTAGCACAAAATGGTTAGAAAGAAAACTATCATTATTAATTAAATACCATGAAAGTTATGGAGATATCATAACTTGCAGAGTCATGATATTGTAATATCATCAAACTTTAAGTGATATCACAACTATAAAGCCATGATATTGTAATATCTTGTGAGTTTAAGAGATATCATAATACTGTAAAGTCATGATATTGTAATATTTTGTGAGTTTAAGTGATATCACAACTATAAATTCTTGATATTATAATACCATGATTCCCCCTACAAACACAAATATTCAATTATAAAACCATGATGACTTAACATAAAAACACTAAAGGTAGTGTAATATCATGGAAAATATGACAAAACCATGACTGTAAAAGTAATGATATTTTGAAATGTCATGATTCTAGAGAGAAAAAATGTGACTACATAGAATAATTTCATGATTTCAATAAAAACCTCCTTGAACCTTCAATTTTCCCATTTATTGATTAGAAAGTTTAAATTTTGACATGAAAATTGGTATGAGGATGACCTAAAATGCCTCGAGAACAACTTTTTGGGGTACAATTCCCACGAGGAATTTCATGATGTGAACAGAAAATATGTAGAGGGGAGTTTAGACTTTTCTTAGTACAATAAAACAAATTAAAAAACACAATAAAATCCTAACACCTCTATCTTAGACACTAGAAAGAGCATAGTTAACAAGCAAGCATATGAAAATACAACTAAAACATTAAAAAACAATCTTTTACCTCCATTGGAAATTCAAATGACCTGTTGAAATGGCTTGCTTGGCTTGTGCATCAAGAAAATCAATGGAGCTTTTTTGGCTTCACCTTTCCTTGGCACCTTGGACTTATTTCTTGGCTTATTATTTGGGCATGGTAATACTACTTTCATGAAGCTTGTCTCTCCAACTTGGCATTATAACACTACACTATCTAAATCTTAGAATATATTTAGGCATAATAAATTTTCACCAAAATAGCTTATAAATCAATAGGCATGGGATTATTCTTATAGCCTCAAGATTTACCTCTCACCCAAGATGAGTTAAGGTTGATTTTAAACATGGAATGGGTTCAAACTAACCCTAGGTGAGTTGAGACTAGCTCTAGTTAAGTAAAATTTGTCATGTATTTACAATTTTCAATTACTAGGCATGGCTCTTAAATTAGATATTTTGGGATATTTTGGAAGATCTTGATAACTCATAAAGGCAATGATGAAAAGAATTGATAATTTAAATTTTGGAATTTCCACTTTTAGATATTAATTAATTTTAAATGGTAATTTCAACTAAGCATTTAATCTTGTTTAATTACATGATTCAATTGGATTAACATTTTATCTCTTTTAAGATTTGATCAAGTTCCCTAATTAATGGGTCTATAGGCTAAATTGATAGCTTTTATGTCACAAGTTTATTGAGGTTAAATCCATGATAGGTTATTAATACATACAGGATAGTATCCCAAATAAGGATGCCTCGATAAGATTTTAAGAATTGATGAATGATGCATGTCCAAAATTAGGATGTTTAGTAATTCCTAGGCTTAATTTGCAATGTTTAGTAGGAATTAGTCTGAAGTCCAAACTGAACCCATTTGTGGCCAAAATTGGATGTCTAAGAGGTTAACTAGCATGACCTTATTGACTATAAACCTTGTACCTACAAATAGATAAATTGACAAGATCAATTATCTTGATATAGTAAGATAAAAAAATGTGGAATTAAATTTAGAAAATAAAAGAGATAAATTTAAATATATGATAAAGAGACCTATAAAACAAAACTTGATCAATCAGCTTGATCTATTTGACTATAATAGAAAAAATAAGAAAGTAAGGGTTAAATTCCCATTAGGCTCACCAGAATGTATGCAACAAATTAAGATAAATTTGTAACTTATCTCACTTAGTGAATTCTAATCTTTGATAAGGTGATATTACTAAATAATCATTACATATCCATTTATATCAAGATATGACCAATTTGGATCTTCTAAACCTACTTGAGGGATATCTTACTACACAACATCAAAGGAGAGCTAGGTAAATAATATGACAAAATAACCTTAGCTAGGCCTAGAATACATAAAATAAATCTAATCTAATACTCATTAAATATTATGTCATAAAAGGGTTTACTTAAAAAATAATAACATATAACAATCAAATATAACTTTATTCAATTCAATGTATAGGTAAACTAATCAAGGAGTAAAACATTCAACTTATTACTTTGTGTAATATCTATCTACCAAATAAAAGAGTATAATTTAGGAATAGTTACCTTTGGACAAACTTGTTGTGCCTAAATCTCTCCCTTAGCCAATGGTTCTTTGCAAGAGATTACTTTTGATTTATAAGGATCACACTATAGAAATAAACTCTAGGATAAATACTCTTACTTTACATCCAAGATTTTCCCATAAGATAAGCTTCTTCCATCCAACGTAAAAACCTAAGAAATGACTCCTCAAGTGTAGAATTAGTATGATTACAATTGTAAATAATGTGAAATGAATTTTCCTCTCTATTGAAGTGAATGTGGTATTTGTATCCACGGATTGAACCTAAGCCCTCTCAATAATTAGCCAACATGATTAACTAGCTTAATTTTTTTAAGAAATAAATGTTTTTGTTAGGTCTCAAACTAGGTCAGTCAGGTTAAATTAGTTTTTTAACATGTATTTACTCCATAACAAGATCACCCTAGATGACTTAGTCATAAAATGAATAAAAATATTATTATCTTAGTCAAGGGCTATTTTGGAAGGGGAATTACTTAAGGAAGTGGATAAATGGGTTTTAATTGCTTAGGAAGTTGGATAAAAGTTCCTTATAGTGGTTTTAGGCAATGGTATTATGAAGCATCAAATGCATACCTACCCCTTTCTTGGTGTACCCTTTAAAGTGTGCACTAAGAGAGATTGAAAATTGAAAGGTTTTTATAAGATAGAAAGTTTTAGTAAATGATAAAGTTATAATATTATGTGTATATAGGAATTCCTTGCATCTAAATACTCATTTCATATAAAACCCATGTCTCCTGCATCAAAATCATGAATACCATGAAATTCATGAGTTTATAAATTATATATAATATTAAATTTATTTGATAAATCATAAATTAACCATGTAAACTAGAAATTTCTTATAAACTTCTTCCTTTGGATTTCCTATGGCACCTTTATATACCATATATCTTTTGGTAAATTATGAAGAGTAGGAATAATTTCATATTTGAAGATAAAAGAGCATGCCAAATAACCACTGCTCCAAGAATCTATAAGTGTATCAAAGAAAACTAGAGGATTTTCACCCCAAAAAGTAAGTTATCTCTCAAATAAAATATTATTACATCTTGAATAATTATAAGATAGTCCATTAGTTAAATACCACCTTTGAAAGTGGATACATCCCAAGTTAAGTGGTCTAAACTATTAAGGCCTAGGCTAAAGTTGAATTTTGATGGTGTAATTAAAGGTAACCCAAGTATGGCAGGAGGAAGAGGTGTAATAAGAAATTAAGAAGGACTAGTGATGGCCACATATTTAGGACTCTAGGGGTGTAAACTAATAATGTGGATGAAGAAAAATCATATATTTGGGGTATTCAATAGGAAGTGAAGCTGAATATTAAAAAACTTGTGGTCTAAGGAGATTCCTTAAATATTATTAATTATTCATCAGGAAAATCTAAATCCTCATGGTCCATTAAAAATGAAATCATGACATAAAGTTTTTATAGTGTTTAAGTAGGTATTCATTTCCCATGTATATAAGGAAGGGAATAAATGGGTAGAAAATATGGCCAATCTAGGTGTTTGTAGTTCATGTTTTAGACATTGGTTTATAGTTGAGGACTTACCCAACAAAATGATCTAGATCATTTCAAATCATGTCGTAAATGACATAAACCTCTAGGAAGGATTTAATCTAACTCACTGCTTGAGTTAAATGGCTAGGCACATAGATTATGAAAAATCATGTAATGATTATGCTATTCATTATGAGGAAAGGAAAATGAATTAAAATCATGGGAGAAAAAGACAAAGTGATTTAACCATTAAGTGATTTTCAAAGTCATTTTTCAATTGTATGGGGACTAATCCAAGCTCTAATCACAAAAATCTAAGGAAGGAAATCCATTAGTCATGGATGTATAATGAGATAGTCTCAAACCAATATATTTCACATAATGTAAAGAATAACCAACTTTATGGTGAAATATCATGAAGGGAGGACTCATGAAATTCATGTTGAGAATATTTGGGTCCCAATATTCCATCTAAAAGGATTTTTATAGGGGATGGGAAGAGAGAGATTATAATGAGGGGTTCATAAATTATTGTTAATAAAGATGTCATTGGGGAAGTAATGGGGATGGGCTATGAATTTATAAAAACCCTAATTTGGTCAAGACACCACAAGTATTATGTATTTTATTTTTGTTTCACCTAAAGGATCTTAGTGATGGTTATAGTCCTTATTCACATGATCATATTGTGTATTTTGATGTTTATTATGCCTTATTTTCCCTATTTTTGACACCCTCAATAGTCATAGGTCACCTTTTCTTAGTCCCATGGTCCTTTAGCCTATCATCCCTAAATTTTCCTTTGTTTTGAGCCTTAAGAAATTAGTTCCACTTTTGGTAGAGTAGTACCACAAGGCACTACTATCCACTTTTGCCTTCAATGTATAATGGGCCCTTTTACTTGTGTTTGAATCTTAACCCCTCTATGACCCTTATCTTAGGTTTTTATATCTTTTTCATGACTTTTTAGATAGTGAATAAGGTATTATATTCCAAACAAAGATCCTCTTATATAAAGATCCTCACAAGAAATTTTACATCTAGAACTTACTATTTTTGCACTTATTTACATAAAATCAATCAATAATATAGCTCAAATACTATGAATACTACTCAATATTAACCCATATACATTTGCATGCTTGATGAAAGAAGGGCTTAGGTAAAATAATCCTATTATATCAGGAAAGTTGAATGCGTACATTCCCTAAGGGAGAACTACAAGTGATCTGAGACCCCTATCATTAAGGTAAATTTGGTCACTAGCCAAGACAATAGTGGTTCTATTTCACATGATTGTAACATCCCAAAACCCTATTTTTCCCTTTCCTTTTGAATTTTATTAGTTTATTGTTTCATGTGTGTAGGTATCCATTATATTTTTGGGGAAGAATCAGCCAAAATAGTGATATAGATGATCCCTTGCATGATATAAAATCACCTAAAATATCCTCAAGAACCCCCACCACTTCCCTAAAAGTTATGTATACCCACTATAAGGACACTAGCACCATAATTGGACATTAGTGCCACATGGTGTTATTGTCCTAAGGTGGGCACTATTGTTTATAACTAGATATTGAAAAATAGTCAATAAAGAAAAGATTCCTCTATGTCTGCTTGGTTGTTTCCAATACTAAATTCTATGAGAAAAGTTGTGTATATCTAGATAAGTCCACTTTATCCTTATATTTACTATTTTTGCCAAGTTACCATAAAATCAATAAATTCCAATTTTATTCAAGATTAGCATTAGACCCAGCCTTTTAACCAAACACAGGAATTACTTAAGTAAAACCCTAAAAGGTTAAATTTTTTGGTGATCCTATCTTACTTAAAATATTGCTTCAAACCCCTAATTTTACTTAAGGTTTACCCTCTCTAAATTTTGTACATTAAATTAGGGCTACAAAAATATGATTTTCTAATTTTTTGCTTAACATAGCTAAATTAATTAATCCCATATTAGGATTTTTTTATTTAATTAAATTTAAATATTTTTAACATAAACCAAAATTAAAAACCCCTAGATCCACATACTAAGTCCTTATACACACAAACATTAACAACTAGGGTTTTAAACATAATCCTATTTTCTATTACAATCTTTGTTCAAAAAATTCACACATTGTACACATACTTATATTAGATTATATTCTACATCTTGTGTGTTTATTATTCATTATTTACACTATCTTCTTTGGCAATTTTAAAATGTCTTCTAAAAAGCTGTCGACCCCTCATCCACTTGATGTAATATTGAATTTTTCTCATGATTATAGTAATGAACATACTAATTTTAAATATTGTATATTAGAGCATTATAATGATTTCATTTACAATGATGATGATGATGATTATTTTTATAATTATGGATATGAGTATTATTATGCACATGAAAATGGAAATTAACATGAGGATACATTATATAAATCATATTATATTTCCTCTTAATCTTCTCTTATTCCTAAAACTCAAATTAACAATACAATACCAAAGGAACATATTGTTGGTAGTGTTTTATTATAATGTGATCTTATTTTTTCAAATACTCTTACTACTTCATTATTTAAATAAATCAATATAAATGCACTACATGAAAATCACTTTTTCCTACTTAAAGTAAAGTAGATAATAATAATGCATCTTCTTTACCCTTCTCAATTACATTTCAAAATGAAAATACAAAGGATGATATACCTTTTATAAATGCATAAACTAAGGTATATGAAATTCCTCTATCACCTTAATTCACATTTCAAGCTCAATGCAATTATTCTTTGCCACAAATAGATAATGCACGTGTTTCTAACTCTTCTCCTATATGTGATAATGTAAAAAAGAAAAAATGGTTGTTATTCTTTTTCCCCTTTGATTCTTAAATAAAAAGTGATAATCATGCTTGCATTTCAAAAATGACTAGTGAACAAATGCCTTGCATTTCACTTACACATGATGATACATTGTATAGTAATAAAAAGATAAAATATTCTCCTTATCCTTCTTTTAAATAACATGTGATGATACTTATTCTAATCTTACCTCTTCAAATGAATTAAATTCTAATTTTTATGAACCATGGGGTAATGATGATTATTTTTATTATGATGAATACAACATAGAATATACAACTTCTAATTCTTCTCTTACCTCACATATCTCTCTTGTTCAACCAAATTATAGATCACATCTTAAAATAAACACACAAAGTTACTCTTATGTGCATAAATTCCATTCACTAGATAATAAAACACCTACTATTAAAGCTAACAACATAAAAGATACCAATGAATCCCCCTCAACCCCCCTTACTATAGTAGAACCTAGTTCTCAAACAAACCCAAATGAGGGTGATAGCTTCTTTCCCTCTAACCAGGTCTAAGATATCACACCTTCAAAGGTTATTGAGATCACATCAACCCTTCCTAAACAATATTTATAATCTAATATACCAATGGATAATAAAATAAAATTCAAGAATTAAATGAACCCCTTAATAATGACAATATACCTTCACAAGTGTTAATTTATTTAATCCATGTTGTGGGTAATTTTAAAAAACAAGTAAATCATCTCACTTTGGAGAATGAATCATACAAATCCTAGTTTGATGCCAATGTTATACATAATAACTCCATTCCATGCAAAGTCTCAACTATGAGGTATCCACATAAATTTCATATACTGGTGTTACATATCTTTGATGGATAAAGAGATCCATATTTACACCTTTAAGATTATGAAAAAGCCATGTCTCATATTACAAATAAGTTAATTCTACTACAAGTGTTTCCAAAGTCACTAAAGGATAAATCACTAGATTGGTTCCACCATACACTCCATAGTGGATATTTACATGCATATGAGGAGATAGAGATAGTATTCCTCAAGTATTATATATAGGATAAGGTACCTCTAGTCACACATGATAGGTAACCTTCATTACACTAGGGTGAGATAAAGCCTACATCGAAATACATTCTATGCTTTAAATATTGTTTGCATCAATTAATTTATCAACCAATAGATTTAGAAGTGAAATAAATATTTGCTAAAGGTTTAATCTCTCCTCTTAAGGATGGATTATTATATCAGACATATAAATCATTTAGACATCTATACAATGTAGCTACATCATAAGAGGCATAGTTAGGATTATTCATTACATGATCAGAGGTAGATTTGGGTATAGATCCCTCAGAACCTCAGTCTTTAAATTTGGTATAAGAGCCTACTCCACTTCTAATTCAAAAACCAATGGAACCCAAACAACCAATAAAAATACTTAGTAAGGGCAAAGAGCCACTCTACAATAAATGATCTATAGTGAGTAATATACAAGATATATTCATAGGGGTTATACAATTTTTAGATAAGGTTGGGCCTCATGACATCTTGATTACACTACTAGATAAGGGAATGATCACACTTACTTCAAGTAATCATCATTCACCACACCATTTATACCAGGTACCACATAATCATTATTATCATTTTCACTAGATCAATGGAAATTTAGATGACCATTGTTATGTACTTAGATCTCACATCAACCAGTATTTTAGTAGAGGCATCATAGAGTTCACACATGGGTCATCATGTCATCATTCTCAACACTCTTAAAGATCACACTCCTCTATGATGGAGTTATCCCAATATGTTACTTTTAAAGAACCATCATTTACTCATCATATGAGCCCTATTACTTCTAGGATGACCATTTATTAGTGGTCTCTTATATCATAGCCTCAATAGTGATGGAAACTATTTTTTAGAGTTCAGAATGTACCTCTAGTGCATACATTAATTAAGATATTTAGGAATAATTATAGAATAAAAGGCACAATTTTGGTACAAACACAAATCAAAATCTTTGGAAATAACTACATATCTTATAATGCACCTCTATTGTGCACACTGATCAAAATATTTGGGAATAATTATCAACCCAAGGGAATAGTTTTAGTTTAAAAATTGATGTGTACATATGGAAATCATTATAGATATCATAACCCTACTGTAATTCACACATTGATGAAAATATTTGTAATAAATTAGGTAGCTTAGGGTATAATTTTAGAGCATCAACCAATCAATAGTTTTACATCAAAGTCTACATAGTTATCCATTTGGAGTGCATCATAGGCAGCTCCAATTTTATAGTCTACGTCTACACCAACAAAACATGAGAAGTATGGTTTTTAGTTCTCTATGCCATCTAGTTTTAGATAGGGCATCTTACCATCACATGTTATACATGTAGACATCTTACGAGATATAAATGAAAATCCATATACCAATATAATACAAAAGCTTAAATCTCATACATATATGCTTATAACATTCATAACACATATACAAATAAATTAAAATTACTCCAACTAAAATAACATTACAAATAATAAAAAAAACTTAAATTCATCAAAAATTATAAAATATAACCAAAACTAGATGCCAATACACAATGCTAAATTTAAACAACTATCGTCTACACACACACACACACACACACACACACACACACACACACACACACACACACACACACACACATGTATGTATGTTTATGTATGTGTGTGTATAACTTAAACCATAATTTAAATACAAATATGGTACATCACTCAATGATGTGAACATGACTATTGGGACCATGTCCCTCACTCTGACTCTCAGACACATAAAAACTAGAACTAGAGGCCCCACTATCTCTACTAGACCTCAATCTATGGCTATGGATACTCTCTCTCTCTCTCCTAATATATTTTAATCTTATACCTACACACATCATATTCCTACTACACTCATATGTAGTAATCTACTATATGACTATTCACCCCACCTAGAACATTAGGAGAGAGCATGGTCTACCTCTATAACTCTGCACATAACTCATTCCTATCTTATACTACTTATTTGAATACCATAGTCACTCTTGTTACACAATCAATCAAATGAGCATAAAATCTAGCTACACTGGTGGCTCACTCTACCAATCCATTATACATGCTATCATTTAAAATATATTGTCTCAACTCATGCAACATCAACTAATAATCACCTCCCAATACTCATCATCTCTTGAAACTACATGAATCCATATAATACATAAAAATACTATTATATCAAAACACATAATCAACATTATGTAAAACATACAAAAAAACTATTTAGCTTACCATCCATAACCTTTAGAGGCTCTACATTTAGTACCTCCTCTACAATCATCCCATATCTCAAGAATAAAGATGCCTATCTGTGCTCACTACACTAAGTCATATAGGCCTCAACCATTCCAACATCATCCACATCTAGTACCTTAATATCAAGATCACGTTTCATCACTGGCACTAGATCTATCTTATTAATCGATGGCTTAGGCTTAATACCTATTCTCTCAATATCTTAAGAACTCTTTATCAACACTATAGGTCCTGGGGGCATGTCATGTAGAACACCAAACTATTGGGTAACCCTCTCATATTAAAACCACTTATATACATTATCCCGATGATCATGTATCTAAAATATAACTTAAATATGCCTCAATTATGTGCTATCCTTAAGCCACCCTTGATAGCCCTTATAGGGTCTAAAGAAATAAAGGTTGTTCGGTCTTTTGGAAAATAAGGCACAAAATCTAGGCTTAAAATAGGTAGTGCTAGGTCCTTTGAAAAGGCACAAGATATAGACTTTTAAATAATAATGAGGTCTAAAATGCAAGAGATTTAATCTAACAAAATTGAAACACTTTGACACAAACTAGGCATTCATATTTAAATGCACACTTGATCATTCAATTTAAGACATGGAAATTTAGGCATACAGAAGTTAGACCACTTCCCTAAATTTAGGAACGTCAATAGTCTTTAAATTGAGTAAAGAATAAGGCTAAGTTACATAACCTAAAAGTGAAAGGTTTATGTATATAAAATAATTACATGAGTCCTAGATATAAACTAATCAATTTTTGAATCTGAACTTGTCAAGATTAATTTGGAACTCAACCTAGAAAACTAAACTTCTAAAAACAAACAATAAGCTAGAGAAAAATGAATGACATGATAGTGATAGGCATAGATCTAAAAGGCATATCCGACTTTGGTTTGAAAATTGGAATTCAGACACAAATCAACAAGTTTTTGAAACACTTTGAGTATCATAACAATGTTATCATGCTCTAAAGGTATAAAAATGTTTTGTTTCAAGATTCAAAGGCACAAAACTTTCACTAAAATGGGTAGTGTAATGACACCCTTTTCAAACAAATGACTCACACAAACAAAGGTTTTATAAATGACTAAGGAAAATGTGTGATGTCAAATAGATAGCATAATACCTCTTAAAACAAAGGAGTGATGTTTAAAAAAGAATCATTTTTGGACATGGTATGATAAAAAAATAGTTTTGACTCAAAACCATATAATTAAAAAGGACCAAATGATAAAAACACATAAGTGTAATGTCCTAAATCCTAAAACTTATAAGTTTGCATCATATTATATAATTTTTTCTATACAATTGTTCTTGAGAGGATTTTAAATTATTAATCGAAAACATAAAAAAGCATGACAATTAGGGTTTTTAGGCCTCTTCTCTCAAGAGCTTGTATGATGACATGGAACTTTAGGCTACTTACCTCACATTGATAGTATGTCCATAGCAAATGGGGTTATCTAAACTATCAATTTTTATTTATTTCTAGAAGGTCCCATATGTGTGGAAAAACTAGGGCACAATCATATCATTTTCATCCACATCAACCAACTTATTGTGAAAATGTCTTGTCATTTTCACAACCACTAAAATTTCCAATTGCTTAGTGTATGAGTTGCCCCTACATTTTGAGGATGAGTACCACTAATGGATCTTGATTTAGCTGCTCAAAACAAGTGTCCCAATGGGTCACCACCAATTTATATACCCCACCATAGAGTGGGGTTGAAATGATACTAGGAGATGAATTCTTGGGTCAATGCTTCCCTAAAAAACTCATGAGGAGGTGATGAACTCCCACTCATAATCTAAAATTAATAAAATAAAGATAAGTGGAAGGACTTTAGGTTTGTTTTAGGGTCACCCAAATCATATGAATTTTAGGGATGGCCTTACTGACTTTCCTTACACACTTTTAGACCAAAACAAAAAATGTAAGGAGTGATAATTTTTTATCACCCAAGTTCCCTAAATAGGATGGGGGGAGAGCATACATGTGACACACATCTTGATAAAAAAATAAAAATAAACAAGCATAAAAATGAAACTCTTATGAGTATTTAACTAATGTGATAGTTTAGTTTTATAGCACCAAAATGAAGTGTGTAATGAAGTTTGATCCCCTTGTAATTTATGTTGAAAACTTTTAAAGATAAAAATGATTTAAGAAAAAATAATTTTAAATCACCAATTTAAAATGTGAAATTTGTAACTTAGAATTTTTAAAACCATTTTATCTTGGCCTTTAGGTCCTATAAAATGTGTTAGAGGATCCTTATTCTTAGAAGTAGATCATGAGTGGACAAATGAATTTTGAAATCTAGTTCTTGGGTTTCTAAAATTTTACACAGAGTGGAAAACTATAGAAGCAAAAAGCGCAAAAACACAACATAGAACAATAGTATGATTATTACTACAAAATTACAATTATTAGGAAAATATCTCTACTTTTGTGTAAGATAGAGAAATAAAACAAAATCACTAATATTAACACAATAACTTTGAAATAATGAAAAAATCATGAAATTATAAGCAATAACACAACCTAACCCTATAACACAAAATGGTTAGCAAGAAAACTATAATGGTTAAGAAATACCATGAAAGTTATGACAATATCACAACTTGTAGAGTAATGATATTGTAATATCATATAATTTTAAGCGATATAATAATTTTAAAGTCATGATATTATAGTATCTTAGGAGTTAAAGTTATATCTTAATACTATAAATTCTTAATATTACAATATTATGTGAGTTTAGGTGATATCACAACTATAAAGTCATGATATTGAAATATTGTGTTTTCCCCTATAAACACAAACAATCATTCAAAAATACATAATGGATTAACATAAAAATATTAAAGTTAGTGTAATATTGTGGAAAATATGACAAAACCATTACTGTAAATGTAATAATATTGTGAAATATCATGATTCTAGAGAGCAAAAATGTCACTGCACAGAACAACTTCATGATTTCCATAAACAAATCCTTGAACCTTTAATTTTCAATTTTATTTATTAGCATGTTTGAATTTTGACATCAAAATTGGTAAGAGGATGTCCTAAAATGCTTTGAGAACAAATTTGTGGGGTGTAGGTCCCATCAAGCATTCCATGATGTGAACAAGGAATACATAGAGGGGATTTTAGTCTTTCGTTAGTCTAATTAAACAAATCAAAATTAACACATTAAAATCATAACACCTCTATCCTAAATACTAGGGAGAGCATAGGTAATAAGAAAGCATATGAAAACACAACTAAAGCATAAAAGAAAACACTCTTTTACCTCCCTTGGAACTTCAAATGGCTTGTTGAAATGACTTGTTTGGCTTGTGCATCAAGAACATCAATGGAGCTTTGTTGGCTTCACCTTTCCTTGGAACCTTGGATTGACTTCTTGGCTTATTATTTTGGCATGGTAACATTATTTTCATAATCTTCTCTCTAACTTGGCATTATAACACTACATTATCAAAAGCTTTGAAGATATTTGGGCATAATAACTTTACACCAAGTGAGCTTGTTGAAGATATTTGTGCATAATAACTTTACACCAAAATAACTTAGAAATCAATAGGCATAGCCTTGTATTTGTAGCATCAGGAATTATCTCTCACCCAAGATGAGTTAAGGTTGAATTTTAACATGAAATGGGTTCAAACTAACCCTAAGTGAGTTGAGATTAACTCTAGTTAAGTTAAAGTTTTCATATATTTATGATTTTTAACTACCAGGCATGGATCTTAAAGTAGATATTTTGGGATATTTTGGAATATCTTGACAAATCATAAAGTCAATGATGAAAAGGCTTGATATTTTAATTTTAGATTTTCCATTTTTAGATATTCATTAATTTTTAATGGATATTTCAACTAAGCATTTAATCTTATTTAATTAGATGATTCAATTGGATTAACATTTTAGATATTTTAATATTTGATCAAGTTCCCCACTTAATGGGGTCATAGGCCAAATTGATATTTGTTATGTCACAAGGTGATTGAGGATGAATCCATGAGAGGTTATTATTACATATAGTCTAGTATCCCAAATAGGGATGCCTTGACATGATTTTGAGCATTAATGAATGATGCATGTCCAAAATTGGGATATTCAATAATTCTTAGGCTTAATTAGAAATGTTTGGTAAGAATTAGTTTGAAGTCTAATAAAAACCCATTTGTGTCCAAAACTAGATGTCTACAAGATCAACTAGCATGACCTTATTTAATATAAACCTTGTACCTACAAATAGATAAATTGACTAGATCAATCATCTCAATCTAGTAAGATAAAAACTATGGAATTACATATAGAAAATAGAATAGATAAATCTAAATAGTTGATAAAGAGAACTAAAATAAAACTATATCAATCAGGTTGATCTATTTAACTATGATAGAAAAAATAAGAATACAAGGGTTAGGTTCCCATAAAGTTCACCAGAATGATGCAACAAATTAGGATAAATTTGTAACTTATATTACTTAGTGAATTCTAATCTTGGATAAGGTAATTTTATAAAAAAACTCATTACATACCCATTTATATTAGGACATGACCAATTTGTATCTTTTAAACCTACCTAAGGGATCTCTTACTACACAACATTAAAGGAGAGGGTTCAAATCCTTTAGGTAAATGATATGATGAAATAATCCTAGCTAGGCTTGGTATACACAAAATAATTATAATATAATGCTAATTAAATATTATGGCATAAAAGGGTTTAGTTAACAACAAATAACATATAACAAGCAAAGATAACTCTATTCAACTCAATGTATAGGTAAACTAAGCCAGGAATTAAACATTCAACTTAATAATTTGTGTAATATCTATCTACCAAATGAAAGAGTATGATTTAGCAATACTTACCTTTGGACAAAGTTTTTGTGCCTAAATCTCTCCCTTGGCCAATGGTAATTTTCAAGAGGTTGTTTTTGATTTGTAAGGATCACACTATAGAAATAAACTCTATGATAAATACTCTTATTTTGCATCTAAGGATTTCCCACAAGACAAGCTTCTTCCATTCAAGGTAAAACTCTATGCAATGACTCAAGTGTAGAATTAGTATGATTATAAGTTGAAATAATGTGGAATGAATTTTCCTCTCTACTGAAGTTAATGTGGTATTTATAGCCAAGGATTGACCCTAAACCCTCTCAATAATTTAGCTGACATGATTGACCAGCTCATTTTTATTAGGCAGTAAAGGTATTTCCTAGGTCTCAAACTTGGTCAGTTAGGTTGAATTAGTTTTGTAAAATGAATTAAATCCATAAAAAGATTGGCATAGATGACATATTAATAAAATGAATAAAAATAATGTTATCTTAGTTAGGGGTTATTTTGGAAGGGGAATATCTTAAGGAAGTGGATAAATGAGTTTTAAATGCTTAGGGAGTTGGATAAAAGTTCATTGTAATGATTTTAGGTAATGGTATTATGAAGCACCATAGGTCTTCCCACCCCTTTCCTATTGAACCCTTTAAAGTGTGCTCTAAGAGAGATTGAAACTTGATAGGTTCCTACAAGAAATAACATGTCAATAAATGATAAAGTTATAAAAATATTATGTTTATACAAGAATTATTTGCATCTAAATATATATTTAATATACAAACCATGTGTCATGCATCCTAGTCATGAAGACCATGAAATTCATGTCTTTATAAATTCTATATAATATTAAATTTATTTGATAAATCAAAAATAAATCATGTCTTATTTTCCCTATTTTTGACACCCTCAGTAGTCACATGTCACCTTTTCTTAGTCCCATGGGCCCCTAGCCTATCATCCCTAAAATTTTATTTATTATGAACCTTAGGACATTAGTGTGACTTTTATTAAAATAGCACCACATGGTGCTACTATCCATATTTTCTTTCAGTGTTTGATGGGCCCTTTCACTCGTGTTTGCATCCTAACCCCTTGATGACCCTTATATTATGTTTTTAATATCTTTTCCATGACCTTTTAGCCAAAAAATAAGGTATTATATTTAAAATAAAGATTATCCTATATAAATACCCTCACAAGGCATTTTACATCTAAAACTTTCTATTTTGGCACTTTTTTATATAAAATCAATCAATAATATATATCAAATAATCTACATACTACTCAAAATTAACCCTTATGCATTTTCATGCTTAATCAAAGATGGGCTTAGGAAAAATTATCCTAGGAAAATCTAAATCCTCATGGTCCTTAGGGAAAATAGAGTTTTTATAGTGTTTAAGGAGGTGTCCATTTCCCATTTCTATAAGGAAGGGAATAAATGGGTAGACAATATGGCTAATATAGGTATATGTAGTTCATGTTTTAGACATTGGTCTAAATTTGAGAACTTACCCAACAAAATCATCTAGATCATTTCAAATCATGTGGTAAATGACATAAGCCTCTAGGAGGGAGTTCATCTAACTCATTACTTGAGTTAAATGTCCAGGCACATAGATTGTGAAAAATAATGTAATGATGATGCTACTCATTATGAATAATGGAAAATGATTTATAATCATGGGAGAAAAATACCAAGTGATTTAACCATTAAGTGATTTTTTGAGTCATTTTTGATTTTGTGGGGATGAATATGATCTCTAAGCACAAAAATCCAAGGAAGGAAATCCATTAGTAATGGGTGTATAATGAGATAGTCTCTAACCAATATATTTCACATAATATAAAGAATACCCAATTATATGGTTGAATATCATGAAGGGAGGGATCATGAACTTCATGTTGAGAATATTTGTGTCCTAATATTAATATAAAAATATTTTTCTAAGGGATGGGAAGAGAGAGATTAAAATGAGGGGTTAATAGATTATTATTACTAAAGATATCACTGGGGAAGTAATGGGTACAAACTATGAATTTATAAAAACCCTAATTTGGTCAATTAACCACAAGTATTATGTATTTTATTTCTCTTTCACACAAAGGGTCTTTGTGATGGTTATATCCCTTATTTGTATGATCATATTGAGTCTTATTTTCCCTATTTTTGACACCCTCAGTAGTCACATGTCACCTTTTCTTAGTCCCATGGTCCCATAGCCTATCATCCCTAAATTTTCATTTATTATGAACCTTAGGACATTAGTGTGACTTTTAGTATAACAGCACCACATGGTGCTACTATCCATATTTTCTTTCAGTGTTTGATGGGCCCTTTCACTTGTGTTTGCATCCTAACCACTTCATGACCCTTATATTATGTTTTTTATATCTTTTCCATGAATTTTTAGCCAAAAAATAAGGTATTATATTTCAAATAAAGATTCTCCTATATAAAGACCCTCACAAGGGATTTTACATCTAAAACTTTCTATTTTGGCACTTTTTTATATAAAATCAATCAATAATATATATCAAATAATATACTTACTACTCAAAATTAACCCTTATGCATTTTAATGCTTAATCAAAGATGGGCTTAGGAAAAATTATCCTAGCATATCATGCAAGTTGATGGTGCACATTCCCTAAGGGAGAACTACAAGTGATCTGAGGCCTATATCATTGAGGTTAATTTAGGTAATGGCCAATATAATAGGGGTTTTATTTTTCATGATTGTAACATCCCACAACCATAATTTTCCCTTTCCTTTTAAATTTTATTAGATCCTTATTTCATGTGTGTAGGTATCTATTATATTTTTGGGGAAGAATCAACTACAATAGTGACATAGATTATCCCCTGTAAGATATAAAATCGCCTATAATATCCTCAAGAACCCCCATAGCTTCCCTAAAAGTTATAGATAATCACTATAAGGACACTAATTGGACATTAGTGCCACATGGTTCTTTTGTCCTAAGGGGGTGATAATGTCTACAGTTAGATATTGAAAAATAGTTAATAGAGAAAATATTCCTCTATGTCTTGTTAGTCATCTCTAGTACAAAATTTTACAAGAAATTTTATGTATATCTAGATAAGTCCACTTTCTCCTTATATTTACTATTTTTGAAAAGTTACCATAGAATAAATAAATTCCAATTTTATTTCAGATTATCAATAGACCCATCCCTTTAACCAAACATTATAATTACTTATGTAAAACCCTAAAAGGTTAAAACATTTGGTGAAACTATCTTACTTTAAATATTTCTTAAAAACACTAATTTTACTTAGAGTTTACCTTATCTAAATTTTTTACATTAAATTATGGTTAGAAAAATTATATTTTCTAATTTTTGTCTTAATGTAGCTAAATTAATTAATCCCATACTAGGGTTTTATTTATTTAATTAAATTTAAATATTTATAACATAGACCTAAATTTAAAATCCCTAGATCCACATACTATATCCCTATACACAAAAAAATTACCAATTAGGGTTTTAAACATAATCCTATTTTATATTATGAACTTTGTTCAACAAATTCACACATTCCACCAATAGTTATGTTAGATATATTCTACCTATTATGTGTTTATTATTCATTATTTTCACTATCTCCTTTGGCAGGTTTAAAATGGCATCTAAAATGCCTTCTACCCCTCATCCACTTGATGCAATCTTAAATATTTCTTGAATGGACTAATTTTCAAGATTGTATATTAGAGCATTATAATTATTTCATTTACAATGATGATGATGATGATGATGATGATGATGATGATTATTTTTATAATGATGGATATGAGGATTATTATGCACATGAAAAAACAAATTAACATAAGGATACATTATATAAATCATATTCTCTTTCTTCTTAATCTTCTCTTATTCCTAAAACTCAAATTTTCAATACAATGCCAAAGGAACCTCTTATTGGTAGTGTTTTATTACAATGTGATCCTAGTTTTTCAGATAGTTTTGCTACTTCATTATTTAAAATAAATAAATATAAGTTTAATAAATGTAAATCAATTTTTCATACTTAAATTAAATTAGATAACAATAATGAATCTTCTTTACCCTTCTCAATTACATTTAGAAATGAAAATACAAAGGATGTTACACCTTTTATCAATGCACAAACTAAGGTATATGAAATTCATTTATCACCTTCATTAACTTTTTAAGCTCAATGCAATTATTATTTACCACAAATATATAATGCACATGTTTATAACTCTTCTCTTATATATCATAATGTGTAAAAAGAAAACATGGTTATTATTACTTCTTCCCTTGATTCTCGAATAGAAAGTAATAAGCATGCTTGTATTTTAAAAATGACTAGTGAACAAATTCCTTGCATTACACTTACACATCATGATACATTTCGTACTAGTAAAAAGATAAAATATTCTCCTTATCCTTCTATTAATGAGAATTTAGATGATACTTCTTATACTCTTACCTCTTCGAATGAATCAAATTATGATTTTGATGAACCATGGGATAATGATGATTATTATGATTATGATGAAGATGACATAGAATATATAACTTCTACTTCTCTTACCTCACATATCTCTCTTGTTCAAACAAATAATACATAACATGTTAAAATACACACACATACTTATCCTTATGTGCATAATTTCCATTCAATAGATAATAAAACACCTTCTATTCAACCTAACAATATAAAAGATACCAATGAATCCCCATCAACCCCCTTTACTATAATAGAACCTAGTTCTAAAACAAACCCAAATGAGGGTGATATATTATTTCCTTCTATCCAAGTCCAAGCTATGACACCTCCAAAGGTTATTGAGAGCATATTGACCCTTCATAAACAATATTTTTAATCTAATATACCAATGGATAAATTAAACAATAAAAGTCAAGCATTAAATGAACCCTTTGATAATGATAATATACCTTCAAAAGGGTTAATTTGTTTAATGCATGTTGTGGGTACTTTCTAAAAACAAGCACATCATCTCACTTTGGAGAATGAAGCATAAAAATCCTAGTTTAATGCCAATGTTATACATAATAAACCCATTTCATGTAGAGTCTCAACTATGAGGTTGACACATAACTTTCATATACTGGTATTACCTATCTTTCATGGGCAAGGAGATCCATATTTACACCTTCAAGCTTATGATAAAGTCATTTCTCATATTACAAATAAGTTAATTCTACTGCAAGTGTTTCTAAAGTCACTAAAGGACAAATATGTACATTGGTTCCACCATACACTCCATAGTGGATCTTTACATACATATGAGGAGCTAGAGATATTCTTCCTTAGGAACTATCTATATATTAAGGGACCTATAGTAACATGTGAGTGGTTAGCTTAATTACACTAGGGTGAGATAAATCCTACATCAGAATACATTCTATGGTTTAGAGCTTGTTTGCATCAATTAATTTATTAACCAATAGATTTAGAAGTGTAATAAATATTGGTTAAATGTTTAATCTCTCTTCCAAGGATGGATTATTATATCAGACATCTATATAATGAATCTACATCATTAGAGGTATAATTGGGATTTTCCATTACATAATCATAGGTATATTTGGCTATAAATCCCTCAAAACCTTGGTCTTCAAATTTGGTATAATAGCCTACTCTTCCAATTCAAAAACTAGTGAAACACAAACAACCAATAAAATTACTCAATAAGGGAAAACATCCACTCCAAACAAAATGATCTATAGTGAGGAGCACACAAGATATATTCATAAGGTTTATATAGTTTTTAGATAAGGTTAGACATCATGACATCTTGCTTACACTACTAGATAAGGGGATGATCATACTTACTTCAAGTAATCATCATCCATAAAACCATTTATATGAAGTACCACATAATAATTATTGTCATTTTCACTAGATAAATGGAAATTTAGATGATTATTGCTATGAATTTAGAGCTCACATCGACTAGTATGTTAGTAGAGTCATCATAGAGTTCACACAAGGGGCATCATGTCATCATTCACAACACTCTCTTAGATCACACTCCTGTATGATGGAGTTATCCTAGGATGTTCATTTTAAGTAACCATTGGTTATTCATCATATGAGCCCTATGACTTCAAGGATGACCATTTATCAGTGGTCCCCTACATCACAACCTCAACAATGATGGAAACTAGTTTGTAGAGTTTAGAATGCACCTATAGTGCATACATCAATTAATAAATTTAGGAATAATTACAAAACAAAATGCATAATTTTGGTATAAACACCAATAAAAATCTTTGGAAATAATTATAAATCTTAGAATGTACCTCTAGTGCACACACTAATCAAAATATTTGGGAAAAATTATCAACCGAATGGCATAGTTTCAATTTAAAAATTGATAAATACATATGGAAATCATTACAGAGCTCATAACCCTACTATAATTCACACACTGATGAAAATATTTGTAATAAATTAGGTGACTCAGGGTACAATTTTAGAGCATCAACCAATCAATATTTTTACATCAAAATCTACATAGTTATCCACTAGGAGTGCATCATAAATAGCTCCAGTTTCATAGTCTACATCTACACCAACACAACCATGAGTATTATGGTCATATTTTCTCCATTCCATCTAGGCTAAGATAGGGCATCTTTCCATCACATGGTATACATGTAGACATATTATGAGATATAAACAAAAAACCATATGCCAATACAATACAAAAACTTAAATATCCTACTTATATGCCTAAAATATTCATAACACATATAAAAATCAATTAACATTACTCCAACCAAAAAAATTACAAACATAAACATTTCAAACAATCAAACAAACTTAAAGGCATAAAAATAAAATATAACAAAAACTATATGCTAATACACAATGCTAAATTTAAACAACTATCATATATATATATATATATATATATATATATATATATATATATATAAGTCAACACATTATTTCAATACAAATATGATGTATCACTCAATGATGCAAACATGATTGTTGGGACTAGCTCCCTCACTCTCACTCTTAGACACATAAAAACTAGAACTAGAGGCCCCACTATCTCTACAATACCTTGATCTATGGTTATTCCTATTCTCTCTGGATACATTGTAATCTTATTCCTACACTTAGAATACTCCCATTTCACTCATATTTAGTCATCTACTGTATAACTATTTGCCCCACCTAGAGCATCAGGTGAGGGCATGGTCTACCTTTATATCTCTACATGTAACTCATCCCTATGTGTTATTTATCATTACAATCACTATCACTACATAATCAAATAAATGATCATGCACTCTAGCTACATTGGTGGCCTACTTTACCAATACATCATCCATGACATCATTTAGAATATGTTATTTCAACTCACATAACACCAACCAATAATCACATCCCAATGCTTGTCATCTCTTAAACCTACACATATCCATATAATACATAAGAATCTTATTATATCAAAACACATAATCAACATTATCTATAACATACAACCAAACTATCTAACTTACCATCTATAACCCTTAGAGGATCTACATCTAGTACCTCCTCTATAATCATCCCATCTCTTAGGAATAGAAGTGCCCATTAGTGCTCACTCCACTAGTCTACATAGGCCTCAATCACTCTAACATTTTCCACATCTATTACCTTAATTCAAGATAATGTTTAATCACTAGCATATGATATATCTCAATAATCGATGGCCTAGGCCTAGGCCTAATACCTTTTCTTTCAAGATCTTGAGAACTCTTTAGCCACACTATAGGTCCTGGGGGCATTTCATGTAGAACAATAAACTATTGGGTAACCCTTTCATACTAAAACCACTTATATACATTATCTTATCAATAATGTATGTAATATCTAACATGAATATGCCTTAATTGTGTGTTATCCTTTGTCCACCCTTGATAGCCCTTGTAGGGTCTTCAAATAATATCTTTGTCTCTCAATATGTCTAGTAATTACCAAAAATATGTAGTACACCTCTGAGGTGAATGCCCTATCTTAGTCCATCTCCCTATAAAATCATGTGGCTGAGTCTATCCATCTCATAGATATGCCATTAGTCTACTCATATCTATGTGTTTTTATTCTTAGTAATGTAATAGTTTCGATGAATTGATACCCCTACCACTCATCTCCTATGTGAAGTAGTATAATTCCTTATATAAATGAGCCAATATGGTATAACCCCATAGTACACATTGCCATGATGCTCAATGTCATACACTATATCTTGCATCCTATATGAGATAGAGACACCACTCTCATCCATGAAAATAAATGATGACAACAATAGAGATAGAAATTTTTACAATTGTATAACATCAACCATCACAATCATGGTCAACAAAATGTCACTCTAGCTCCCTAAGAAATGATTCCCTACCACTATGGAATATAAATACCTATATGCCCAATGTATAGCTCAAAGATCAATAACCTCTTGTAAGAGAAGTTGTTTCCCATATATTGGTGCCTACAAGATTTGATATGCATCCTCTAATGTTAGAGACATCTTACCCATAGGTAACTAGAATGCATATGTCTGTATTACACCTCTCACATAGTGCAGTAATCATATGCTTATCCCATAGCATAGGCTCCATGAAATAAACATATCACAACCCTATTTTTTTGAGAACCTTTATCTCTACCTAAGATAATGGTAAACTTTAGATAGTATCCATCATTTAACCTGTATGTAAATCCTTCATACATGCATCAACTTGCAAGATTTCAACTAAATATAGCATCAGTAAAACTAAAATTAAAATCTAAAAACAATAATAAGAATAAAACATCAGTCAACAATGTTGAGCACCATATTTGGATCCTAATAGACACTAGTTGTAACCCATAATATAGTGTCTTTGGATAGTAGCACCACATTCTAGATAGTAGTGCTAGAATCTATACACTAGCACTTAGAATGGGATAATAGTACTAGTTTTCTCTAAACTAGCCCAAAAATATCCTTTCTCCAAAAAAATTAGTAAAACAGAGAGTAAAAATGATAAAAAAGAAGGAAAAGTTAAGGTCCCTTACTAGGTGAATCTCCTCCCTAGCCTGAATATGTTCCTTGACCTCCTCATAGCATGGGAAACTAACATCTCATCTCCCTTGCATGTTTCTCTCTTAGACTCAAACTTATTACAACTAAAATGATGAAAATGAATTACCAATGATTAAAAATGACCTATTTAAGTCATAACTTACCCAATGCCACCCTATTAAGGTTACCCTTATGAGCTAGTTTTTATAATTAATACAATTATCTTATTATTACTATATCTAGAGGATTGTGGCTCCAATTCATAAATTATTTATTGCACATGGGAGTTAATATCAATGAAATATGTCTCATATTAGTAAAATCAACCCTATTATCATTATCAAACCTAAATAATGACAAAAACATAAAATTTATATTAACCATATAATAAACCAGGTACCTATCCAACTACACACTACATTATTAGCTTTGACACAATCAATACATTCTTCAAACCTCATAAAGAATCATAACTACCAATTAAACACCAACACAATTGATCCTTACCAAATTTGGTTACATATAATTAGCATAAACTTAGCTATCCCAACAAAAGGGTGGAAATATGCATATATTACTTCACGCATCTAGATTCATAGATTTCTAGAGATATAGACACATGTGTCTACATAGGTTTACATAGGGATTAAAATTCATAACGTATTCATATCATATAGACATATAAATCTACATAGGATTACATAAGCATTTAGATACATAAATTATTTATATATATAAACACATGGGTCTACATAGGTTTACATAGGTATTCAGATGCATAGCTTAATCAGATATATAAACATATAGGTTTTACACATGTTTACATAGGCATCTAGAGTTACATATTTTTAGATATATAGACACACAAATCCACATAGGTTTTACACATGCTTACATATGCATTTAGATACATAGATTATTTATATATATAGACACATAGGTTTTATATAGGTTTACATAGGAATATAAAATTATTTTTTTCATATATATAGACACACGGGTCCACACAGGTTCTACATAGGTTTTCATAGGCATCTAGAGTTAAATTTTTTTGTATATACCAATTGACAAGTCTATAAAGGTTTTAAATAGATTTACATAAGTATTTATATGTGCACTCCATGTAGATATATATATATATATATATATATATATATATATATATATATATATATATATATATATATATATATATATACTAGTTATTCAGATACATAACTATATTGCTTAGATATCAGGATTAGAGGGCATGATGTAGAGTAAATGTTCTTGATCCCCATTTTCAGATTTATCATATTACACTAGCATCATCACCAAATTTTCACTAGTTTGGGTCATAGGTTTATCTATAATGGTTGATCCATAGAATTACACTAGACCTAATTTATATAATCAAATTTAAATGGGGGAAAGCAAGCCTTGTTTCTCCACACCTTGAGTTTACATTACTCAAATTCATAGTGGGGGCAAGTGCGCCTTATTTTTCCATGCATTCAATTTACATTACTCAAATTTAGAGTGGGGGTAAGAAATCCTTGTTTTTACATGCATTTAGATTACATTAATTAGATTCATAGTGGGGGTAAACAATCCTTATTTTTCCATGCATTCATTTTACATGGTCAATTTTACTATAGGGGGCATTTACATCATATGCTTCCTTTCACATATTACACTCTAGTTATCATCCACTTCTCTAGATAATAAGTGGGCCAAATATAGATTATATTCACATAGGTAAGTATAGGTATGCATTTATATTTTATTTTACTCTTGTACTTCTATTTCATTACATTACTAGAATAAAAGGGAGAAAATGCAAACACCCTAATTTGACTGAGTAACCACAAATACTATGCCTTTTGTTTCTTTAACACAAAGGGTCTTAGTGATGATTATAATCCTTCTTTACATGGTCATATTGAATCTTTTAATCTTTATTTTCCTTATTTTTCCTATTTTTGACACCCTTAGTAGTCACATGTCACCTTTTCTTAGTCTTAGGGGCCCCTAGCATATCATCCATAAATTTTTCTATGTTCTAAGCCTTAAGACATTAGCACCACTTTCAAGATAGTATAACCACATGGAACTAATATCCACTTTTTCCTTTAGTTTTTGATGTACCCTTTCACCTATGTTTGAAACCTAACCCCTCTATGACCCTTATATTATGGTTTTTATATCTTTTTCATGGCTTTTTGTCTAGTGAACAAGTTATTATATTTAAAATAAATATCTTCCTATATAAATATCCTTACAAGGAATTTTACATATATCACTTACTATTTTGGCATTTGTTTACATAAAATCAATCATTAATATAGATCAAATACTCTACATATTACTCATCATTCACACCTAGACATTTGCATGCTTGATCAAAGAAAGGCCTAGGCAAAATTCATCCTAGCATATTTTGAAAGTTGATGGTGAAAATTACCTAAGGGATAAATGAATGTGATCTGAGATCCCTATCATTAGGGTTAATGTAGTCAGTGGCCAAGACAACATTAGTTCTATTCTATGCAATTGTAGCATCCTATAACCCAATTTTTTCCTTTCATTTTACATTTGATTAATACATTGCTTCATGTGTGTAGGTATTCATTAGGATTTTAGGGAAGAATAAACCAAAATAATGACACATATGAGACCTTTCATGACATAAAATCACTTATAATATCCTCAAAAATCTCCATAGCTTCCATGAAAGTTATAGATGATCACTATAGGAATGACACTAGTGCTATAATTGAACATTAGCACCATGTGGTGATATTGTCCTAAGGGGGTGCTACTATCCAAATCCAAATCTCAAAAAATAATCAATAGATGAAAGATTCCTCTATGTCTACTCAACCATCTCTAGTACTTAGATCCATAAGAAATTTTGTGTATATCTAGATAAGTCCACTTTCTCCTTGTATTTACTATTTTTGGAAAGTTACCATAAAATTAATAAATTCTAATTTTATTCTAGATTAGCAATAGACAAAGACCTTTAACCAAACATAATAATTACTTATGTAAAACCGCAAAAGGTTACAATATAATTAATTAAGGTTTTTAATGAAAAATGTGCAAAGAGGAACTAATGAATAGTTTCTTCAAGACTTAAGAGATAATTGAAACCAAGAAGAAAGGCTACCTCAAAAGAAAATTTCCTAGGATTTGGCCAAAAATTTGCATGCAAATCACTTAATACTTAACTTTGAAAGGTAAGTATACGATAATATATTCTCATAATTTATTTTTAATAAACCACTTTAAATGTCATAAGATCATATTACATATTTTTTACTAAGGTCACTAAAGATTTCTATCATTTCCTATTAGTCAGATTTAACAACTGAGATCATCCATAGGGTCTCATCTTTATTATTGTTAAGAGGGATGGACCCTTATAGGTAAAATATGTTGTTAAAATAATTGATTTGTAAATTAGATAGGAAGAAGTGGAGAATAAGACACAAGGACCCAAGAGGAGGAATATCAAGATTTAGGGGGCCAAAAGGAGGAAACACAATATTCCATAGACAAGTCATATGAATACCAAGAGGAGGATTCCTCTTATAGGACCACTTACACTCTTGAAGAGAATTAAACCAATGAAGATAAAAAAAAGTGTTGTAAGATAAGGACAAGAAGCTAAAATATGAGGTTGATGATTCTAATAAAAATCATGAGTCCCTTATGGAAAAAAGGGGGGAAGATAAGATGAAATATAAATATCTTGAGGTAGAAATATCTAATTATCCCACAACCAAAATAATAAATGTCTTTAAACTAGAGGAGAAATTTAAAACTAGAATGCAAAATATTAGGAAATAATAAATAGGTATTCAGATGCTATAGGGAATGAAGGATATCATGACTCAATTGGATATCATCTAGAATGAGGGGGTCAACATGATAAGGGATGGAGTTGGTAAATCCCAAGATGTTATACTTGTGTTTCTTATTAGATAATAGGAGAACTAGGGAATCAAGAATAAATCAAAGGCTACCTAGGTCAAGAAGGAAGAAAAGGTAGCTCATGTAAAGAAGAGGGAACAAGAATTTTTTTTATAATATCTAAGTAAACCTGATAAGAATAAAGAGAGGAAATATTAAACTAAAAATTATAATAAAATATCTCATGTCAAGGAACACAAAATAGAATATTAGATGGAAATCCTAAGAAAGTGAACTAGGGGCCATATAAAAATTTTAAAAAAAAAGAACGAAGAAAATACCAAGGCTATTTACCTATTTTATTACTCTAACTTTGAGGAGTGTTACCCCTAACCTACTATGTTATCTCTTGGTTTACTTTTGTAGTGCTCTAATTTTTTGGTTTTCTATTAAAGATATGTGGATTGATAATGTAGGATTGGTGTCTTTTTGGTAGATGTTTACCTTGTCATTACTATTGTACTTGGATTTGTTATCTGATGTTTATTTTGTTTCTCATTATTGAATATATTTCATATTTATACTAGTTATGGGATCCTTTAAAATGTGTTTACTAACCCTATCCAAAAAATTTTAAAAAAAGGTGTCACGCATAGGTCTTAAATTTTTATTTTTTGAATATTTAATTTTATTTTATAATTTTGAATATTTTTAATTTGAATGATATTCATGATAACCAAATTCCCCTATCAATGGGATGATTAGATGTTTTTCCTGGGTCAATATTGGCACATGTTACCTATCATACGTGAGAAGTACCACATGTATTTGTATCAAAATATAATATGTGGAATGACACTATAAAATATCCATCATGGTCATCATAGACCCTATGAAACTACCTATGTTATGTAAGTTGAGTAACCAGATTATTTTGAATAATATATTTTTTTTATTAAAGTGTGCATGTGTTCATTATGGAATTGATGAAGTAGTTTGTAACACTGAGGAACTAATGGAGTATGTACTCATTACTTAATTAATATAGACCTCTGATGTAATATATGTTGAAGTATTTGTCTTCTAGGAATATAAATTACTTTTATTTGTATTTTTTTCAAATGAAAATGTAAAGGTTTTATAATATGTTATGGTTTATCCATTTGAGTAAATGTCTATGGTTGAGTAGGATTATCATATGGTATACATGGATTTGTAACAAATTTATTATTATAGATATATATCATGAATTTGTGTACCCAATATGGTACCACCTAATTTATTCATTCATAACAACATGTTTAATGACCTTATACTAGGTAGAAACAAGAATAAAGTAGTAATTATTGTAAGGCCTACCTTAGTGGTAGAAAAATTATCTTAGGAGGGTTTTGTCTCTTTCCATCAAATTATTTCAATGTTTTTTTGTATCCATATATTATTAATATTTATATCAAATACTACTAAATATTTTAATGGTTCAAAAAATTTCACTTGAATCTTTATCTACCATGACATGATGTATAGTTGTGATTCAATTTAGGCATGCACAAATAATCATACATAAATAGAATCATCATAGATAACTTCATGATCATAAAATGTATTATTAGGTATGTGTACCTATGTAATATTATTTTTAGGAATAATACCATCTAAATTATGCTCCTAATCAATCTAAACTCTTATATACTTCAAGTTTAGTGTTAGCCTCTTGTGCCACATTATTTATAAAGGGATTAGAAAATATTTTTAACCTAGTATTACCATTAGGATTTTTCATTCAATAACTATTATATTTATTTATCTTAAGAATTTTTTCATCCATCATATATTTTATATTATGGCACAAGTTGATACGTCTATGAGTTCAATGTCCTACACATATATGATAATTAAAATATCCATTACTGTAAAATTCATTTGATGGTGAAATATTCATATCAACATTTTTTTGGGGATGGAGATATATTATATTTATCTCAACTAACCTCTATAGTATATTATGAGGAGGTTCAAGTAACTATGTAAAATACATGTTTTGTAAAGCTTATAAGATAAGATAATTATAAGACTATAAGACTATATTAACTATGTTTTTAAATCATTATTAAAATCATTAAATTTAGATTTTAATTATGTTTTGCTCCTAAAAAAACATCAAAATTATTTATTTGGTTGGATCCATATTTTATCTTATTCATTTAAAAGAGATAAACTTTAGGGTCATTGACCATATGTCATAAGTCATCAGAATATTGAAAGTGTTTGAAAATAATGGGCTCATGTAATATACAAGGAAATAATTTATTAAATGTCTTTAAAATCATGATAAACCTTGGGAATTTTAATCTTACATAATTTTTTCTTGTAATGAATCATCTAATCACTAATGGGTTCATTGGGTCCTAGGTTTATTCTTACAATCTAAGAATATAACATCTTCTAACTAATTATTTTTGTAAGTGTGTTAATAATCAATATATAAAAATATTTAAGGCATGGAATGATTAGAAAAGGAGGTTAATGAACCATTATAAGGGATAATTATTAAGACTATGTGTAAAAAACATAGCCAATAACTTGTCATTAGATTCATAGTCCAAACATGTTGCATGAAAGGCTCAATGTTTTTTTTTTTCTATATCACCCTTACAATCAAATAAATTTTAGTTTACATAAATCATGTAGGTGAGGGATAAGATTAAATATTATAGTCTAATGGATTATGTAATAATGCATGGGAATAATCTAAATAGACTACTCTAGACCATTCTTATTTTAATTATAAAATTATAGTTTGAAGATAAAGAATTGTTTACATAAGGCTATGAGAATTAGCCATAGAAAATAGTGTAAAAATGTAAGGTGTGACATGCCTAAAAAAACTAGAAATTATAAATTTATTTTGTGTACGTTTATGTAAAGTAATATAATTAAAACCTTTTGTTTCCCCACACCATGCGTGGGCATCACATGTTTAGCCAAATATGTATACAGATGAATAATAGAAATAATTGTAATGGTATGAACATATATTATATATTAGGTATGCTTAAAAAATATATTCATATCATGTAAGGGCTCATGTTTATCCTTATATGTGACAAAATTATAATTATTTGCATTTTTGAATTATAATATTATATTCAAGACCTTATTTAAATCACTATCTTGTATATGAATGTGTTCTTAAAAGCTATAAAAGGTTACATCTATTCAGTATCTACACCATCAAGGTCATAAAGATCTATTTGATAATGATATTTATTTTATGTTGACTTTTATCTTCATAAAAATTATTAAGTTTAGGAATATAATAATTATCAATATGTTACCCTAGTACTCTGTGTGCACTATTAAAATTCGCATCAATG
>JARHVA010008178.1:0-32500 GCA_037957365.1 Torreya grandis | reverse complement strand
CACTAATAATAAAAATCATCTAAAAAGAGGGTAACTCTAAAAGATACCAAATAATCATGAGTAAATTCAGGATAAATATAAATATACTATGAAATGTGAAAAATAAACCCAAATATTATTCCTAAGATCCATAAGGGAAAAAATATCCAAATGTAAATCATAAAAAATAGGGGGAATCTAAAATATTGAAATATAAAACCTAGAGGTGCAATCGAATATCCACAAAGGAGGATAAGGATGATTATAAAGTGTCTCAATATAGGTGGAAAATAAAATTGTAAAAAATAAAATATTAATTTGATACCAAAGATCCATAATTAAAACAAAGGTTAACCATAAAGTGTGATAAAAGGATAAAAAACTAAACATATGTGATGAAAAATAAAGTGATGAAAATAAAATATCATGATATGCAAAATATATAGAATGAGAATCACATATGCTAAATATAAAAATAGGAGATCAAATCATGTAAATAAATGTAATTTAAATATGAAAAACTGAAATATCTACTAAAAATGGCATGAATGTTCTATAAATACATCATAAATAACATATGTCAAGTCTTGTTGCAACTTATATCTAACTCAAACCATAGTTTATTTTACCTTTTATTATATTCTTGCAAGGATTGCCTTGATGAAAATATCCAAGTCAAAGATAGGTGTGATATAAGGAAAAGTATTTGGGACCTCCTAATGGGAATAACATAAGTGAGGAAGAGAGGGTGTCATTAAATAAGTAATGGACATATATCCTCAAGTTAAATAAAATGCTATATTCATATAGGAGGATGATATTCCATCCTAATGGACATGTGAATGTTTCAAATAATTATGTGGGAGACTCAAAAAATATATAAAATTATACTTAATTGCTTTATAATTATCTATAGAATGTGTAGAACACTAGTGCCAAAGACAATACACCTCCCCATTTTGGGGGATATAATAAGGTGTAATCTTCAAAAGTATAATTTTCAATTTAAGGGTAAAATATATTTCCTCAAAAATAAATATATCTATATATTATTAAAGGGATCTATAATTAGTCAAATAATGTGTATATTTCCTATAGAGGCAACAAAATAACCTATAATTATGATATCAAGGTGATCAATTATCCGTGGTAGGATTGGGAGTTTCAAATTTTATTATGATAAAAAACATTAGTAATCTATACATTCCTAATTTGAATGACTAGATACATTATGAAACTCATAATATGGCTCTTCTTCTAGGTTGTGTGGGTGTGGTTTTGTATCCATCATATTTTGAAGAACATATTAGGGTCTATCTAAGATCTAATCAAGTAATTCTTCATCATAGAATGGAGTATAAGTGATCCTAATATAAATTTATCCTCTATAGCCTCATAAGTAATAAGTACTATTTGAATTATTTTAGCTAACATTTGTGTAATAAGTGAGCACAAAGGATTATAATATCTAGGTAAAATATAAGTTCTAGTCATAGATAAATCATCAAGCATTATTTGAATAACCTCATAAATAACTAAAACTAATTGTGAAGTAGAACTCATAATTGGATCCATCTTATACCTATCAACATAATCCAAATATTGAATGATGCTAGTAAAATTGAAGGTAAGCATGCTAGGTCAGATGATATCAACTAAATTAATGATATTAAAATTGAAGATCTCTCATAGGAGAACTAAAGGTAGGAATGATAACATAATAATTATGCATCCTTGGGTTAGGTATAGCCAAATACGTATGGGTCATATATGATGTAATTGTCAACATAATCAAGAGTGGTGAGATATACATTAAGGGACTCATCCAATATGTTTCTATAAGATCGATCACAAGTAGGATTCTTTGGGATGACCACTGAATCAAGAAACTCGTAAGTTGGTTTCTTGAGAGAGTGATGACATAAGGTAGGAATAAATTAGGTTATGATACTAGAAGTAAGGTATGATGTTTTGATTTTTAAACTAATCTCATCATGATTATCATCATTATCATTAAAGAGGTTGGGTGTAATGTTTCCCAAATTCTTGGGATGACCACTATAACCTCAGTTTGAATTGATGAGATAGTTAAAATGTTGATACTCAAACGATTGCATATTAATTAAATGTTTAAGGTCCAAGATTTTATATACACCACATTACTATATATTTTTAAAAAAATAATAAGGGTTAGTATCAATGTTTACATTATAAATGGCACCTATTTAATGACACTTTATTCATTAGCATGTAAAAGAGTCTAAAACCCTCATATGATGTGTCCAAGGGTGGTCAAGTAAAATGTTATATGATAGAGTAAAATTCAATATCATGACCTTAAATCTCACCATAATATATTTTACAATGATAGGAATATAAAACCATCATAATGGATTAATTATTATTTTTCCATATCCATTGTACTTTATTTGGGTAGATTTAAGGTTACATTCAAAATATCTTGAGGCTTTAAATAATTGTAAATATGAAACACAAGTGTCATATAATTTTTATGTCAAGGCTTGATTAACTCATATGTCACCAAATTTGATGAAAATAATAAAATAGGGTCATCTACACAAATTAATATTTCATTGGGGATCATAAATTTGATAGAAAATTTAAATGAGAGAGATGCATCCATAGTGAAATTGAGATGGATGGACATCTCTTTCCATTGATGCAAGATTATTTTGGATTGAGGAAAGTTATTTTATTGTCTGATAGTAGGTGGTCTAGGAATTTTCACATAGAAAATTATTCCATAATTTATTTTCAGTGTCATGGAGAAGTCCTCATAATATTAAATAAATGGGATTTGAGATGGGAGCTTATAAAGTTATTTAATCAGATCTCACTCAAAAAAACTAGTGTGATTTTAACATGAATGTAAAATAGGGACTTAATTATGTATTACCTATATAATAATCTAAAAAAATTTAGTATAATATTTAAGTTAAAATGTTTATATTTTAAATTACTAGTAAATTTGAGGCAGGATCAACCAACTATATTAATCTAGATGGTGCGATTGTTGACACAAAAAGCTAGAAATAAACTATATTGACTTGGTTGATAAATTAGAACTAGATCTTTATAAATAAATAAAATTTACAAAGTTGTCCAATAAAATAGAGTAAAAATCAGGAAAATATTATTGTATCAAGATAGATAATACAATTAAAGCACAACTGGTATAAGAAATGAACTATATTGAATTGGTTGATATAGTTGGACTTGGATAGGAAATAAAAGATTGTACCAAGATGGCTATGATAATAATAAAGGAATTGTTTTAATAAACACACTATACCAAGATACTAATAATGAGATCTAAAAGTTATCTCATATAATACCTAGTTTCTCTTATAGACCATTCCTTTTTTCTCTATTTTTGATTTTCTTGGACATATTATGTTTACACGTACACACACATAGATATATAGATATACTCAAAATAATCTTGATATTCATGTGATATTTATATGTTTTGTAACAAATTTTAATAAATTAATGGTTGAATTTTTTTATTACTAAAAATGAATGGTAAATATGTTTTATTTTATGTTATATACACCTACAACCACTATAGCAGGCACACATCCAACCAATTCACAAATCACACACAACCACTAGTTATCTATAGATGAAATACATAACTACCCAAAATAATTAGTTGTATATATTTTGGATATAAAATACCTATATCAACTAGAGCCATTCATAACTAATAGTTGGGATCAACCATAATAATTATTATAGCCACCCGTAACAATTACTATGGGTAAGCACTATCCCAAAATGCTATAATTATCATCTCTAAAACATTTACAGATCACTTAAAAAACATAATGAAGCATGCAAAATGATGAGATGATATTTTATCCACATAAGAACTCAATTTTGACTGAGTGCTTATTTCATATATTTGCATAACATATTTCTATTTATTTTGATTTCTTAGGCATTATGAGTGTAACCTCTCATATTTAGAGAGATAATTAATAAATGCCTACCTACCATACATATGGAGTATATTTACAATTAATAGGTTATATTTATAATCAAAATAGAATAAGAGAAGTAAAATCAATCTCATAATTATTCTTATTTATTTTTACTCTATTTTAGCAATCATTTCATTGTTATAAGTCTAGTTAATGTAATCATTTTGATTCAAAGTAGAATATTTGTTTCCCAATATAAAACTATAGCCATTTCTACTCATTTCCTTCTGAAAAGTTATCATCTTGAAAATCAATCTGTATTTGTTACTCTAATTTCATTGTCTACCTAGTACATATATTTATTAGTTATCCTTAAGGACATTCTATAATTTCTTGCTTGTCTCAGGCATTACTAAATTTCACTTCTAAAATCTTTCTTCCAATAAAAAATTCTCACAAGAGTTTCCTCTCTTATATGTTTCTGATGTTGATTCAAATATTTACCAATCACCATAAAAAAATATTCATCATTATACAACCTCATAATTTTAGTGATTCATTTCAAATACTCTAAGGTGCCACCCTCATCCACATGCAACAATGATATAATTGGTAAACATATTCCTTAGTTAGGTAACTATTTTAATTTTTTTTTGGATAATTATGTCTTTTCATGATTAATTTTTGTATGTTTATTATTCTTTAATGTTTCATAAAAATTTATTATTTACCTCCACATAATACCTTTCCATTACACTTTTTTGACTCCCAAGTCATCCTAATTATTTGTATTTTAACCATACACTTTAATCATCACTCCTTAATTCCCATCACCTTTATGGATTTTCTTTCCTTAAATCCCATTATTATATGTGACTCTAAATTCAATTTCATTTTATTTGAGGACACATGAAATCCTAAAGATAGGGGATGTTAATTAATTGTATGTTGTCATGTGTTATTTTCCAAGCTAACAGTAGAAAGATTGGATGTCGCATATGTAGCAAAAAATAAGTGATGACATATGATGTTTAAGGAATAATTATGCCAGTATGAGTTTAAAAAACATAACCAATTACTCCTATCTCCCTCCAAATTTGATATTTCATCTTTTATTTGAAGATTGCATGATATTTTCATACTTCACATATAAAACAATAAGTTTTAGGGATTAGATAATTAGTTGGTAAGTATAATTCATAGTAAAAATATAAGGGTCATAGAAAGGATGTAACCAAGAAACCACATTGTTATAAGAAAGAATCTACAAGTGGTCATCATTTTTTAGGATGCAGGATGAGTGAAGTTCATAAAGAAGGTCATAGAGTATAATAAATATATTTATCATACATTTTATTAGATATTCAAGATCATAGGGTTAATATCAAAGGTGTGAAGGTAGCCTTAAATAATGGGAAAATTTTATAGGTCATTAGCATACCTAGAATAGGATATAAATAGGTAGAAAGACAAATAGCTACTAATATCAGAGATAGATTTAGTAGACTAGGGGAAGTTCTTGAATATGGTGTATAAGGTACAAAAATAATGTCACTCCCTCCTCTATGTAATTTAGTAGTTGTATTAATTATTAAATGCTTTACATGTAAATTTATATTATCCTTGGTATATACTCTTAACTTGAATATATTAATCCATATGAGACATAGAATCATTGTGAATAGGCCTAATTATTTATTAATTTTTATAATAAATATAGATAAATAATACAAAAAAACTAAACATGATCCCTAACACACCATTTTTTGAAAACATTAATGTCAATTAGTAGACTATAAATTCTATGGGAGAATATTATCTCACTACATCATATTTTTCAACATGTTGATGCTCAGTCTCAAAAACATGAAAATGTCATACCCACAACTTCCTCTCACACTCCTATGAAACAAATAATTTAGAGGCTTTGTCCAAAAAACTCAAGGATTATTATCACAGGTTAACAATGAAAGGAGTAAGGGTTAGTCAAACCTATTATAAAGTGGTGATTATTGAAATCTCATCAAAAGAAGATAAATCTAAATAGGAAGAATGTAATGGTAGTGAAGAAGAGTCAGAGGAAGAATTTGACAAAGACACTAGTGAAGAGGAAATTAGTGGAAGCTAAAAAATCACAAATTAAAATGATGAAGAATGTGTAGCTAAGCAGGGGACCCAATAAAAGGAAGAAGAAGAGTTTATAGTAGAATAAGAGAGATATAAAAACCCTATCTATTCTAGTTAAAATATGAGTGATTATGAGAAACTTATGCATGCATATGAAGAAGTAGAGTCCTTAAATGAAATAATTTAAGAATTAGACACAGATATGATGGATTAGATACAATGTCATAAGTGGAAGGAGGAAAATAATTTATATGGAATAAATGCTCATAAAAAAAATCCTCTACTCATAATAATTACACCTAAGGACCCTAAAATAACTATAATTATTGAGGACCATATAGCCTCTATAATCATATAAGAACTTTCAACCTCTTCAACAAATATATGTATGTCTAATATGCATGTTGGGGTTCATATGGATTGTATATCTAGGAAATAAAATTAGGGCATCATTGTGCATTAAAAATGAAATATTATATAATATAGGAGGGCCAATATGAAATAACCCACCAAATAATAAAATAAAAAAATGACCTTAAAACATAATTGGATGAAGGTGATGAGGAACTAATGAAAAAATATATGGTTATTTCTTAGATTGAAGCATTGCTTCCAAAGATTTTTGACTTGTCCATGAAAATTTTGTATTAAAATCCACATTATAGGTTTTATGCATTATATCTCAAATAACAATTCATTTAATTTCAAATTAGGATGGATAGCCTCCTAATAAAAATATTACATAGATATTCCCTTGTCCTTATGTAAAGCTTCATTTTTAAGGATCAATTGAAATTAGAGATTTTTTATGTGAATTTTCAATATGGTTTGGTATTTACCATGTGTGAACATATATTTTAACATTAATTAGAGCTTAGTCTTGTATTAATCTCATAAAACAAATTAAATAAACACACTAAAATTGTAACACCTCTAGCCTAGTCACTTGGGAGAACTTAGGTAACAAAAACTAAATGAAAGCATAATAAAAACATAAAATAAACATGTCTTTTACCTTCCTTAGATATCCAAATGGCTTGTTGAATGGCATTATTATCTTGTTCATCAAGAAGTATTTGACAATGAAGCTTTCTTGGCTCCTCTCCTTATCACCTTGGCTTTGATTGCTTGGCTTAAGATTTGAGCATGGTAACACTACTTGTAAGGAATTTTGGCATTATAACACTACTCTAATGAAATATTTAAAAAAATTTGTGCATAGTAACTTTACACCAAAAAATATCTTAGAATTAAATAGGCAAGGCCTTGTATTTATATCTTTAGGAATTAAATCTCACCCAAGGTGAGCTAAGGTTGACTTTAGGCTTAGAATGGGTTAAAACTAAACCTAAGTGAGTTAAAAATAACTCTAGTTGAGTTAATAGTTGTCAATTAATTATGATTTGTAATTAATAGGCATGGCTCTAAAATTAGATATTTTAGTATGTTTTTAAAGAGCTTTACAACTCATAAAGGAAATGTTGAAAGGCTTGGATATTTTGAATTTTTGAATTTACCTTTTTAGATATTCTTTAATTGCAAATGGATAATTAAACTTAGAATTTAATATTTTGTAACTTGTTAATTTATTTTTATTAGTCTTTTTTCTCTTTCAATATTTAATTATGCAAGTACCCCATTTAATAGGTCCATATTCCAAATTAATAATTGTGATGTCATAGGGTGATTAGGTATTAACCCATGAGAGTTTATTATTGCGTACAATAAAATACCCCAATTAGGGATGTCTCAACATGATTATAAGATTTGAAGAATGATGCACAAGTAAATTTGGGATGTTTAATTATTCCTAGGATTATTTACAATGGTTTGTATGAATCGGTCTGAAGTCCAATCGAAGGCTAGTTTTGGCTAGTTTTAGGTTTCTACGCCATGGATGATAAAAATAACCTTGATGCTATTTTTAGGGATTTAAATCTAAGGGCTTATTATAATTACTTAATAAATTATCTCATAATTAAAAAATAGCTAATATCTTATGATAAACATGAGCAATCTATTCCTTTTAACCTCAAAAAAGAACATTGGCTACCTAAATTATTAATCAAATAGTGGTATGATCTAGCCATTATTAAAGATGTAAAAACAATTATTTATAACTCAAGGATGAAAATTTTTGACCATTCCACAACTTTATGCAATAAAATTATAATTAATCCTATGTTGATTACATGGAAATATGGACAAAATTTACTCCTCATCTATAGCAGAGAGAGTCATATTATGTGTAAAATTTTTTGGGATTATTAAAAAAAATACTTATTATGTATATGATTTGATTATATGGATATCTTATTAAATGGATAGGTTTAAAATGAAATATGCTTACTCTTTGGTACCCCATTCCCACATTTGCAATAATAATGATGATTGAGGAACAAGAGGAAAATAGGAAGTGTGAGGATTTAGAGTAGGATAAAGGATATTTTTTGGATAACTTAAGATTATATCTCAAACAATATGATATGAGGATTATTTGTGCTCCTTTCATGTCCCAATATATAACTTCTTGAAGCAACTATGATTACATAGGGATGTGCAATGACCTAAGTTGGGGGTGTGATGAGAACTAAAAATGAATTCATATAATACTAAATTTATCCTAGATACCATTTTTTTATTGTGTTTTCCTTTTTCAAACTCATATTACACATATAATGTAAATTTTATGTGTTTGTACATGTGCATGTGCACATGCTAACTAATATTGAGATTCATGTGTTATTTATAAGTTTTATAATATAATTTAATGATTCTATTATTTAATATTTTGATGAATAAAAATGCTTTGAAAATATCTTTTGTTTTATATTCTATGCACTTGTAACCAATCCAATATACACACCTTAAACCACTAACTAGCTAGACCTAAAAGACATAACTACATGCAACCAATAGTTGGTTTGATTTTGGATATCAACCACCTAAAATATCTATAACCATTTATAGCAACTATATGGGATCACCAAAATACACTATTGTAATAATACATAACAACTTAATTAGGTGAGGATTTTTCTACAACATTAAAACTATATTCTCCAAAATGCTTCTAACTCATATAAAAAAATTAAGGAATTATGAAATATGATGAGATGGTTTTTTAACTAAATATGCACTCCATTTGGATTAAGTGGTTTTTTCCTATGTTTGTCTAATATATTTAGTTTCAACCAATTGCATTATTTTCTATTTGTTCTAATTTCTTATAAATTATGATTGTAACCTCTCAAATTTAGAGAGATGGTTTATAAATTCTGACCTACCCTATATCAGGAGTATATTTTTAGGTATTATAATATAAATATAATTTTAAAAGATAAAGTGAATTAAGATTAATTTTAGAATTATTTTTTACTTTTTGTAAACTTTGTTGTAACAATTATTTTATTACTACATGTATAGTTAATACAATTAATTTTATTTTACATAGACCACTTATAACCAAGGAGAGTACTGGAATGCATTCTAACTAGGGAAAGCCTACTCATAAGTAACTATGATGAAAATCACATGTGTTACTTTATTTATTTATGTTGTGTAATTAATTTCATTACATTTTTTTGGATGCATCTTGAATTTATAAGAATAAGTACTTTATTTTCATGTATGGGCATGTGTTTTAATTTTATATAAGCAATTTAATTCACGTGCATGAAGAATATAAAATAAAAAAATTAGTTATTTATTTTAATTCATTTATACAAGCATTTATTACCCAATATAAAAACTTTATTGCAAGTGTGCTAATTAAAATTTATGAAAGTGTGTTTTCTATACATAATGTTGGTACCCCAACCCTCAAAATTGACTAGTGTTACACATAAAGGGCTGAAACCTTGCAATAATTATGTTTTTAGGTTAGTTAATTAAGGTAGCTTATAGAATAACCAAGTGATTTTTATTATGAATTGTATATATCAGGTTTCACACAAGCCTTGGTTTTATCAATCTTAATTGGTGAATTAATTTTTCTTGTTAGGTGAAAAAACTATGAAAATAGGGAACTTTACTAGGTTAGCCTATATAATATGATTTAATAAAAACTCCACTATGGTGGCTGATAAATTTGGGTTATCATAAAGTAAATAAATAATGACTTATTCAAATTTAATAGTTGAAAAAATATGTAAGTGTAGTCTTAAACTATTGTATAAGCTACATAATGAATGTGAGGGTTAAGAGGATAATAATTGATACATGAAATAACACACTTCATTTTTTTCATGTTCACCTAGTTTTTCTCATTATTATAAGAATGCAGGTTGACCATGTTGTATGCACATGATAGTATTAACCTAAAACTATCATATCTCAATAGATTTAGAATCAAATAAGATCAATCAAATATAGCTTTCAATACTTAGTTTGTCTAGGTAATGACCAATTGATTTTAAAGATATAGCATAGGGCTACCTACATAAAAAAAAATTAAGAGGAAAGGGTTTCAAATCCTAATACTATGACATGAGAATTTAGTTTTCACTAGAGTTATATGAAATTAAATTTTTAAGTAAAAAATTCTTGTAAGTATTCAAGAAAGGTAATGTAAGTAAAATAAGATAAAATAATGGGAAGGTGACATCATTGACCAAATGGGAGTCTAGGTAACCTAAACTAAAATTAAAAAAGTATAATATATCCTATAGGTACACCATATTTATTCAGTGTAGAGAGAACATAAATAAGGATACACACACATTAAATCACTAATAAACCAACATCTATCTACTAAGTAAATAAAGGAATTAGTATAGGCTTAGAAATACTTACTTCCAAGTGGAATTTTTGAGCATCAATATCCCTCTCCTCTCAAGTAGAAATTTTTAAGAGATGTTTTGTATTGAATACTTAAAATGGTTTGGAAAATACCCTAGGAATCTCAATTAATCCTCCTATTTATCTCTAAATACACCACAAGACAATCTTTATCAAGATAAGAATCTAGACCACAAACTTCTCCAAAATAACTTAGAGTATAAGTACATGTGAAATTAGAGTGAATAGAGTGTATCTAATATGATATGAATGAAATATGATATGATATGAATAGAGTTTATATATATTGATCTAATACCCAAAACCAACCCTAAACTATAAGTCAATAGTATGACCCAACTGATACAATTTAAAGATCTTAGCTAACATAAACCAATATTAGGATAATTGATACTATAAAAATATATTATGTTAACTAAAATAGTATATATGCTAGATGATATAATCAAAAATACATTTGGCTATATGATACATTACATGGAGGGTAAAGGGCACTAAATAGATGGTGTTAGCTAGGACAATGTCATTGGATATAAGGGAAACTAGAAAAATTGGATATGGATAATAGGGAAGAGGTAAATTGAAACACTCAAAGGAAGATAGACTTATAGTAGGAACACTGTAATCATGAAATGGTAGAAAAATCTCTTGAAAATCACCATAAGCCTTGTCAACCCCTTTCTCAGTGAACTCTTTAAAGTTTCCACTCAAGGAGATTGATGTTTAGTATGTGGATGTAAGAGAAAGCATCAATAAATGATAAAGTGAAAAAAATTATGTGTATACATATTCCCCTCTGAATCTCATCATGTGTCACAATAGTATAGATAAGGATGATGCTTTGGGATAGAAACATAGCAATGAATAAATATAACTAAAATGAAAGAAGTGAAATTAAATGAAAATAGATAGAATTAAAATTCATACTTTCACTTACCTTGATTATTTAAAATGAGGTGTGTCACAAGTGATGGAAGTTACCCAATGTGCATAACAAGATGCAGACCTAAAAATAGGATAATATCATGAAAAACTCAAAAACTATTTTTGTTAGCACCTCAAAATTCTCTATCTTTCCATGATTATAAAGATTTTTTTAGTTTTTAAAAAGGATATACAAAAGTTAAAACATGGGCAAAATATGGAATCTAAATGTTAACTATGATAATGCTAAGTATGATAATGGATTTTTTATTCTTTTCTAGATATTGTGAGAAAATACATGGTCAAAAAGAATAAAATCTTAGTGATGAAAAGTGACATCTTAAGTACATGGAAAATCAACAAATAAAAGATGTGAAAAAAAGATAAATTAAATGATAAAAAATAATGAAAAACACACCAAAAAATATGATATATGTAAAACATTGTAATTAAATGAGATATCAATGTAATAAGAATAAAATAAATATATGTAAGTACATAATGTCATCTTATGTAATATAATCATGTGAAATCAAATATGAATAAAATGTATCTAACTAAAATTGAAATGTAATTTAAAATGTAAGACATGCATGTCAAGCATGTGCATATGTGTGTGGGTATGTCTGTGTGTGTGTGCATGCGCGTATGCGCGTGCGCGTGTGTGTGCATGTTTGAACGTGCATGTGTGTATGTTTACATGTGCATGTGTGTATGTTTACATGTGCATGTGTGTGTACATGTGCATGTGCAAGTGTGTGTGTGTGTGTGTGTGTGTGTGTGTGTGTGTGTGTGTGTGTGTGTGTGTGTGTGTGTGTGTGTGTGTGTGTGTGTGTGTGTGTGTGTGTGTGTGTGTGTGTGTGTGTGTGTGTGTGTGTGTGTGTGCATGTGCATGTACATGTGTGTGTGTGTGTGTGTGTGTGTGTGTGTATGTGTGCATGTGCATGTACATGTGTGTGTGTGTGTGTGTGTGTGTGTGTGTGTGTTTTCATGTGTGTGTGCATGTGCATGTGTGTGCACATGCGTGCGTGTGTGTGTGTGTGTGTGTGTGTGTTTGTGTGTTTGCACGTGTGTGTGCATGCGTGTGCGCACACGCGCGTGCATGTGTGTGTGTGTGTGTGTGTGTGCACGCGCGTGCGTGCGTGTGTGCGTGCATGTGTGTGTGTGTGTGTGTGTGTGTGTGTGTGTGTGTGTGTGTGTGTGTGTGTGTGTGTGTGTGTGTGTGTGTGTGTGTGTGTGTGTGTGTGTGTGTGTGTGTGTGTGTGTGTGTGTGTGTGTGTGTGTGTGTGTGTGTGTGTGTGTGTGTGTGTGTGTGTGTGTGTGTGTGTGTGTGTGTGTGTGTGTGTGTGTGTGTGAAAGTATAAAATTTTTCCTAAGGTAAGTGAATTACACAAAAAATAAAATAAGAACATGATGGATAAATGTAAATAAAAATATCTAAATAATGATAACTCAAACTTACTATTTGTTCTAAAATTTGATTGAAATCACAACAACCCAGTACATGAATATGATTACTATGATATGGTTTTGAAATCAAAAGTGATGTGTGTTTCTAAAAATGGCCTAGTTATATGCCTTGGGTATTGCAATGCAACTCATAAACTAAAATTCAAGAGGCATAAGTAGCATAATAATGTGATATACATGTGATCAAGGATGTGGTATGCTAAAGGTTATACCCATAAAATAAATATATGGGATGATATTATGTAAATAATTAATGCAAGGAGCCACACTTTAATGTGTAAATCCTTAGATGGAATGAGACACTCTAGACAAGTGGGTAAGACTACGAAATATCAACATTAATGAATTAGGACAGTCTAACTAGTGAACACAAAGCTTGGTCTTAGAATTTAAGTACATATATCATCAAATAAAGGCTATATTAATGAAATTAAAATTATCCTACCTACCCACAACATGTTCGTCACTCTTCAAGACCCATTATAGAGTTGTCAACATACTACAAATATTGTTTACTTGTGTGAGAATATATCTAGTATTAAATTGTAATAATATTAATTATATAAATATATAAACTATCATACCTAGTCTACTAGCCTATCACACCAAAATATACCCAATTTCTATAATGAAACAACCATGTATTTTTGTTTATGACTATGATACATGTGCCAAATAAAGATTGTATATTGTGGTGTGATCTAAATTTTATGATATAAATTTCCAAAAAGTGATCTAGAAAAGGAATGGTGAAAGTAGTATCCATAAAAAAAAGGTGGAAATAAAATATTTAACCCAAAATAGGGGTAAAGTAAGTGATCTTCCCAAAATAAGGGGAAATAGATTAATCATCCCAAAAGAGGGGAAAAGTAAATAGGGGCCAATGTATCATAGGAAAAATAAGGCAAGCATGATAAAAATGTGAGTGCAATAAAACATATAGGTGTTATCTAAGATACACAAGATAAAAAAGGATTAAATTGAAATAAGAAATAGCCAAAAAGGAAACAATGGTGTAAGTAAAATGATATGAAACTTGAAGGTGATACCTAAGATCCACAAGGGAAACAAAAGCCAAAATTAAAAATAACAACAAACCAAAAGGGAAGTAATGGTACAAGTAAAAATGGTATAAAACATAAAGGTGATACCTAACCATAATATAAGCAAAGTCCAAAATAAAATTACCAAATAACCCAAAAACATTGGTGCAAACAACCATCCAAAAAGAGGGGAAAATTAAATAGACGTCAAAAAAAGGCGGGGGGGAATAAATGGTCATTCAAAAAGAGGGGGAAATCAAATAATTATCCAATTATAGTGGGAAATTAAATTAAATATATAAAACAAAATAAACATATGAAAAAATAACAAGAAAAATATATGCTAACAAATACATCAAAGAAGAGAATGTGATATGCAAGCATATATGTCTTAGATAGTTTCTTGAAGATAAATTTATTTGTTCCTAATATGTGATATATTATTTTTTTATACCTTATGTTAATGATGAGATTTATGGAAGGAAATATAATTATGATGGGAATCATAAGATTCCCCATTTGCATGTATAAAATCAAGGGTGGGCATTATAGGATGCCCCAAATATTGAAACATAAGAAGCCCAAGTTGATCCAATGTGTGTAGTAATAAAATTATGGGAATTTAAATATGCCCCAACTTATGTGATAATAAGATTAAATGCATTTAAAAATTACTTAACATGGAGTATATAGGTGGATTGGAGTTAACTTAAAGATTGATAGGCATAGGAGTGACGTCAAAATATGCATAAATATGTCTTACAATAAGACATGTGGCATCTAAGGTAATATATGGATCTTGGATAAGTGATTAAATTGTTATGTATAATATAGACTACATTTATACAGTCTAGATAAATATAATTTCAATTGATTGTATCAGCTAGGTTAATATAATTTAGAGAAAAATAATTTAAATTTATTGTACCATTTACGTTGATACAGTTAGATGAAACAATATTTAAATGTGATATATTTACTAGGTCTACATAGTATGCTAAAATAATGTTAGGATTGATTATATCATCTAGGTTTATATAATATGAAAAAAATGGATTGTATCCACTAGTTCAATATAGTTTACTAATAAAACACAACTAATATTGACTATATCAGTTATATGAATACAATATGGTGAAATAAATTTAAGTATATCAAAAAATTATAGGTCATGGTCAATGTTTTTAGGTGAAAATATATGAATATATCAGCACAATATGTGTCATGGTTGATGCAGTTGACCTAAGGAAAAAGAATTGTATTGGTACATTTTGGACCTTGGTTAATGTAATTAGTTTTAGGTTGTTAAAACTGAATTATAGTGGGTTGGATGATAGTATTTTAAAGAAATTTTTTTTATGGTGGTTTGGGAGAGTTTGAATTATGATACTTATGAATTATCAAACTTCATTGAGGATCAAAATCACCTATAATGTGTAATGTAGTAGGCATTTAGATTAAATCTTCTTCATAAGTTGATGAGTTGAAAATTTTTAGTTGAATTTGAGGGGAGGTTTGATGATTCATCCTCCTATGGAATTTCAAGGTTATGGTAGAGGGTACTTAGACATAAAAGGAACCATGCTTATCATTATTTGATTTAAAATTTGGATTGATAAAGATAATAAAATCATAGGATGTATTTTTCTCCATGTCATAATCATCATCAATAACAACACCCACTATCATGCTAGGGTCTTCACCTCCATCAAATGCATCATCATAGAGTGGAAAATCATGATATTTATTTCAACCATGTGATAAGTGGTGAAGGTAGGAAAATTATGATAATTATGAGGAGGAAAATTTATATCATAAGGATCATCAAAATTATAGAGATACAAATTGGGATCTTCATCTTAGTAATAACGATCATCAGGTTCATAAAGAGGAATATCACCATTGACATATTTTACAATTTTAGGGGTATAAAAGGTAATATCATTACGATCCTCATAGGTATATTCATCAAGGGGAGGGCCATATCTAGAATGTTCACTTTCACTAGAAATATCATAATAAGTTGAAATATTATCATTGGGATCTTCAGCCATGTGAATAGGTATAGGATAATTGCATCATGAAGAGTCTGTTTTTATAGTCAACATGAAATTTTAATGTGAAAAATATTAGGTATAATAAATTTATGGTATCAATTTGGCAAATACAGTTAGTTACTGAGTCAAGAAAAAAGATTGTATTGGTTATGCTAATATAGTATGGAAAAATGGTAGTGTTAGAGGTGGATGATAAAAAATGAATGTATCATCTTTGCTAGTGTATTCAAAACACAAAATTGTATCATCTGGTTAGATATTGTTGGCAAAAAAACATAAAACTATATTGGGTTGTCTAGTGTAGTTTGTTGAAGGATTGAAATATTTTTTGCTAAGAAATTATAGAGAAAAACATGAATATAATCCAATTAAATGTGGGATAATACTCATGTCATGTTCACCAAAATGTATTAATAGGCTAGGATTAACCTAAAACTATCCTATTTAAAAAGATGTCAACTTGAATAAGGTTAATCAAATAGAACCTAAGATAATTATTTTTTATGGTAATGACCAATGTATTCCACATATAAGAAGATATTTTATTATATCATAAATTTCAAGAGGAAATAGTTCTAAATAATAATCTTATGACAAAGAGTTATCTCTCACTAGACCTCTATGAAATTAAATGTGTATGTAATTAATGGTTTTAAGTATTCAAGTAAGGTAATGTAATTAAATTAATGTAAGATAAGGGGAAGGTGACATGGTAAATTAAATGGGGGTCTAGGAAACCTAAAAGTAAATATAGGAATAATAATCAATATTATATCTACACCATATTTATTTGGTGTAAATATTACCTAGATAAGGATACACACACACATTCATTCACTAAACAACAAAAAACAATTATCGAAAAAGTAAATAAAAATAATAATATATAGTTAGATTAAATGATTTTCACTATTGTAGTCTTACTAAACTATAAATGATATAGCACAAGCACTCGTGAAATTAGTGGCCATAGAAAAAGAGGGGGATATAAAATAGTCAACCCAAAAGAGGGGGAAAGTAAATAGTCATCTATAAAGAGGGGGAAAGTAAATGGTCTCCCAAAATAGGGGAAAGGAAATAATTATCAAAGAGAGGGAAAGTAAATAATCATCCAAAAGGAGGTGGAAATTAAATAGTGGCCAAAGTATCACAAGGAAACTAAGTAAAAAATGATTAAAATGTGATATCAATAAAACTTGAAATTTTTACCTAAGATCTATAAGAGAAACAAAGGTTGAAATTAAAATAATAAAGAATGAAAAAGTAAACAATGTTTGAAGTAAAAATTATATAAAACTTGAAGATGATACCTAAGATTCACAAAGGAAACAAAGTCCAAAATCAAAAATACCAAAGAAACAAAAAGGAAGTATGGTGCAAGTAAAAATGGTATAAAACCTGAAGGTGATACCTAATAACCATGAGAAACAAAGGCCAAAATTAAGTATGATTTTCCTAGTGGATGTTTTATTCTCTTCTAGAAAATGTGAACAAATTCATCATCAAAAAGAAAAAAATCTAAGTGATGAAAAGTGACATATTAAGTATATGGAAAATCAACAAATAAAAGAGGTGAAAAATTAATGTAAAACACACCAAAAAAGATGAAACATGTAAAACATTGAAATTAAATAAGATATCAATGTAATAAGAATGAACCAAATATATGTATGTAAATAAAGTGATATCATGTAAGATAACTATCAAATTAAACATGAATAAAATATATTTTAATAAAAAGGAAATTTAAATAAAAATGTAAGACAATAATGTCAAGTCAAACATAAATAAAAACACGTGAAAGTATGAAAAATGTCCTACGTAAGATAAGTGAAGTCCATAAAAAATGAAATAATAACATGATGGATTAATGAAAACAAAAATCTATAAATAATGAAAACTCAAACTTAAAGATTACTCTAAAATGTGATGTAGGAAATCACAACCACCTAGGACATGAATAAGATGAATATGATATGATGTGGAAATAAAAGGTGAAGTATGTTTGTGAGGAAAGCCTAGTTAGATTCCTATGTATTACAATGTAACTCACAAATTCAAAGCTAAGGGGTGTAATTAGGATAATAATTTAATAAATATGTGATTAAGGATGTAATTATCTAAAATTGATACCCATTAAAGGGATATCTTGGATGATATGATGTAAATAAAGAATGTGAGACACCAAATAGGTGATGTGAAAATCCTTAGTGGAAATCATACACTTTAGACAAGTGGTCAAGGCTAAGAAATATTGACATAAATGACATAAAAAACTCAAAATAGTGGAAACAAATCTTTTTATAATAACCTTAATTACATAGATCATCACTTGAAGGCTATATGCATGAAATTAAAATGATCCTACCTTCCCACAACATGTTCTCCACTCCTCAGGATCCCTCATAGAGTTGTTGACCTACTATGATGATTTGGTACTTATATGAAAAGATAGGTAGCACTAAAACATAATAAAATATAATTATTTAAAATGTCTTACCCAAGTATACTATCCTACCACACCCTAATGGACCTTAGTTCTATCATGAGGCCAATTATGGAGTTTGATATCTAACTAAGATAGGGTGTGTTAAAAAATATCACATATTTTGGTGTGATCTAAATTTTTTGATATAATTTACATTTTGATCTTATTTTTATAGTAATTATTTTGGATTTATATTTTCATTATCCACAAATATTTGTAAATCCAAAGATGGATGATAAATAGGTAGCTAACATAAGATATTTTAAGCTTGGGTTGCAATAAGTGAGAATGTAAATATCATGGTACCTAAACACTCCTAGACTTACCCACATGTAAGTGTGAAATATAGAAACTAACCTACATTTGCCCCAAAATAAATTAAATAAAGGATAAATGGGGATCATACTATACTCATCCATGTAATGAAAGTAATAAAATGAGGAATATGCTTATAGTTGATCACAAAGAGGGAAAATAATTATTCTAAAGGGATGGGGTTATGCTATGATATTCATATCACTAATGAAATTATACTAACCTAAAATGTATCTAGCATAAGAAGTAGGGAAATTACTAATCATCCAAAAAGAGGGGGAAATCAAATAGTCATCCCAAAAGAGAGGAAAATAAATAGTCATCCCAAAAGAAGGGACCAAAATTAGGGGAATGTAAATAATCATCTCGAAAGAGGGGGAAAGTAAATATGGGGTAGATAATCATAATGAAACTAAGTAAAAAGTGAATTAAATTTAATAAATGTGCTATCATTATAATCTAAAGGTGTTACCTAAAATATAAAAGAGAAAAAAAGGCCAAAATCAAAATATCGAAGAACAAAAAAGGAAACAATGGTGATTGTAGAAATGATATAAAAACCAAAGGTAGTTCCCAAGACATATAAGGGAAATGAAGGGTTAATTTTTTTTCAATGTACATGTAAAATTGATATAAAACACAAAGGTGATACCTAATAAACACTAGGGAAGTGTAATCACCTAAAAGTGGTATTTGAGTGATAATAATGCTACTTGAGAATATTTATCCCTAACTTAGCCTTATACCTATCCTAGAGCTTGTTATCACACATATCTAGCCTTCGTGTAGGCCAAAATTATCCTTAGTCATCCCTAAAGTAGTCATAGACCCTCATTTCCTAATCTTAGCCTTTTGTGCCTAGTGTTTTTCTAGGTGGACACTAGTTCCATAATAAGGACACTAGTACCACATGGTGCTAGTGTCCCAAAAATGACACTAATGTCCTTTACCTCTTTGTTTCCTAAATAGATATCTTTTCAAAACTAGAACCTCCTAGGGTTGGCCTGGACCTCTTGTATCACTTACAAAATAATTAGAACAAGATTGATACATGACTTTGGTCCCTCTAACCACTATATGGAAATCATATGCAAAATACACATTCAAACTCAGAATAAGTTGAGCACAATTAAGGTTATCAATTCTTATTATATCCTACTTATACATACTACCATCTATAACATCACTAAGATCAGATTATCCATATTTCCAATCTCAAGCACATTCAAGGCACTCAAGGCCACTATCATACTAGCATCACTTAAACCTACACCAGTACTTGGTTGGGGAGAAATACATTAGGCTTTATTCCTCCTCAAAGTATTGGTATCTAGGAAACTCTCTTCACAGTGGGGTGTTCAGGATGTCCAACCTAACCTACTAAAAAACACACTTTTTAGTTAATGCTAACTATATACCCTAGGTAAAAGGAGGATTAGGGTTTTCTCAATAAATTAGTCATTATAGGCAAAATATAGGTTTTCAAGACTCATGCATGTAGGAACAAACCTCAAATATCTAGATATAAGTGTAACCAAAACTCAAGATAGTCATACACAAAGGACACTACTACCACATTTATAATAATAGTGTTAATATCTAAATGTGTTTATATTGTCCAAAAGGTATTCTAACACTGTGATCTAGTTTATGACACTCAGACTAGATTCCATCAATTTATAACACCTAGATCACCCATCTCAGTTGTTTTCTAGATATGTTCTTACATGTACTATTTATTATTATTTTTAATAAAGTATATTCTAGTCAATTCTATAACAAATCCATGGATATATTTATTCCATATTATTCCCCTAATTTAGTCTAATCAGCTCTTTAACAAACATAGGATTTACACTTGTTAAGTCCTAAAAGGTTAAAACATTTGGTTAACCTGACATAATTTGAATATTGCATAAAACCCTAAGTCTAGATAATCTTAGGGTTTAAATTTAAAGCACTCAAATTTTAGATACATATATCTTCCAATTTTTATTTCACATAAACATGAAAGTCATTATAGAAGAAGTGTATCACTTTTTTTTGCAAAGTTTAATACTTTCATCTACATGTTTGTTCCCATTAATTTGGAATGAACTCAAAAAAGACATAAAAACATGTATAGATTATTATTTATATCAATTATATTCTATGTCATATTTCATATCATTTTATATTTCTCATATGTTGAATTACATTAACAAGCAAATCCTTACATACATAGAGGATCTATTACATAAGCTAACAACTAGATTTCAATTTTCAATGCCATGTCTTATGCATAGGTAAGAATATCCTTCTCCTCCTCATATACATGATGGTGATAGTTATTTTCCCTCTAACTAGGTTCATTCTATCAGTCTTCTATGAGATTAAGCATCTTATACCATTTCCACTAATCCCCATACTCATCCTATTCACAACTCTTTACTGCAAGGTGTGTGCCTACATGTTCAATCATAAACAACTAGGGTTTACACTTATAAAACTCTAAGGGATAAAATTATTAGTATGAGGAAACTAATTTCAAATTTATAGAATTATAATTATTTATTAAGTGAAAAATTCACATCATTGGCAAATCACATTTCATGTATAAATTTTTTTATAATATGCTAGCTTAAATCATGTCTATGCAACTACACTTAATAAAATTGTGCCTATCACTCTTTCATATCTAAATCATGCATCACAAAAAATATATCTACAACTAGTGATTAAAAAATAATTCAAAGATAATATAAGATTTCAAGTGAGGAAATAAGGGTTATTATTAAAGCTATGTTGATCAAGCTACCTCTACACCCAGTGAGGAGATCCATATATTATTGTGTATATCATAGAAAGCACATGCACCACATTGATTCATGTTTAGCATTGAAAAGGAAAATAAAATAGATAATTGATACAAATGACTCAAATAGTGATACATCATCCAAATAACATATAATGGCACATATATAAATTCAAAAAGGAAAAAATTTAAAAACAATACAAAAATGGTTACCAAAGCATAACTCACAACAATAAAAGGTTCACACATCATAATCATAGAAAGAAAAAATACAAAAGACACGAGTAAAGAAATTAAAATATAAAAATATACCTCTCCAAAATGGGACTCAACTTTCAAAGTAGTATGTTTTTGGTCAAAATTATCTACAATAGTTTGATTATCATGGTCAAGGTTTGGGCAAGTAGGCCCAAGGCATCACTACTCCTATTCTAGTAGTTGATAATGTTGGTCAATAAGGTTTGGGATTTATTGAACATCTTATATTAAATTAGTCATAGATATATTTTATCAAGGCCAAAACTCTAGATACCCATAAAGTGTTACAGAAAGAACAAGAACTTAGAATACAAATTCAAAATCATGCTAAGACAATAATCATTCTCAAAAGAGGATTTATATCAAAAGAGCTTCCAAAGAACCATATGCCAATAATAAGCATATTTTAAAAGGGTAAAATCACAATCAATATTATAAATCATAATTTAGGAATGTCAAATCTGTAGTATGAGGTAATTCATAATGCTCATCCAAATACAACAGAAGTCAACACTAGCATTCTAGATTATTATAATTCTAATGATGAAAAATACTCAAATTCATACTATAACGCCATTCAACTCTATCATAATAATCATACAACATGATATGTTACCATTCCTATTTGTGACCTAGGCAACATTGATAGTGAGTCTCCCATGAGACTTATCAATTAGTATTATTCCTCCCTACTTGTGTATACTTTATTTCTTTTTTGCTCCTTTTATATAGTTTCATTTTTATGTTTCTTGTACATATCTTATATCCAGAAAATGTAAAAACAATATAATATTTAAAAACCACAAAAACATATAGATATTTAGTTATAAAACATAAAATTATAGATGGTATACATGCCCATGTTTACACTTCTTACATTAGCCAAACACTACATTTTCTAGCTATCTTAGTATAGCTAGTTTTAACATACATATATGATTCACTTGTTCTTGTCAATTACTTATAGATTACTATAAAACTTAATTCCACTACATTGATCTAGACTTGATATTATCTACCCATTGGGGGCATATACACAAATACATGGGTCTTCATTTGACACATTCACCCACTTGGGGACACCCTATACATAGTTTCAATTCTTAGCTTCTATCTTTCTATACTCTACATATGATCTTTAACATTGTTGTATTTTGATATTGATCATGCTACACTTAAAAATTTTGTTGGCTATTACTAATTTAGAATCAATATATGCGCATCTCAAATTGTACATAGATTTTTAACACATGTTTATACATACTTTCATTTATATCTTACCTAGTTTAGAATTGATTTAATCTTTATGCTTTTTATATTCAAGGGTAATTAAATATGCCATTATTATTTATCACTACACCACTTATATTCATAGTATGTATGATTTAGACATGTGCCCATGTCCTTGTGTATGCCTTTTTAATTATGTATATGGACATTTGAGCATGTCCTTATATGTGGCTCTAAGCCAACTTGATTGTTGCTTACATATATGGACATTTGAACATGTCCTTCTATTTCTTATTTTTCTTAGATTTAGTGACATGTTCTCATGTCCCTTATGTTGTGGCCCTTTAGCCTAATTTACATGTCTCATGTGTTTTATTTGTATGTTTTCTTATATGAATCATGTCTATGACACTTGTCTTTACTTTTTACACACATAATTTTTTGATGGCACGAGGGACCTCATGCATCTACCCTTCCTACTAGGGTGTCATTATGGTCATAATGCTCCATCCCTCTATGTAGCTACCCATTTTTTACTCAAATTTATTGTTACATAAATTTTTATATTTTTCTTGGTGCCCTTTTGAATGATAGAGATGACATACATCTTACATTACATATTTATGCTTAGACTATCTTAGAATTTGATGTTATGCATATACATTATATTGGATTATTATGTAGTTATCATTTTGCTCTAAATAATACACATTTTATAGAGATTTTTCTTTTGAGGATTGTTCTTACATAGGTTCAAAAACTCTACTCAAAATAGGAGTATTCACAAGGTTTTATCACAGAGACCAGGCTCGTATATGACATGCACAATACATTTTTAGCACACAAGCTTAGTTATATAAAATCAGACTCAGGTAAACATAGTGGGAAAATAATGGCCCAAAAATTAGTAAAATTGTGCATAAATCAGACCAAAAGGACAATAACACCCAAATTGGGACTCTAGTGCCATATTTTTAAAACAGTGTTACTATTTAGTAGCCTTAGTGTTTCTATACGATTTTCGCTTTCACATTCAAAAAGGAAATGGGAAACTAAGATAAGTGGTCTAGGGTTAGTTGATACTCAGATGAGGTCTTGCACACCAAATTTAGATGATAGCAGGAACTCCTCTTTGGTTATGGAGGATGACCCCTGTAGAAGAAAGAGACTTGAACAAGAAAAGGCGTTAGATGAGGAGATGGTGGGCTGCCAAGCAAAAGCTTGATCCCAAAAGTACAAAGACTTACTTGAGGGATGTCAACCCACTAATTGATATAAATAATGTCTGATAAAAGGCAAAATGATAAAATACTGAAATGATTAAAGACTGAAATAGAAATAGAAGCAAGTACTTACCTGAATGCTGTTGTCAGTCTGGTCATAGTTACTGATGTCGGTTAGTCTGCCACCATCGGTTGTCAAGTCTATCAACATCAGTTAGTCTATCGACGTCGGTGAAGGCAGTGGTCTCTATGGCTAGCATCAGTTGGGGTAGTAGTCTTTGGACGAAGTCTAGTCAGGTCTAGACGGGTTTATGGTCTGTGGACGGGTCTAGATGGGTTTATGGTCTAGTTGGAGGTAGTCTGAGAGTCTAGTTGAATGCTCTATGCAGGGCTGTAAGGTAGAGGGTGTGGTCTAAAAAAGGGACCAGATGGAAAGTAGAGGCAACAGGGAGACAAGGATTTAGGTCTGGTCTGGTGATAGGAAGTGTTGAATGGGAGCTAACAGCTAATACATTTATAGATTATTGAAATGAAATAAATGAAACATTCTTAGCTCATACCTACTGAAAAAGGAGTGTTGCTGACTAGTTGCACTTATTACTAATGTTGTTGGTGTGAAGGCCCTATTGCTAGTGGAGTCACTGATGCAGAGTACTTATTGATGTTGTAGCTTACTATGTGTACCTAAGAGAGAGAGTGAGAGGTTTGATGATTGGAAGGATTGATGGATTGAGGAGTGAAAGATCAAATTGCTTAAGGTCAAAAAGTCAGATTGAAAGATTGAGAAAAGTCGATCCGCACTCTAGAGGTGGAATGCAATTATGAAGGAAACTGACACCAGAAATATCACCGATGTTGGTCAATAGTTGACCGACGTCGGCGGCTGGAAGGCAGGTAAGAAGGCTAAAAATAGCCTTTCATTTATTTTTCCAATTGTCAGGTCAGTGGGTCCGAGGAAGAAATGATCGAAGGTGGCTTAATAGGCATGGGAAATGAGTGGGATAAGGGAAATGGGGTCTTAAATCATTTAAGACCTGGCAAGGAGTAGTGGAAGGGAAGTTGGAATAGGTCATAAGGTGATAAATGAGGGTATCTAAGGGAAATGAATCCAAGGAGAGGAGAGGTGGCATGGGTGAGGTGGCAAGGGGAGAGAGAGAGAATTATTAATTTAAAATAGATGATTATTTTAAATTAATAAGACATAGGTTAGGCATGGTTAGAAGTGGAAAGGGACCAAGGGGGAGTCGACAAAGGGAGTAGACATGATTTTGGTGTCTACATTTGCCCCTTTTTGTCTTGTTGGTTGTTTTGGATGAACTTCAAGACAAAAATAGGAGTTTATTGCCACAGGTATGGGATAAGGTTGATTTCATCCTATTGGTTGTTCAAGTGAACTGTAAGACAAAAATGAAATAAGGGTTGGTTGCCCCAATTATGGGATGAGGTATTCCCCCTCAAAGTAGGAGTCGAGGGAAGGGAACCTAGAATCAGGTGTTGATTTGAAAGAGAGATGGATGAAAAAGTTGAAAGTGTGAGTGTGAACGTTGTAATAGTTGTGATTGCATGCATACCACTTCACGAGATGGTCAGGTCAAATTATCACAAGTCAAGGTCGAGGAGTGCCAAAATTGAAATAATTAGGCCCCAGCATTTGGTTGTAGCTGATCAGGTTATTCAATCTAAGCTGAAGCTCTAATGGTCATCATGTTCTAGGTATCCTGGGCTCAAGAAGTGCTCTTAGAAACACAAAAATGTCATAAGTAGTGGGGATCAACTGGCTTGTAATCCTATACTTGTGAAGGTCATAAATAGTCTGTGCACAATTTTGCTAACCATTCGTAAGGTAGCATACATGCAAAACAACCAAGGCAACATTGTCCTAGAAGTGGTTGGAGGAGATAGTTGTGATCTCCAAGGTCATTGGTCGAGGCAAGCTAAGATAGATAGTTGGTCGAATGGATGGATGGACGAAAGAATGTGGCCGAGCTAACCTCAGAAGACTGAGTGCTGCCTACATAGCCCCTGTTGAAAGGGCCTCAAGCCAATGTAGTTCTCCCTAAGAGGGAGGAAGAGAGTCAAAGTCATGGATTGGTCTGATCAGGGTCAAGTCATGGTCAAAAGGAGGATATGGTTTGTCCATCAGGTAGATGAACAAATGAGGGTGGTCGAGCTAACCTCAGAGGATGTCAAGTCATCTAAGTGTTGCCTACATAGCCCTAGTCTTAGGGCCTCAGACCAATGTAATTTAGGCTAGTTGACAATTTGGTCGATGATTGGTTTTGGTCATGTGTTGAAATGATGAGGATAAGATGATGCTACAGCCTTTTCGATATGGTGTATTTTGTAACATTAGTCAGGGTCTTTCATCCCTAGAAATTTTTCATTTTTGTGATGGATGTATGCTAAAAATGAATTGAGTCTATTTATGCTTTAGCAAGTAATGGTTTATGCTTGACATAAATTGTGTCAGGTCCATAGTTTCCATGTGTATTGGTGTCCATAGAAACTATGTGAAATGGACTAGGATGATGTATGATGTCATAATGTCATGTTGTTGGTCTGAAAATGTTGGGTTGGTTTAGTTGGAATTGGTTGGGTTGAATGTGACCAAAGTGTGAAAAAATTTGAAAGGCATGTTGCTCTTTCATTGACACAGACTAGAAAGATAACATAGATAGGGGTTGTTAGAATCAAGAGCCCCATTCATGCATTGCGTTGTTGACCATGGGTTGTGTTAGAGAGGTAATCAAATCACTTTGACATTAAAATGAGCTCAAAATCCCTTGAGTAGGTGATGTGGGATGGGAGGATAGGGTAACCCATTTTAGAGCAGAGATAACCTTGCCCCTTTTATAGGTGACCCAAAAACGACTATAGGCCAAGTCCATGACCTTTTTTTTTTTTCAGCGGATTGATCAATGCGGGAAGTCCACATAGAGATGTCATTTGATTTGGTGGTCGTTTGTGAAGTTGATCGATGCTGGAAGCTTCTAAGAAAGTGTTGTTTGTAGCAAGAGTTTAGTCATAGCCATCCTTCAAGGGAGTGGTCTATATTTTGCTTTATATATATGAGGGCTTTGAATAGCTGTCCTTCGAGGGAGTAGTCTATTAGCTACAACAATGATAGTATAGCTATCCTTCAAGGGAGCAGTCTACTTTTTGAGTTTGTGACCTTGGATATTTTGACATCTTGATTATTTTTTGATAGAATTTTGAGTCATGGACAAGACTATAAAAGTTAAAGGTCTCCCTTTTATTAAGACAAAGCATCCATACTTTATAAAAGGGTTATAGAGGATTTATTTAGGGGAATAGGGTTAAAAGGAATAAGGATTAAGAGGATGGGGTTGCTCAAGGGATGAGCTCAAGTTAAATGTCAAGTGGACGAGTACTCAACTAACAGTACAATGGTCACAGATGCAAGACATTAAAGGGCTCAGGTTCTGATAAGTCCTTGGTCGGTGCTTGTGCATGATGATGTAAGGTCTGAGCCAATTTGGAGCAAACTTGTCTTTGTTTACTTCTTTACAAATTGGTCATGTGTTGGTTGATGCTTGGTTGGTTGATATGGTCACTAATTGGTCGAGACTGGGTTGAGGCTTGGTCAATGGTCAGTTGATGATTGGTCAATGGTCGGTTGAATGTTTGGTCGAGGTTAGGTCGATGCTTGTTTGGTCAAGGCATGGTCAAGGCTTGGTTGAGGCTTAGTCGAGGTTTAGGATTTGGTCGAGATTGGGTTAAAAGTTTGGTTGAGGCTTGGATGAACGTTGAATTCCCCCAGCGGCTAGGGAGAATGTTTGATAGATTGGTCAAGGTCGGTTGAGGCTTGGTGGTCAGATTGACTATGTTGATGTCGAATAAGGTGGTTAAAGGTCGTAAAGGGACCATAGTCTGGCATGGATATCCTGATTTAGGTGATGAGGTTTGAGAAGCATGGGTCAGTGTTGATGATTTGTTGAAGGGGTGGTCAAGAGGATCCTTGATGAGAAGGGTATCCCTTTTCTGGTGTTGATGAATGACAGCTTTAAGAGCACAACAACGCTCAGTGTCATGTCCCAATTTTTTATGATAGTGACAAAATTTAGAGTTGTCAAACCAAGATGGTCTTGATCTGAGAGTTGATGATTGGGGTGGTGTTAAAGGTTTGTTGATAATATGGTTGAGAAGAAGGGTGTCTTTCTCCAAACATTGGCGAATGACAACCTTGAGGGCACAACAATGCTTAGTGTCGTGCCCAGGCATGCGATGATACACACAAATCTGAGTGTGGTTGAACCAGGGTGGTTTTGATCTGAGAGATTGATATGGTTTAAGAGGCAGGAGACTGATGCGAGAAGACTGCAATAGTTTCCATAATAGCAAGGCATAAGAACTTGCTAATGGGTCTGTGTGTCTTATTGTAGTGGGGGTTGATGACTTTTATTTGAGAGGTGTGAGAGGCATTGGTCATACCATAATTTTTGTGAGTGGTGTAGCCACATGTGTAGATGGCACTTTGGTGGTGATAGGTGTTGGATGTTTGGGAGGAAATATATGTCTAATGGGTTGAGAGAGTAATGGAGGTGACTTGCCTCTGTGAGGTATGAGAGTAGGAAGCACTCCTATTAAAGTGGATAGATGTAGGCTCAAAATTGAAGGTAATGATGAAGGTGGGGGAGGAGTCCTTTGGTGTGGTTTAGTGGCCTTCTTTGGTTTGCTTTGAGGGCTATTATTGTGCGAGGTGAGGTTAGATATGGGTTTGGGTTCAAATATGGATGGAGGTGAGTGAGATGTAGCAATCTCAGGCAAAAGGCAAGAGGAAACCGTGATTGGGTCTTCCTTGATTGAAATAGGTGAAGAGACTGGTTCTTCTCTTGGTGGAGAAGAAATAGGAGAATGTGGCTCCTCAAGAGGGCAGAGGGTAGGGATGATTGTGCCTTTGACTTGTGGTTGAGGAGTAGGCAAGGTAGGGTCCTCCATTGGTGGGAGGAAGGATGAATGTGGGGCTAATGGCATATGTATGGTCAAGGCATCCTCCAATATAAGAGAGGTCGATGGAGGACTAATAGGAGAAGAGGATTCTTCTACTTGTGGAAGATGTTGGTCAGGGACAAGAGGCAAGACCATGTTGACCATGCGAATATCATGCTCATGGGAGCTATCAATCATGGTTTGGACATTATTTTGATTAGGAGGATGGTTTGGGAATGGTTGTCTAAAGATGTCAATATTTTGATTAGGTGGGGAATTTATGTTATCCAAGACAAGATCCCCCTTATCTATCATGTCTTGGACAATGTTCTTGAAGGTTCGGCAGTTGTTGATGTCATGGCCTTAGACACGGTCATAGTGACAGAAGTCATTTTCCTTGTACCATGTAGGGATGGCTTTTGAAGAGTCAAATTGAGGTGGTCAGATTGGAGGGAAATTGAGGACCCCCAGCTTGACAAGTTTTTCCAAAATGGAAGCATATAATTCTCCAAGTGGAGTGTAGTTACGCTGTATGTACCATTGTTGGAATTGTTTGGTGATGCTTTGAGATGTTGAAGGTTGAGATTGATTAGTTGTTGTTAAGGATGGTGATATAATGACCATAGTGTTGGCCACTCCTTTAGACTTGGAGTTGGTAGAAGAAGGTTTGGAAGAAGAAGGGTCATCAATTTTTGCATTGGTATTACACAATTTGACCTTATCTTCTTCAATGGCATGGAGTTCAAGCTTTTAGGCCATGGTGAAAGCTTTGTAAAAAGTGCAAAATGTTTGAACCCACAAGGTGGACATGATATGCTTGGCACATGCTCAAGAAAAGAGCTTGATGAGCTCAAGTTGAGGCAAGGAGAAGGAGAGCTAGTTAATCAAGCCTCTCCAACGGGTATCAAAATCGACTATTGATTCGTCGTCAAATTGCCTAATGGAGTAGAGGTCTATGATTGAGACTTTTTTGGTGATATTGATTGAGAAGTGGTCAAGAAATAATTGGGTGAGTTGAGTGAATGAAAAGATAGAATGTCTGGTAAGAGAGCTATACCAGTCAAGGGTAGGGCTAAAAAGTGACATAGGGAACGTGCGTAGAAGTAACGCATCATCATGGGCTATGAGATAACAAGCATGTCTAAATGCTCATAGGTGTTATTACGATTCTTCCTTACTCTGGAAGCAAATAAATTTAGGAAGATCCCACTGACTTGGATAAGGCTTGATCGAGACGGAGGGATGAATGGGTTCGTTGTAAATTTGGTCATATGAGAGGGCATTGCTTGAACCAAAAATGGAAGCTTCAAGACTAGACATTTTATCCATCAGCATTTTGATGAGATCTACTGATGGGTTGGTAGATGGGGTGCCCCCTAGGTTTTAGGGTGCTTGAAAGGTGCTAGAAGGGGCATACGACACAGTCGGTTGCGCTTGTAGGGGTGCAACGCATTGATAACTAGTCATTGGGATAGAAGTGGAGGCCAAGGGTGGTTGCGTCATGAAGGTAAAAGGCATAGGTTGACTAGATGCTGCCAAAAGTGGTTGCATGGTAGCATTGGCAAAAGGGGAGGTAGACACTCCTGTATTTGTGGGTGCAAGAGTGTGTGGAGTCGAGACAATCAAGTTTTGGTATGATGTAGAACTTGGTTGAATTGCGTGTGGTTGAGGGGGTAATGAAACCCTGATGGATGTCAGTCTAAAAATAGATGGAGAGGCCAAGCATTGTGTATTGGCCATGGTTGGGTTAATGGTTGAGGCAATAGTTTGAGTCATAAAATACTAGGTAGCAGATGGTGTTGATGTCATCACCGCTTCACTCGAAAGGTCTCGCATTTGGTTTCTTGAAAGATAGTTTTGGAGGGATTTGACATTGAGGTCCAAGAATATTTCAAAGTCTTGGTCCCCTTTAGGGACAATGGGAGATTGAGTCAGGGTCAGTCAAGTAGGAGTTCATTCGGCCTCTGAATGAAACTCCATTAAGGGACTGGTTATGGACAGGGAAGGTAGAAGCGGTTGATGCCTCACATGGTCAAGAAGAGCCTTGGTTTGACTGCATGTCAAAACCATTCAAGGCAAGAAGGGTCAAGTTTCAAAAACTATGTTTTTTTAGCTTCAGAAACTCCGAATGTGGTTTTGGCAGAAAAAGGGGTAGATTTTAAGGCTATTGTTTTAAGGAAAAGAAGACTATGACAGTGATCGACGTCGGTCAGATGATTGATGACGGCTAAGAAAGATTGCCAATGTCAGTGATAAAATCGATGTCGGTTATTGTGTTTTCTAGAAACTCAAAAATTTGAATGTTTTTGGAAAGAAGAAAAAATTTCCTCACTATCTCAAACAACCAGATAGGAACAAAAAGCAATAGATGGAGATAGGCATGCCCTAAGCATTAAATCCTAAGAATCAACTTTTAGAATCCTATTGGCTTATGCCTAAAAATGTGTTTGGGAGGTTGGCTTGTAGAAGGGTCCTAGAATAAGTAGTCTATGGTTGGTTTCAAGTTAGTTTAGGCATTCAAGAGTCTATGTTAGGTTTTGTACATGGCCTGGTGCTAAGGAGCAAGCTCCCCTCACTTCACAAGCCCAGTGATAAGCTAGTCTCACTTAGCCAAAATATACTTCCCCTAGAGATTATCCTCTACTAGAGAATAGAGTGGGCTTTCCCCTTGGTGGTGGAGTCCAAGTGGGATTGCTGGGATGGGTAAGGTATCCGCTAGGTGATGAAATCCTAGTCGGGCCTTGTCTCAGGTAAGCTTTGATGTTTGATTTTTGCAAGTGATTTGGTTATGTAACATAAGTGGTCTACGATTAATTCATGATGTGGTTTTTAATTACTAGATGTGGACTAAGTATGCAGTCAAGAAGAAATGAAATGCAAAAGATTTAAAGCCCA
>JARHVA010008177.1:522500-540348 GCA_037957365.1 Torreya grandis | reverse complement strand
AGTCTTTGGATAATCTACTATGGGTTGATTGTTTTATAGTTTGTTATAAATATTTTGAAACTAATAGTAATGGGTCCCAAATTTCAATGACTACCTAAATGTTTAAATATATCTCTATAGTCACCAATGCCATTTGAGTGAGTACCACTCTGCATAAAATTTATGGCCATGAGTTTACCTCTTAATGAAATATCTTGGTTTTCCTCATGGATGGGAACTAGTCAATAAGGATGAGGTCATTGTTCATTTTGCTAGTAGGTCCTCACAATGGGCCAACTACTTTGGGGTTCTTTTGGTACTCCTCACATTGAGTTTTAGGGCTTTAACCCAATCACTTCCCATGGTTATTTGGAAAAGGTTTTACCCTAGTCTAAAATAGATTATTGTGATACATAAAAATACTTAAATGAATTATGTAGTGGAAAAAAAATAGTTTTAGAAAAATATGGCTATAGAAAATGCTTTAATACCAGATAAGGGGATCCTTCCTAAGCAATCTAGCAGATAATTATAATTAAATGAAATAAATGATGAAAATTATCAATATTTAACTCAAATAAGTAGAACTAAATTACAATGGCTAAATTATAGAATCGTTTGCCTTTTCGATGGGGCAACCTCCTTTGAGAAAGATCAATACAATAAATTCATGGATGCCTTTAATAGTCTCAACACTTATTTATATGATAATTTTAATCTATACAAATAATACTTCCCATGAATGTGGGATAAAAAAAAGATCATATGATGACTTAAAAGCCATATCCATCCATAACAACTATTATACTAACAAAGTAAAGAGAAGGGGTAGCATGGGTTGTAAACACCATTGTTGCTAAGTTGTTATTTTATTTATTGTTTTATTATTTGTGTTTTTATTCTTAATTTGTATTTTATTCTTGATGTTTTTTTGTGTTAGTATTTTGTATTCATGTTTTGTCTTGTACTGAATTGGGTTGTTCTTTTGAGTTTAAATACATTTTATAACCATTTTTAGTCTAGTTTTTAGTTACACTTGATTTGTTTAGAGTTATATACAACCTATTATTTTATTTTATTTTCCATGTACTTATTATTGAATACACATAGAGAATGATTATTCATATCTTTATTTCATATTGTTTATTAAGTTGTTATTTCTCTGCTTTTGTACATATTTATTCCTACTTAAACCATGATTGTTCATATCTTGATTTGAAGTGAGGTTACATCTATGTATTGTTTTATATATATATATATATATATATATATATATATATATATATATATATTTATCTCTGTGTGTGTGTGTGTGTGTTTAATTTAAATGTAAATATTTGTAACTCTGGTATTGATTTTTTTAATCATTAACCTTAGTTATAAATATTCACATTTGAACAAACCATTTAAAAGAGAAATAGAATGTTATTATAAGTTACTCATAATTTTGATGCATAATTTTAATTTTTTATATTAAAAACAAAGTTTTCCACATCCAGAAGTTAATAAATCTCCAAATATAATTTTATAATCCACCATACCTAAAATGAGAGTCTTTGAAAGAGTATTTCTTGGATTAGTTTGGGATGTGCATCTCCTAAATTATACCATAGCACCTAATGAAGTCATTATCCTACATATCTACATACCTAGCATGATTTACCAATTTAATATTAGTCTATTTTTACTCTATTATTCTTTCATCATTCCTTTTTATCCTACTTCAAGGAGAACTATATTAACTTGAGGTTCATCTAGATTATGTAGGTACCACTTAGATACATGATGTATCTCAAGATATCTCAACCACCCTCTTCCTTCCACTCATCTCTCTCATCACTTTGTCCATCCTCTTATGCCTAGTTTCTTATAGCTTCTATATTCATCTAGATTATGTAGGTACCACTTAGATACATGATGTATCTCAAGATATCTCAACCACCCTCTTCCTTCCACTCATCTCTCTCATCACTTTGTCCATCCTCTTATGCCTAGACCTAATGAAGTCATTATCCTACATATCTACATACCTAGCATGATTTACCAATTTAATATTAGTCTATTTTTACTCTATTATTCTTTCATTATTCCTTTTTATCCTACTTCAAGGAGAACTATATTAACTTGAGGTTCATCTAGATTATGTAGCTACCACTTAGATACATGATGTATCTCAAGATATCTCAACCACCCTCTTCCTTCCACTCATCTCTCTCATCACTTTGTCCATCCTCTTATGCCTAGTTTCTTATAGCTCCTAAATTATACCATAGCACCTAATGAAGTCATTATCCTACATATCTACATACCTAGCATGATTTACCAATTTAATATTAGTCTATTTTTACTCTATTATTCTTTCATCATTCCTTTTTATTATACTTCAAGGAGAACTATATTAACTTGAGGTTCATCTAGATTATGTAGGTACCACTTAGATACATGATGTATCTCAAGATATCTCAACCACCCTCTTCCTTCCACTCATCTCTCTCATCACTTTGTCCATCCTCTTATGCCTAGTTTCTTATAGCTTCTATATTCATCTAGATTATGTAGGTACCACTTAGATACATGATGTATCTCAAGATATCTCAACCACCCTCTTCCTTCCACTCATCTCTCTCATCACTTTGTCCATCCTCTTATGCCTAGTTTCTTATAGCTTCTATATTCATTAGAATATTACATATACATTTTCACCCACTCGTAATGTTTTAGGGAATAGTTAGTCCTCACAACAATTTGTATGTCATAATGTAAATAATTACAATAGTAATAATTCACTATTACGTAAAGTTAGATTATTATATATATTTGGTCAGTAATTAGTTATCATAATAATATTATAAATAATTTTAAAAATATATATTTGAATATATTATTTGTATAGATATATTGTTGAGATTTACAACAATATATCATATATAGTATTTTTCATAATTATAACGATTTTGAGTGAAATATTAATGGAGAGATAATCTCCATGAATATAAGAATGATTTTACTAAAAATGTGTGATGTCCCATATGGTTCTATAATTAAAATGTGAGTAAATAATATTATATCAATGGTTTTAATTGATCTTTGAGTGTTCATCTCTGTACAAATTTGGTTCTTCTATTATCTAGTATCATAGTAATGAAATCGTAAATATGGTGAGGGGAAGTTGCTTGGCACTTTGTCCCTATGGATGAGTGTTTTGTAGTTTCATATATATATATATATATATATATATATATATATATATATATATATATATATATATATATATATATATATATATATATATGTATGTACATATATATGTATATATATATGTATGTACATATATATGTATATATATATGTATGTACATATATATGTATATATATATGTATGTACATATATATGTATATATATATGTATGTACATATATATGTATATATATGTATGTACATATATATGTAGATATATGTATGTACATATATATGTATATATATGTACATATATATTTATATATATGTACATATATATATCTACATATATATATATATATATATGTACATATATATATATGTACATATATATATATATATATATATATATATATATATATATATATATATATATATATATATATATATATGTACATATATATATATATATGTACATCTGTGCGCACACACACACACAAACACACACACACACATACACACAGATATATTAGAGTCTAAAAAAAAAGTTTCCCTACTAACTAGTTACAGTATATCTGCAAACTTGATCTCTTTATGCATTACAGACTTAGGATTGTCTTCTTTCAAAGTCTAGTTTTCCACTTGCATCAATGACATGGTTATTAAAATTTTATGTTATATGATATATTATTATCATTATACATGTTATAAGGTTTCTAAATCTGAAAACCTATATTCATCAGTCATGGTTCATTCATCTATTCATGGCTATAACATTATATGGCATGCATAGTAGGAAGACTGTGTGCATCATCACCTCATACCACATATAATTTTGTTGTTTATGTTCCATCCCAATTTTACTTGACTCACACATATTTTGTATGCTTTTGGTTCGAATGCTTGACCCTTGACATAATATCTAATACATTATTTAGATTTTTTCATCACTGGGCTTGTATTCAAAAGCTTTCTTCACCTAATGCTCACAATTATTTTTCATGTGCATGTTATTTTACTCCATCCATTTTAAAAATAAAATCTAGTTGCTAAATTCAAAGTTTAATAGATCTTAAATGGGAGAAGTGTGGGTCTAAGAAATTTTGAAGAGAAAATAAAAAATAATTATTATATGGAAACTCAGACGTATATGTATATATATGTATATATATGTACATATATATATGTATATATATGTACATATATATATGTGTATATATATATATATATATATATATATATATATATATATATATATATATATATATATATATATACGTATATATATGTACGTATATATATGTATATATATGTACATATATATACATATATATACGTACATATATATACATATATATATGTACATATATATACGTATATATATGTACGTATATATATATATATATGTACATATATATATATGTACATATATATATATATGTATATATATATATGTACACATATATATATATATATATGTATATATATATATATATATGTACAGATATATATATATAGATATATATATATATATCTGTACATATATATATATATATCTGTACATATATATATATATATATATATATATATATATATATGTACATATATATATATATATATATGTACAGATATATATATATATATATATATATATATATATATATGTACATATATATATAGATGTACATATATATATACATGTACATATATATATATGTACATGTATATATATATATATATATATATGTACATATATATATAGATGTACATATATATATACATGTACATAAATATATATGTACATGTATATATATATATATATATATGTATATATATATATATATGTATATATATATATATGTATATATATATATATATATATGTATATATATATATATATGTATATATATATATGTATATATATATATGTATATATATATATGTATATATATATATATATACATATATATATATATATATATATATATATATATATATATATATATATATATATATATATATGTACACACATGCGCACACACACACACACACACACACACAGATATATTAGAGTCTAAAAAAAAGGTTTCCCTACTAACTAGTTACAATATATCTACAAACTTGATCTCTTTATGCATTACAGACATAGGATTGTCTTCTTTCAAAGTCTAGTTTTCCACTTGCATCAATGACATGGTTATTAAAATTTTATGTTATATGATATATTATTATCATTATACATGTTATAAGGTTTCTAAATCTAAAAACCTATATTCATCAGTCATGGTTCATTCATCTATTCATCACTATAACATTATATGGCATGCATAGTAGGAAGACTGTGTGCATCATCACCTCATACCACGTATAATTTTGTTGTTTATGTTCCATCCCAATTGTGCTTGACTCACACAAATTTTATATGCTTTTGGTTTGAATGCTTGACCCTGGACATAATATCTAATACATTAGTTAGATTTTTGCATCACTGGGCTTGTATTCAGAAGCTTACTTCACCTAATGCTCACTATTATTTTTGATGTGCATGTTATTTTACTCCATCCATTTTAAAAATAAAATCTAGTTGCTAAATTCAAAGTTTAATAGATCTTAAATGGGAGAAGTGTGGGTCTAATAAATTTTGAAGAGAAAATAAAAAATAATTATTATATGGAAACTCAGACAAGTGATTTGAAAGAATTATTTTCTACAATCCTTGACATTTTGCATCATAATTCATCATTTCATGTATGATTTACTACCATATTCATAGTTGTATGTCATCCTTTCACATGAATGTATCTATATGTCTTCAACACAATGCTCAATCCAATTAGTATGTTTCAATAGTAACGCATAGTGTTTACTATTGTTTTGAATTACATAGAATTAGTCTTTTATAGAGAATCAATATCTATATCTAATAGTATATTAATTATTGTGATTAAATGTCAATATTTTGACATAAAATATATTTTGATTTTTCATTATTAGTATTTTTAAATTAATACATCTACATGGCTTCATATTAAAATTTGTGAAGTCAATTTATTTGTAGGTGTCATTTTATGCATCAAAAACACATGTACATGTGTTATAGGTTTTAATATATCATATACGGGTTTATAAAAGTCAAAAATATTTTTAAAAATAATAATTTATTAGTATTTTGTCATTTACATAATTAAAATCAAGAAAAGGTGTTAAAATGTATAAGGATGCATTTTCGGGTGACCATGATGTCCTAAGTCAAATGTCGTATATGTCATTCTTGTGTGGGGGACTCCATTTTATTCAAAGCAACATATATATGAGCTTCATGAATTTTATGGATGAGTGAACATCTTCATCAATTGGAGGTTCGAGGATGGAGGCTTTTTACACCTCTCATTAGCCACTAATAAAGGGCAACTTCTTGCTATAGTGGTGCATATATATATTTTCTATTTTCATCATTTATTTGTTTATGTGATGAATAAGATGTGTATTTCCTATTCTCTAACATAGTGTACTACATAAAAACTATGTTTAGGATATGTAGGAGTGAAATTTGAATAGATGGTTTCTATCATAGTCCCCACACTATTTAGTTTAATGTGTTCCCTGAGTGAATGGTTGATGGAATATGTTCTTATTATAAGTTCCCACACTGATTCAACTGATGTGTTGTTTATAATGAATTTTTGATAAGAATTTGATGTGTTCATTACTTTCATTAATTCCTACAAAATACAAATCACCATATAAGGCCTAAACGGGGGAATGTTATGGAATAGTTATTCCTCATAGTAATTTTTATGTTTTTATGTGAATAATTACAATAATAATGTCTTATTATTATGTACAATTAGTTTTTTAGATATAGTTGGTTAGTAATTATTTGTCATAATATTGTTATAAATAATGTTATGAATATATATTACAATATTTTAGGTATTTAGATATATTGTTGATAGTTACAATAATATATCATAGTATTTTGCATAATCATAGGCATTCTAGGTGAAATATTAATGGAGAGATGATATTCATGAATATAGGAATGATGTTCCTATAAATATGTATCGTCTCGTATGGTTTTATAATCAATGGGTGAGTAAATAATATTATATCAGTGTCTTTAATTGATCTCTGAGTATTCAAATCTCTACAAATCTAGTATACCAATATATTCAATATGTGCATTAAGTTATATACTTTAGCTATGATTGCCAATTTTACCTATATGGGAACAATATTTAGACTAATCATTGATTCAATCAACCTTATTAGGGGAAATTTAATTATAAATTGTCAAAATTAGCCAAATTGGGGCAAAATCTATTTATCATCCGATTAAATATTCTCTACTGGTGCACATTATTAATTCATTGACCTACTTTCTCTGGAGTAATTATCTCATTTGTCTTTTAATTCTAAGTTCAATTATGTTTACCCTCATTCTCACAATTTTAAAGTGGTAAAATTGACTTGAGATCGATCACTCCCTAAGCCTGTAACTTTTGCCCTCTTTTGGGGTATGTCAAAGTGTGTCCCTTATATTTTTTTGATTACATTAGTCACACTTATCCCTTAATTATATCCCATTCTATTCTATTCTATTTTTTATCACTAAAAATCAATGTGTGCAAGCATTAGCTTATATAGATATACTCTCATCCATGGGTTAATTTCACTCTTGCTCTTTTTTTTGAGTGTTCAGCCCTCTATTTCATCGTGTGATTCCCTCTCAAGGGGGTATCATGGGTTATTTATTTAATCATTACCTTTCAAATTCTTCTTAACAAATCTTTCATTCTTTGCAAAGATGTTGCTTCACCTGAATGTCTTGCCACACCTTCTCAAATAGGGGAAAATATAGTCATCCAATTCATATCACTGTTATGCTTTAATTTTCAATCTAGGAATTATTCTATGATAATGCACAATCCAGGCTAAAATCACTAAAATGTGCTAAATGGTTTGAACTTGTCACGTACATGTACCGATTTAGGCTATTGTATCCCTAAATAGGGCAATTCATTTAACGTGATTATTATCTTTTCTCAAATTACTTATAGTCAAATTTTACCCATGCATAATGATGCTACAAACCATTGAATTCTTCTAATTTGGAAGCACACATCATGTTCATGTATTATTTTGCATCTAAAATGGTATAAATGGGCTATTTCTTTGTACACAAGTGACACCTTCTTCTAAGTATACTTCAATCAAATTACGACTCAATGAAATTAAATTTTGACTAGTTTGATTAAATGAACCACCAATTTACAAATAATTGTATAAAATTAATTAAACCCACTTAATAAAATTTCATAAAATTAAGAGTTTAAGTGAAATTCCATTGAAGTTATTCAAAATAAATTAATTGGACATTCATTCCTCAATTCTGCAACACCTTCTGACATCATCATTAGGTGGCATCCATAACCCATTAATGGAACATATATCTAGTTTAATCCCTCCCATGCCTCATTAATACCCCATTCTCCCAAATATAAATGGGGATATTTATGGCTTCTACTTCCAAAATTAATTTGATTCATGGCCACACATATTGATCTTAATATGGAAGGTCATGATTGATTCTAATCATTTCCAAAAAACAATACATAAGGGGGTGAAGACCACCATTTTAGGCTTCAAGCATGCAAACATATTATGCATAAGCTACAAAAGACAAGCTTCAATCATTTGCACATACTGATCAAATTCATGAGCCTAAGCCATTGGTGCATTGAGAGATGATGGAGGAGCAAGATACTCATCATTGATAAAGACATAGAGCACTAAATCCATGGAAATACATGATTCGTGGTTTCTATTGGAAGGAGGGATTCTCTTGATGGTAGTATTCCTTATTTCAATAGCTCTTAGAATTCATTTGCAAATCCCCATGAGGGAGTAGGCTTAGAATGTTATATTCTTTATGCCTATTTATGTTTTTTATACTAATGCATGTAATAAATTTCTTTGGATTCCTACTCTACAGATATGATGGAACGATGTTTTTTTAATTGGTGATAGTGATTAATTATAAAATATAAAGTGATGACACAAAAACCTTAATAAAAATTTGACAATTCTAACTCAATTATCATTCTTTTTATATCATTATTTTAAGTGTTTACAATCAATTTGTATCTATGGAATAATTCTGAATCAGATGATCTTGGTTGTCCTCTAACATACATATTATTAGTATATTACATTTGGGAAAATAACAATAAAATTTTTAGTGTATTTATAACATGTTTATGTAGTTTTACTCTTAGTTTATGCTTTTTAGTAATGACATTTGGTATCCAGAAACTAAGAATTGTATGATTTTATTATGATCAAAAATAGAAAAGGAAATCCTATATATAAGATAGTTGGCTGTCCTTAATTCATTTAAATAATATGAAGGCTTAGTGTGATAAATATTAATTATTATTACTTATGATATATTCTATTATCATGTTACTATCTATCTCAACCTTCACATTGAATTTATTGACAAATATATTAAGACATATATACAATCTCATGTGTACTTTTATTGCATGAGGCAATTGCTTGCAAACATTCAATTTTAAGCATGATTTGATAATCATAACTCACCTTAATAAAGGTTGGACATTAATTAACAAACCTAGATTGATTGTATTTAAGAAAATGATTGATGAATAAATAATGCAGTTCTTAATTATATTGGTTGGATATAAATAAGTATGTGTGGCTTTACTTTGCATTATTGGCTAAGTCTTATTTGATTCATTTTTATAATTAAATGACTTAAATATGGAATATCATGTGTGTTCATTTTTTGAAATAGTTTCGAACACCTTATATGTTGAAGATGCATGGATTATGTTTCATAAAACCTCATTGAAAAATGCATGAAAATAAAAGCATGTTGTTAAACATAAGACTAAGCTTAGTCATCCCCTAATATGGCAGGTAGCTAAATAAAAACAAATTTAGCCCATAGATGGCCATGGTATGGAGATTCTTAATTGTATGTTAAGTAATGAGATGAATTATTCATTATTTACATACTTAACCTTATGGAATAAAAAATTGGATTAAATTTTAATGAACATGTTTAATATGTTTTTAGATTATATTCATTCATTATCATAATGAGACTACAGATTGTTAATCTTGGACTCTGTATGATCTAAATTTGATATGATATTTGGCTACCCATTATGATGTAGAACATAGCTGGTCATGCTTGTACAGATTGGTGAGTGAACAAATAGTGGGTATTATTACTTTTATTAATCTCATGTTTGATTAAAGTGTGATGCAAGGATACTAAGATAGATATTGTATCATATAAAATCTTGAAAGTTGGCATCATCTTAATGGATTTATTTACATCTTATCTTAATTTAAATCATAGCATGGATTTATATAATAATAATGTATGATCATTTTCTTATTATATTATTTAATGTTAAGATATTAATTGGTGTAGTATAAACCTTTGGTTGAAGTGGAAAGCCTTGATGTGTTAGCCAATTTTTAAAAATTAGTATTTTAGAAGCATGATTAACTATCTTGACACCATGTGCAATCAATGTGTGTTGTGGTAACTTGATATACATGAGTATAAGCCCATATCTGACCAAGTTCATGAACATTTATAATGGCATGATGATAAAAATCATTATTTAATAAGTTATGTTTCATGTTACTAGTTAAATTATAACTCAATATTTAGTAAAGGTATTGAAGAAACCATATGGTGTAAGGACCCTAAATTTAGGTATTTATTCTTATAAAATATACCTAGTAACATTATTTTTTCTAGTTTATCATATTTATGATATTCATTATATATTGGGTGATAACCCAAAATGGATGATATATTGATTGTATAATGATATTGTTAGGCATGTTATATTCATTATTAGTGTAAGCATTATTGCATGATGAGTGTGAAATTACTCATGTTCATGAAGAGTCAATGGCTTATGTCTAATCAATGGTAAATAATTCTCATGTAATGGATTATATCTTATATTATGGCATTAGAAAAGTGTGTAAATGGTGGTTTAATTACACCTATGGACTATGTATCATGTTATAATGATCTAATGGGGATAGTGTCAAACCAACCTTTCCTTGTGTGAATTTTGAACAGATAAAAGTGCCTTAAGGGCTATATCGTATTGTCTTGGATGTTGTCTAGTGACATCTATTTTTTATCTTAAAATTATGTCAGACCTCCCTAAGCAAAGCTTAGTATGATGATTCTTATGTGTAACCATTTTATACCTTTCATGATTATTATTTTCACTTATCTATTATCATATTTACATGCTTAAAAATGTTCAATAAGATAATCTATGATATGTTTAATATTATACTTATGTCTCTAATGTTGTATTCATGGATGAATTGGGATACTAGTTAAATTATTAAAAACACCTTAAGTCTAAATGTATCTCTCTATTATCTTGAATTATCAAGCCATAACTGCATATGGTAATTGGATACTTAAATAGTGATAAGGACCCATAGATGGTTAGATAGGGAAAATGAGTGACTTATACACTATAAAGTAACCTATAATTTTTCTAGGTTGTTTCACTTGGTTTCATAGATTGTACCATAGGGAACTATGGGACATGAAGTTTATCTATCATGAATATATTAATGGTTTCATTTTATTAGGATATAAATTGATATTCCATGGTCACCTTGCTATTGAATTAGAATGGCGCAATAAACTATTCTATATTAATGAGGTGCTATAATTTCCTACATCCATTGAAATTAATGCAAGTACATTAATATATATGTTATGTAGTACCACTATGATATCTACATATATCCATGATTGGGTCAACGCTTTCCAAACCAATTTGTTTCAAAAAAAGTATCATTGGTTGACTACTCACATGTATAGGTGAATCGATGGGAGTCTTATGATAACCACCTCGCCCTTTGAAATATGGAAATGATGTTTAGTATATATTATTGACTTGTATGGGAAATTTATTAGGAGGTGATTAGGACATTATAAACATGGGAAGAGCTAGGGATTGTCTTAAACCTAGAGGGTCGAATAGGGTGTGAGTATCTAATTTACTTGGGTAAATTAATAATTTGAAAATCTCTGGTTGTGAAGGAGTATCTTTACCTCATAAATTTATTAAACATGATTGGTTGATGATGACCATTAATGGTCCTATTGATAAGTATTGAGGTGATTTAATATGCAACGAAGTGAAAGAAGAATGTTTCACTTAAGAATAAGGGTTTGAGCCTATTAAAAACTTTCATCCTCTTATGGGTTGAATAAAGCACCCACTATTTCATAATAGTGAATGTTGGAACCAATTAAATTTGGTTTTAAAATATATTTTATGTGTTAAGTATTTTGATAATTAACCTAAGCCTTGGAAAACTACACCTTTTCCTAGAGTTACATTATGCGTAATCAAACATCGTTAGTCAATCATTGGCTTGTCAAACATAAGTCAATGAGAATAATAAAAATAAAAAATTGCTATTAGAATCATATAAAACATATCTCAGTATCCATTGATGCATTTCATGAGCGATCCAACATATGACGCTGAGGTGTGATATCATTCAATGATCTAAGGGTGTGAATCAAGCCTAGAGGGCCTAGTGGGGTGAATAAATTTTGAATGCTTCGGAAAATTGTTAAGATTAGGGGATCTCTTTTTATAATGAGTATAAAAATCCATCCAATACATGAGACATAAATATTTGTTGTTAATGTTCTTGGAAGAAATGATATAGAATGATGGGATTTATTGGAACATACCTTTCCTCAGGGAAATGTTATGCATGAGATCCCTAGGGATGAGCATGCTATATCAAAGGATGGGTTTGTTTAACCATCATAACATTTAGAAAATTTTGGTGCTTATTACATATAACATTATTAGTGCCTAGTGTACACAAAAATATAGTGTTACCTTCGCAAGATATGCTAAGACTTGATAATGTTGTCATTATTTTAAGTCAACCAGAAGGAACATGTTGGTAGGTTAGTCAGTTTGATAATAATTATGATTAAAGTATTATCATAGCTATTTTTATTGACAAATGGTTATATTAACCATGATGGAATGTGTTTAATTATTATTATCATTAGAAATAATTTTGTAGTTAGATCACTTATGATGGCATGCTTGTCATAATTTTTTTGTAGGAAAACAAAGTTACCATAATTGAGAGCTTCATCTTGGTTTTGTTGAGACACCATTGAGGCAATGAATAATATTGTGTGAGAATGATAAAATAATGCTAAATGTATAAATGAAATGATATTCCATTATTGTGAATGGAATATTTTGATTTTCTGTACAAATGGCCTTAATAAAAAGGCTTAGACACTACAATAATTTTGAGTTGATATTACACTCTATGGTGAGTGGTGTTAATATAATTAAAATATCACAAAAAGGATATGCTTCTCCTTATTTGACAAGCTTCTCTGATTGTTAACTCACCCTTGGATGGTGTGGAAATAAGCCCTTGTGAGAAAATAGATGGATATTGTTTATGTAGCTCTTAATGCTTTGGTTGCATATAACAATTTGGTGGAATAAATTATAACCATGATTTATTATCTAAGATTGAATTAAGTGCTCATGAATAACTTCTAGGACCTATGGGGAGGATGTTTATGTTGAATCAAACAAGTGTGTAATTCTTCAAACACATGCATGTGTTGGCATCTAAGTTCCAACATATTGTGAATAAAGTATTATTTTATGTATTCTTAAGAATAATATTCTGAAATGAATATTTCAATTTTGTTTATAAGTATGACTAGAATGTATGCCTATCCTTAGAAGGAGCAATATAAATCCATGATCAAGCAGTTGTTAAAATCACATGTATCCACTAAAATATTTAAAGGAGAAATAAAGTTGGGTGAAAGACCTCAAATGGATGATAAATTTATTGTGGAATTGGGGTCCCTAGACCATCATGTGCACACATAAGTAATGGATAACATGTTTTAAGCCTTGGGGTTTCATGCCATATCTGAAATGGCTTCTCCAATGTGCAGTGTGGTCATGAATGGTTAAGGTTTAAATATAAATAACCATAATAGTATGGATGTATGGTTCTTGAATGACATTATGTGATGTATGAAATTAAGGTTATGTGTAAGACATAACACTCATAGTGTAGGTTTAATTTTTATTTCAACCTAAAATTATGCTTGCAATCTAGTAGGATTGGACTATTAAAACTCTTGAATTTTAAGTTGTAGGTCTTTATGTGATGATATAAAAGTGAGTATTGACCCTAAAAAATTTCTTATATTTAAACTGCTAACTTGCATTAATCAAGAAATACATAAATTGATAACTTAATGGCTATAATCCTTCTTGGGAAGTGTAGGTAGCACTATTAATGGCAAGTATGTTATGGTAAGTTAAGTTAAAATAACCTAGAACATTGTATTTATAGAGTATTTTAATTACACAACCACACAAGTGGCTAAAATTGGTAAAATTCAAAAGTGACTAAACTAAAATTATTAGTTTTTCCAATGTAATCTTAGAAGGTAAGAGAAGATTTGGTTGGTAAATATATCTATATTTATTTTTAATATTTTTTTTCTAACCTTTGCCTTTTAAGGCATGCAATTGGGGAATTTATAAATAATATGGAATACTTGTATAAAATGATGCTCAAAATGGTGCATACCACACCCTATTCTACCCATCTAGGAGTCACAAATGAAACATAAATTAAGGCATTGATTATTATCCTAATGAAACGAAAGACATTTTTTCCTTAATGGGTGTAACTACATTGGTAGTTAGGTAAGATTTAGAATTACCATCATGAAAGTGATACATATTATGAAATAATATTATTTAAAAAATTTAAAACTCTTTTTTAGGTAATATGTGTTCCTTGACTATTTGAAAAGTCATCGAGATAGTTCCTATTTAATAAGGGGAGGATGTTATGACATGACTTAATATCTCTATACGATTACTCATCTAGAGGGATTATTAACATGTTGTATCTAAGTCTAGTTGACACTTGTCTAATTAATGCATATGTCATGTTCTATTATCACATTTACTAGTTATGGTTAGCACAATAGTTATTTATTACAAATGTGATTCTAGTTTAGTTACCGAGATTTAGTCATTATGAGTAACTAGTAAAATTATTTACTACAATTTATAATTATGCTAAATTATACATGTTTTACTTAATATTTTATTTTTATCAAAATTATATCGATATTTTATGTTCAGTTTTGATTAGATGTTGTTGATGTTATATTTTGTGGTTGTAAGAATGTGACAATGAGCTAGGATCAAGGTCAAAATCAACACCCAAGATAATAAAGAAAGGTCAAGGCCATTTGATTTGACCCTGATAGGTAATATATGCTATGTGAAATATTTATAATCCATCGGCTAACTTTTGTCTACTAGTTATTTAATTTCAAGTTTTGACTTAGTTTTGATTTTTTTTTGCCTTTGTTATGTTGTGTTGGTATTGAGGGTAATTGATCTTAATTTTTTGTCTTTGTCTAAGATTGTATTTCTCATATCTTACCTCCTTGTGTGTTTTAATCTTAGAATGGTATCTTTTTTTGGTAGGTTGATAGCCAGTGTAGACCTTGGTGTGGTTTTATGACTTCTTTTGTGTCTATCATGGGACTTAACCCATCCACCCCTACCTTGTCCCTTAATGATTATTTCCTTAGACCCACATTTAGAGGCTTTATGTTGACCAATGCATCTTAATGAATAAAATTTGAAGTTGACCTAATTTATTATTTTCAACCATGATGTCCCTACTTTCAAAGTTCATTGAGAATTTTTGAGTGTTATTGGGATTTGGTTTTGGGGTTTGACTGATTCTAATGATATTTTTTTTGGTTAGAAGGGTGAAATCACATGGTTTGGTCACACATGGGAGGAAATAAAAATAAATGTAGGGTGAAGGAAGCTGAGTGTGGTAGAAAGAAGGAGGGGGCATCTATGGGATAGGGGTAGAGGGAGAATTGTGTACGAAAAGGAAGTTAATAGAGGAGATAAGGGGACATAGGGTGAAGAAAAAGATAGGTAGAGTGAAGGAAGGGGACAATGGTGAGAGTGAGAGGACTAGTTAGGCGAGGTGAGAAGGACAATATCGGAAGAGAGTAGAACATGGGTATAGGAAGGGGAGAAAGGAATAATGAAAGGATAGATAAAATTGGATGAAGATGATAGTGTTATAAGGATTAATGTAGGTATAATAGGAATGGAAGAATGGTTAGTCAAGATTTGGAAGATAAACAGTGCTTTAGAGAAGCATGGGTAGAATGAAAGAGAGAATCCTATGAATGGGAGAGGAGATACGAGATGGAGTTAGGGGAGGTAAGTGGATTTCATAGATTTAAAGGGGACATAAGAGTGAATCAATGGATAAGGGAAGGGAATGGTGTGGAGATCATAAAAGGAGGCATGTGAATAAGATAGAAAACAAACTTGTCATTCTTTCCCACAACAACATGAAAATCACCATTTAAGCATTAGGATATATTATGAAACCTATGTCTCATGAATTTTTAATTATATATGGAATAAATTAAAAATTTGGAAGCTTATGTTGCTTATTTACTACCATTGTAATTCTAAAAGGAATCATTCTAGGATTAAATTCTTATCTTCCTTATTAGTGAAAAGATGTTTAAACTTGGTTGAGTTTCCTCCCTTTAATAAGCCTACCCTTTTGGGTATAAATTAAAAACCCCATAAATATTCTTAAATGAATAACTAATATGGTAATTCAACTAAAATTGGAAATGAATATCAGTCAGTCCTATTGACAAGATTTACAAATTATTATGAAACTAAAAGTTAAGGTAATAATTTATTGTTATTTTTTAAGACTAATTATGATAAATTTATTTAATAATAAAAGGTAGAGCATTAAAGTGTGATGAACCAATCCATAGATTCATTTTAGAATCCTTGGCAAGTAACACACACTTAATTGGATACACTACCTCTAGTAATCATTTAATTGGGATAACATTAATTTTTATATGTGAATCTGTTACTTGTGAGATTAATGATGTTGATTGGTACTAAAAAAATATTGATGGAAGGTGATATGTTAAAAGGATCCATTGAATTTAATAATATATGCATTAACCATTGAATTAACATATCTCATATGTAGATAATGAGTGAGCATAATTTATTTACCAATATTCCTTAATAGATGAAAGGGGCTCAACATTTGAATGAATGGATAGCTAGAATCGAGTTGTGTAATTATAGGATTTATTTTGAGCTCCAAGGTGTAATGGGTAAATCAATTCGAGTCCATTTTTCTAAATAATAATGGATGACTCTTGACTATTAACTAATAAGGAAATGGTGTGATGATCTCATGAGCCAGAGAAAAGTTTATCTACCCTCGATAGGTAATACGAATACAATTATCTAGGACAACCTATATACTTATTTAATTAAAAAGAACATATTAATACCTAGTGAAAATGAATCCTTAGGAACAATTAATGGATCCTAATGTCAATTTTATGTATTTTGAATTTCTTATATTTACGGTAACCATTATTTTTATTTAAGACATATTGATCAATCCTTCCCCATTGAGTTAGCTAACATATAAATCTCTTTTCATGAACATGTTACAACCAGAAAGTAAAATTAGTTCCATGAAGT
>JARHVA010008177.1:515000-517500 GCA_037957365.1 Torreya grandis | reverse complement strand
CACTGATCCCATAAGAATAGTTCAATAATCCTAAGCCTTCATTCTTCCTCTAATTCAATTCTTGGAATATGTTTAGAAAAACCTAAAAACCCATATTTGCATCTCCCCAAAAAGGAGCTTAATGACTGACCACATTATCCTCCTCATATGATAAAATTATTGATGAGGATGACATACCTTAAAAAGAAGTTGAAGATTATATAATGGATGGAGGAGTTTCCTGTAAATTAGGGCTCAAGATAGTACTTAGTCCATTATACTTAATCTAATGAGCCAAACTCATAACATTTTTAGATCCCCTAAATTAATGTATCCTTCATTTTAATTTGAGCCTTCCTACCATCATTCCAAAATTTGCTTATTCTCAAGTAATCCCCACTTTCCACATTGAATACTAACTATTTAAAAACTTAGTCATAAAGAATTCATTGACCACCAAATTTAACCTATAAAAATTTAGATTCCTTCATCAGATCCTCTATATAGTCTACAATATCACCATACATGATGATCACCAAAAATTCTAACTTAAGTTGATATTTGATAACACCACAGAGCCAACAATTTTCATTAATTCCTATGCCTTAAAAATGAGAATCTATACATAAATTAATAATTATTATTCTATAATATATATATATATATATATAGAAATGTGTATATAATTTTTAAAAATCTATAATTATAAAATGTAATATTATTATTATTATTATTATTATTATTATTATTATTATTATTATTATTATTATTATTATTATTATTATTGTTGTTGTTGTTGTTATTATTGTTGTTATTATTGTTGTTGTTATTATTATTATTATTATTATTATTATTATTATTATTATTATTATTATTATTATTATTATTATTATTATTATTATTATTATTATAATATTATATTATATTATTATTTATTATATATAAAATTTTAAATATAATATAATATTTTAGACACATGTTATTTTTAAAACTAAAACCATGCACTTGTGACTAGTCTCTTACACACTTAGCTCTTGACCTATCTTAGGGCCCCTTTTGATCACTTTTGACCACCTTGCACATAATTTTAAGATGATAGATGAACCATGATTGTAAACATACCTATTTTTATCAATCTTAGACATATTTTAACCCCCTAGTTAACATTAAATATAATGAAATCAGACATTTGACAAGAACATGCTAAGGGACTATAACTCATTGCTCTAATGTACTTGCCCCCTTTCATGTCTTCCCATGAAATAACATATCTAATTTTTAAAAATCAAAATTTATAGGAAGGTATTAATATGTACCTAATTTAAAATGATCCCCTTTAGACCTTAGTGATACCCCTTTGATTGAGTTTCAAATATATGAATATATTAAAAAATTCAAGCCATATTTCATTAAGGGGGATTCCACATCAAAAAGCACCAGATTTATAATTGCACATTAAGAAAAAAGTACCCAGTTCTCCTGATATAATTAAATACAACCCTAGTAGCCAAGATCTCAAGTTTGAATACAATTTACAAGTCCCAACTCATCATTAAGGCACTTAAACTCATTAGTATCATACCAGCATCTATCATACTAAACCAGTTATTCAAATACCACAATAACATGGGAGAACTACTTGAAGTTTAATCCCTCTTTGGAGTCCTGGCATGTAGGTAATTACCATCACATGGTATGTTTAGGTCTTGACAATATTCAATTATTTACCCCATTTTCACCATTGATTTACATTGGTATATACATGTAAAGGAGCTAGGGATTTGAAGGAAACATAGTCACACAGTGGTATCTACAAGTTATCATAAGCTCTCACACCTAATATAGGCTCAATAGATAAAAACCTAGATAACCTATAAACTTTAATTTCCTTACTTTTAGTGGACAACAACACCAAATCTCTAGTATCATATTCTCAACACTATTATCCAAACCCATATCCAGTTTTTCATTCTTGATTCTAGTCCTTAGATCTCCATGCATAATAAGTTTTAGCATCTGATTCCATCCAAAAATACAATTTCCATCTAAGTCTTTGTTTCTCATTACACTTCTATTTTTAGTAGGTTTATTAAATATAGTAGTTTAAAATTAGTGAATATTAATATTGCTTTATTATTTTTAAAGGCTTTCATAATAGTGTTGTTATCTTGGGTTTCTATAAATCCAATATTTCATGAAAAAAATATATTAATATTATTTATATGTTATATATTATATCAACTTTTAGTTAATGAAAATTAAAATAATAAAATAATTCAATGTTTGAGGGAGGTAACACGTGATTAAATATCAAGTGGTTAGATGTTAATGAGAGGAATTTGATAGTTGCAACAAAAAAGGACAAGTTGAAGGAAATTGATGTCATGTAGAACAAGTCTGAACAAGGCATAGCCACTGATGGTTTTAAAAATTTTATACAAGTGGGTGTTTTTTAAATCTTCTTCTTTAGCCATTTATTTGTGTGTTTTATGTTCTATGCTACTACTACTTGTCTATTCTT